>NW_010588537.1:57806-111994 GCF_000705375.1 Tinamus guttatus
TGAAATACGTACTTTGGGCTGTCATGTAAATAAGCTATGCAACACAGTAATTCAGCAGACCTATTTTTTTTTTTAATCCAATGCTCCAATTTGGAAATCTGATTCTTAAACATAAAGGATACATTTATTCCCTTAATATAAAAATGGCTGTACTACATGAGCTGTGCAGTAAGTCCACAAATGCTCCGCTCTTATTTCCTTTTAATCAGGCTCTCTCGCCGATGTGACTAATTGACATGGTAAGAAGGCACAGCACATTTTTGCACTAGGGAATGTTGTTTCTCACACAGACCTGCCTGCTGGGCATCCCCCAGCAGAGTTCCCTGGCACTGCCCTGCTGGATTGGCAAACTGCACAAAGCTGGCATCGATGGCAAGTCCCTTTTGAAAGTGTGGACCTAAATCACAGGCAAAATTCTGACATTTATCAATAATACAGTATCTTTCCAGGGCTTTTCTTACTAGTACTCTCAGTAGTACTCCATACTAAGTCAAGACCAACTCCTTCAGTTTTTCTGTCTTCCACAGTAATTGGATGTCTTTTAATACAGTTTTGGATTCCTTGAATGGGATTTATTGTCTTACACTATGCAATATCCTCTCAGTATGTATCTCAGAATCCAAAATGCTCTCTGGAAGAAAGAACAATAAGCTAAACGGCAACCCACAAAATGAATTCATCCTGAATGATTTAATAAGCAATGATTCCAGACTACCCAACTACAAGCTTTTCCTGCATGGATTCTTCCATCTATCTCACCCATGTGATTTCAGCCGAAAGAGCTCCTTTGCTCATTGCTCTCTTCCCACCAAAGCACTCTCTTTATCTGCCCCAAGTGCCAAGCATGCAACCTTCTCCTGGCATCTCCTTTAGCTTTCCCCCTGGAATTAACTGCCGAGGCTTGAGAAGGGCTTGCGAGCTCTTTGGCCTGCTCGACATTTTCACAAAGCTTTCAAGTCTTCTCTAGCAGGTCAGAGCCCGAATGTATGACAGTTAGCATGAGTTAGTCTCAGATGCGACTGAAGTAGATCATCCCTTAGGTAATAGATGAGGAGGAGGAAAGAATCGCTTTCAGAGCTGGAGCATTGCCTGTGTTCATATCGTCCGATGTGCTTAATGCTGGCATGAACCTACTTCCAGTGATGCTAATGAGAAATCACTCTGTGAATGCTGATTACATGAACACTGAAGACACCCCTTGCCATGTCCATCCCCAGTTACCCATCCAGTGACTGGGCATGCATGGAGCTACCATGCACTGAAAAGCTGCAAAACCAAAGCCCTTCTTGAGCTGAGACCTAAGTAACAACTTCAGCCTCTGGCAAATTTCTGATTGCTCATACGGCACCATACCTGTTCTGCCCACAGTTACCAAGCTGCTATTTTCTTAAACTCTCTCATCTGGCTACAGATAGCCCTCTGAGGGACCCATCATTAGTTGAGCTACTCATGGTGCACAGGGTGAGAAGGTGGCATTCAGGCTTAGCACTGTGGTGCTAAGGAAGGAGCTCGTCAGAGTGATTCCAAATATGCAGAGCACATGCACACCTCCCCTGGGTACCTCGGTCTCTGAGGAGCCCCAACATACTCTGTTCCTGCTCATAAATCAATGGGTTTATGCCGATTAGCTCTTGCCCATATTAGCTCCTCCAGATCTTACACACAGTTGTCTTTAAACTAAAAATAGTTGGCAGAGAGGGCAAAAAAACCATATGAAACCACGGGAAACCATACAAAAACACTTGATCTTAAAGTCCTCAGTTAAAAAGAAAAAAAAAATCAGCATTCCCTGGAACACAATTGAAAAGAGACATAATTTAAAATAAAAGTTGCTGTTTCTTGTCGCTGTTTTCTCCAAACTAGTCTAGTAACTAGCCCTTCCCCTCTCCCAGAATAATATGGATGCAGCAGAGGGAGAGGCCTGAGCAGAACCAGAAGGAAGAGGAATGTGCACCCACATTCTGGATCCATGTTCTAACCAATGTAACTTAAGAGAAAATGAGATTCCATTTTTCCACTAATATTTCTGTGCATATCTAACCTGAAAAAATCTTTTAAGCCAAAGGTTATTTGGAGCAGCTGACCCAGATTTGTGAATATTTTTGGACAAGTAAAATGACGTATAGTATTCACTTGGGAGAGAAGAAGAAAAGAAAAAAAAATCACACAGCTCTCCTCTTAATTGAGTGTAATCTCTCAGAAAATCTCTGTTGGCTAAACACTGTGGTTTATTTATTTGTTTGTTTTTTTCACTCCAAAATTGAGAAAGGACAATTTAACTTGTACACTTTAATTTTATCTAAAATTCCCAGAAAGACCTTTGCTATTAAATAGCCGAACAATATCCTGTGACGGGGGTTAGCTCAATAGTATGATATAAAAACATAGCCCCAAGGATTATGGTTCTATTAGACAGGATTAACACCTTTCCCTGCCTTGTCAACCCAGCCAAATGTGCCCTGAAGCACAGAGCAGGATGGAGAGACACAGGGAGGCTGGGCTGCTATTTGCAACAACATTGGCAAAGCATAAAGTAGTTTCATGTGGTGATTTCTAACGCATACTGACCTTTCTGTTTCATTCAATCATTTCAAGATGTCTAGTAGGAATAACTCAATATTAAAGTGCAGATATGCTGCAAATACTTTAGAGGGAATAAGAGGAAAAACTCTGTTTATAGTTGGTCCTGCTCATAAACAGCTTGAACATGGGTAAATCAGTTATTCTTTTTTGACCCTTGAAACAACCTTATATCCTGCATGGGCAGAAGCCTTGGGCCATTTCGTAGTGTACCTCGATGTTGCTTCATACCTATTAAATATTAATAAGGGTTACAGAACGGTTTCCACTATTCTAGATAATGGTCTGGTTGCACTAGGGAGCACTAAATAGGGCTGCCTCAGCAATTCCTTACACTAACTTTTTCCATTAAGTAATCAATAGCTACCACCTTTTAAAAATGTATTCAACCCCATTATACTGATAAACGAAAAGCAGATTTAGAAGCCACGGGCTACAAAGGGAACAGGACTATTACTTTCAGCAGTGTCAGTCACAGCATTAGTGTCAGGGAACACCTATTCGGTGAAGATAAGGCAGGCCTCACTTCCATGCGAAGGGAAGCTTTTAAAGTAAATGCAAAACTACTGGTCGAAAATATGCTATTGATTTTTGTTACCTGTATTCTACAAAAATAAGTGATTTTGCTGGCTAATTTCATGCAAGACCTATTGTGTATACATTAAGCAAATATGAATTTATGAATTTACTCAATAAATTCTAATGCAGGCCTGGAAAAAATATTTTTTAAAAAACATTTATTTTTCCACAAAAGCACTGATCAAATGATGTCTACAAATCAATATATTAACTTTCATCCTTTCCTTTCTGGTATTCCAAATTAGCATAATGGAAAATATCAAAGATATTTCAATATTTTAACTCCTTCTTCCTTCTTTTCCTGTACCTATAATTCCCTGAAACCCAGAAGCTCTAAACAATCATTTTAAGGAAGAAAATGGCATGTAATTGTTGTTTATTTTAATGTAGACATTCTACAGTTTGTGATCTGGCTTGTCTGGAAATAGCCTATCATTTCGTCAGGAAAATGGCATATTATACAAACAGAAAAGGAGCATCGAGAAAAGGCTCTGCAATCCTTGCCATAAAGTATGCTTTGCTTGGAGAGCGTATCATACAATTCTTTTTATGATAAACTAGTCAGAGCTTCCCCAGGTCTAAAGACAACCTTTTAGCCAAAATGGACAGCAGTCATCTCACTAAATAATCATATTTGGATAATTCACACTACTCACAAAACTGTTTCCCTGCTGTGAGAAATTCTGGCCCATTATGTTTTTCTTCAGTCCTATTCAAAATAGTTTTTCAAGTCCGATGTGACACAACGGCTTCGTACTGGCCCTCTCACACAAGTAAATCTCCTGAAATTCCTCTATCCATTTTTCATTTTAAGCTTCCATTCATCCTGAGGCTGCCCAGGCCATGTAAGCTGTAGAGGGTCAACCACAGTCACTGGGAGCAATAACAAGGGAGCTCAGCGGGCTGCCGATTTCCTTGCCTGCTGCAAAGGCTTTTTTATTCTTCCCTCTTTGCACAGAAGAAGCCCCAGCAGCTCCCAAGGGGACAGGCTGTGCCCACCACTCTGGTCCATAGAGATAAGTGGAAGTAGGAAAGGCTCAGCATTCAGTTCATGTTTCCAGCCCTCTCAGAATATGGAGGCCATTCTGGAAATGGAAGTAAGAGCTACCAATGTATGCGTGAGCATTATGACACTGCTAGCTTATCTTACCTCTTGCATCTAACAAAATTGCGTCCTACTTTCCCACATATAAAATTGTAAGTTTGAGAGGAAAAAACCCCTAATTTCTGTATAAAGAATAACTATTTGCATACATAATACAGTAACTCTCTAAAGTATAATAAAGTGAGGAAAAAAAAGACATAATGACCTCCCTACCTTACAGATTTTTCCTGTTTACACATTAGTTACACAGATAGAACATCTGACCACTAACCAAACTATTAATATTACTTTATAGCCCACACAAAATGTGGTTTAAACCTTGTACTTCACCAGTCAAAGGCAATAAAAAAGATACACCTTGTTCTTGCTAACTCAAATAGGGCAATCTACTGAAATGGCATTTTTAACTGGCTTAAAAATGACTCTATAAAAGGCTCTGGTTATTAATGTGGCCTGGTGCTCAGTAACTGCATATAGGTGGGGAGACAGAGGTAGAGAGGTCTTACTGCAACCATGAAACATCAGAGCAAACACTCTAGATTTAATGAGAGAAAATGACAGGAAAAATGATAATAAAAAAGTATATATACAAAAAAAAAAAAAAAAAAAAAAAGAGTTGATCATAGTTAACACTCCTCCAGGTCAACCATCATCATGCTTGGATGTAAACACTGAGCAGCTGTTTTAGCAACCCCTCTATCTGTTAGTAGCCACAGCCTCTTTTCAAGCCGTAACTAATGCTTGCATCAATGCTCGTGACTCCTGATAAGTCACTCTGCATGTCATTATTTCCCCTTAAATTCAATTTATCCGTTGCTTTCGGAACTGCTGCCCCGTCCTGAAGATGCTTTGTACAGAGGATGTGCTCAGTAGAGAGCTAGAGAGAAGTTGGAGTTTATAAAGGAATTAAATAAAGACACAGTTTAAGGAACAGTAATCTTACCATTAAGCACAGTTTTTACAAAAGAGTTTTACAAAATGTGGAAGCAGGGAGGAATGTGACACCTTATTCTTTAGATGTACATTGACCCCCAATTTCTGCAAGCCTGCCTGGTTCCTGCCGAGCGCTTGCAGCTCCCCAGCAGTAAAGGCATTGCAAGTGCTCTTTTGGCAATCTGTCCAATTCTGGGAGTGTGCACACAGGTATTTGCAATAATTATGTAATTAAGACTTTATTATTTATATGACATTTAATTAAAAGTGACTTTCAGAGGCACACAAAACCATGAAAAGAAAATGACTTTAAAAGAAGGTTAAGGATGTGTGACAAACTCCAAGGAGCTACGAAAGTGACAGTTAAGGACTTGGCATGATGTGCGCTTCTACTGTGCTGCTACCCTTTTTTACCCTTCATTTACACGTGGGCAGAAACAGCTGGGGACAAACCTTGAAATCCACCCTCGGCAAAAACTGCAGTAAAGGGAAGTGTTGTCTGAGTAAAAGACTGGTTAAATACTATGTAAGAATTGCAGGCTTTCATCTTTAATCCCTTAAATACCAATATCTTTTCTCCCCAGAAATGTCCCCCTCCTCAAACTAGAGTAATTCAAACTCAAATTCCCATATTTTATATGAATCACCTTGTTTTAATTAAAGTCCTTCCACTACTTACTTATATAGCATGATTTTATTAACGCTGCATGCTATCTAGGCCCTGATCTTGCAGAGTGCAATTGAATTTCTCATGCGAGAGAAAATGCTCACGTGCATGTTTGTTGGGCAGGCTTCACAAAAAGAAAATATGCATACCAAAAATGAGCAAAGATTGTACTCTCCAAGTGCTCCATTTTGAAGGGAACCCACGGCCTGTCCATCACACAGAGAGCAGCATTTATGGCCAACATAGTCTCCTAGCCAAGGTAGGAGTCACCTATATGTGTTTATTACTGAATACTCCCACCCTAGAACAGAAGCAGCAATAAGGAACCTACCACGTTGTTGTGCTATAGCTAGACCATACCTGTGTATATACAGTAGTGCAGGGAAGCACAGCATGTCAGAGCATGTCCTTTCTGCAAGGCTGAGAAGTGGCCACAGCTGCCCATTGCCTGCCCACCTCAGGGCAAAACAGCAAGAGATAGGTAGATCTGCCTGGTGTGACAGTGTTTTGCTTGGCAGCTGAGACCCTTGTACCACAGCTGTACAAGACCCTTCACAGGGGTTATTTTGATGGCAGGGAGAGCCTCCTTAGGTATCTTTTGTTTTGTTCACCTACAGTGTGGGAGCTGGTCCTGCTCCCAAGGAGGTCACAGACAGTGAAATGCAGCTTCTACATTCCTTGGTAGGGAGAGGTGCAGATACTCCCTTGAATGACCTTGCAAAGGCGACCAAGATTAAAAGGGAACCTCTAAATCATGGTTAAATCTAACCATCCTGAAAGCTCGCTTGGTTTTTGAAGAATAAGCAAACTTTGGAAAACCCTTATACAAGTTTTACTGCAGTCCTACAGACTAATCCTTGACAACAGGTAATGACCAACAATAAGCTAATTTTAAGAAAGTTGGGGAGAGGGAGAGTTAGTTTTTATTACTTTTAAATGAGTGTTTGATACATCATGTTGGTTCTCCTGATTAATGTTCACAGCAAACTCAGCCACTGGAGTTGTAATGTTTCTGCAAGCTTCCCTACAGCAAAGCTTAGCCATTAATTCAGTGGCATATGTCAGCTCAGCAGAGCAAGGTCACACTTCCCTTTCAAGGGGAACCTTTTTAGAAATAATAAAACTGACAGAAAGTTCTTTTTTGCATGCTTTATGTCACCTCAGGTTGAGTGCTGCAGTTAATATTGCACAGCTTATAAACATTCCCATCTTCAGCAGTTTCCAACCCCACTGAGCTTTGGGAACCTAAATTCTTTTCTTTGGGGGGATGGGATGGAGTGGGTAATATAATGACAGTTTTATCTGAGACAGATATACTGTATGTAATCCTAATTGTGTAAAAATGAGCAAAAAAAATAAAAGAACAAATCTTTTCTTAGGTTCTTTTGAGGATAAATTTTGGAAGCCATTAAGATACTGCTGATATTGTAGTTTGCATTTAGGATGTTAGTGCTTAGAGAAGAAGATTTAGGATTAAAGACTTTGTCTATGTATGCTTCCACCTTTGGCTAAAAGGTGTGAAAATTTACCTAAAATATTACTGGTTCATCTTCTTTTCATTTTATTGTCAACTGATACTGCAGGCTGGAAATATGTATAAGCCCATAACGTAAACAAGAACACAGAGTTAATTGATGTATTTATAGAATCCTTTTAGAATGTAAGTAAATAAAGATGTTTTAGTCATCTGTTATGATGGCTAATTGTAACTAGAACTTATTTATTGAGATACAAATATTGCAGAGCATGATAAACAAGAACTAGCTGAAGAATAACATCTAAACAATTGGCCATTTTTTTCCCCTCGTTATCTCCCTTCAGACATCCTGACTACCTTTGATTAATGAATCTGTAGCAAGATCAGCTGAAATTGCTTTAATGGAGATGCACTATATTGGAGAAGCAAAATTCAGAAAACTATCTGCCATCAGTTCAGTCACAGTGAATTTTAGTGTTTCATGAAATTTGTATTGCTGTTTATTTGCATTATTTTTATCTTGAAGAACAATAAAAAAGACTAGTTTTATTACTAGTTTTATTATTTATTATAATCCTTGACTCCTTTACAGTACTGACCAATGTCACTATCTTTCTTTTTTCCCCATCTATGTTCCCCTGTCAGAAGGCTGATTTCCTTCATTTACTTATTCCCATGAGTGGGCCATAGTTGTCCTTACCACCCCACTGAAGGTACGGCACCCTTGTCATTTTGTTGCAGCCTCCCAACTGCACATACATGCACAAAATATGCCTGGGAAACTAAGATATGCTTCGTAAAATCTATTTGATAAACTTTTGGCTTTGGGACCACTAAGCTAAAAGATGGATTGCAGCTCAAACTTCCTTAGTGATTTAGCAATGCCTAAAAATATTTCTTAGTACAGAAGATATGATAAGTTAAATTCTGGGTTTATTTCTTTTATAGTGTAGGTTCCATAGCTACAATGCCAGGGAAAAATAAAAAATAAAGAAAAAAGTCTTCTGAAGACAAGATAACATCCTAATTCTATACAGGACATTTTTATACTAGAAGTGGGTGAATACAAGCAACAGCTCCCCAGGGATGCTGGTTACAGCAAACGGTATAAGTCTAATGCTGGAGCCGCAGTTCCCCTCTCTCCATTCAATTATCTCTGTGGCAGTGGGGTTACTGAGATTGCAGCTCAGTGGAAAGACTACAGCTTCATTTCACAGCAGACAGAAGACAACTGAACAGACACTTGAACTGAATTTTTATTGTGATGCAGGACAAAACGAAAACTAAGCTTTTCTTCTGCTGCTGCTTCTCCAGCTTCCATGAAAACCGTGACAGAGAGCCACACAAGTGAGATGAGTCTACCATGACACAGACACCAATACACACTTTTGGCCGATATGTGAAGCCCACATTCGAGGCCACCCTCCAAGTCCTAGAGCAACTCAGCTGAGATTTGTGGCTGTGAATGTAATTACACCAGCTACAGGGTTTTAAGCCTTCATGAGCAGGTGGGAACTATTCCGTACTTTTCATACACTCAGATGCTAACCAGCATCCTGTGCACATGTTTTTCACATACATTACCCACAGAGAAATATCATCCGACACTACAAAAAGACAGTAATCAAGCAAATGTTAGATCCCATACAGAGCTACAGAGTAGGGAAGAAAGCCATGGAAGTATCCCACCAGACAGTATCAAAACACCCTTGCCTCATTCTTATGATTACAACTGACTTCCTGCTTGTCTGCCAACAGTCGTTTTGCTCACCCACTTCACAGGCTCTGAGCTATTCATCCATCAGTGAACTGCATGCTCTCTTTGAATCTATAAAGCCCTTTCTGGGCTTCACATCTGACCTTAAAAAGGAGACAGACAGACAGACAGAATAATGAGAGAAAAACAGCTGAGCTGTGGGGTGGAAGCAATTCATGAGTGGTAGAGCTCAACATCCACTTTGCTCAGGTGAAGACAGCAGAGAACGGAGCTTCTTGAGCTTTTTCAACTGTCTCGGCCACCTTGTCATCTCATCTTCACACATCTGTTGTGCTGTGCTGTTGCTAAGCAAAGTGGATTTCTTCATCTCACCGCTAAAGGCTATCTGTAATAAAGCTCCATTTCAGTCTAAAATATAATGAAAGAGGGAAAACAAGACAGTGCACTAGCGTTTTCCCTTGCTTTTGGGTTTTACAACACTCCTTACAATGCTTCCCCCTGAAGATGCTATCAGAAATCCTTACAGAGAAACCCCAAACCAAGCACTTTTAGGTATTTCATTAGTTGCAGATCCCACTTACCTTTCAGCATACTAGAAAAGCAATCCCACAACACCCTTTGAATAAAGTCAGTATAACCAAGTAGAGGAACTTAGTAGAGCAAAATCACTGACATTGCTAATTTGTGGAAAACAGTGCAACAACTGTTCCTAATACCAAAAGTAACTCTGTTGTCTCTACTGCAAGATTTCAAAAGATAAAGGTCGAGGGATATTGTGAGGACAGAGGCCCAGAATAGATTTCTTTTCTTCTTCTTTTTTTTTTCTTTTCCTGAAATAGTTATCACCTGTGATTCCAGTCTACATCAAATGGCTGATTCGTCCGGCTAATATGTTTGTAGCCATCTGCAATTTGCTTATACCTCCTGGGCAGTGTTTATCTTGTAATGACTTAAATCTGGAGTACATACTGACGTAGATTACTAGAAGAATGTTTAAAACTTATGCAGCACTGTAGGCCACATCCTCTGCCTTTCCTGTCCCTATGCAGCGACTGCTGTTTTTCAAGCAGCGATGGGTCTCTTGGCCAATGTTTGATTTCATGTCTTCTTGATTTCCTAGAAACATGACACTGAAAAATGGCAAATGCTCTACAAAACTACTTGAAGAATTAGGAGATAAATAGGTTTCAGTGGATGAACAGTGATTTATTTCATTTTACTATTTGCAGTTGCAGTATTTATTGGAGAGTGGGGTTATAAGATGGTCCTCTTATACAACAGTTATAGTTGATATTCCAGTTTTCAATAACAATAACAGTTGATACTCCAGTTTTCAAAATTAGCATGCTGTTTGAAATGCTTTTGCTTGCTTAGATAAACAAGCAATAAACAACTGCTAAGTTAACTAAACAAATTCAACTTTATTTATTGTAAGCAAAAGTTATACTTCTGTGAAAATGTTTCCTTCAGGAAATTTGCTTTAACTTTTTTTTAAAATACTCCAATATCTGTGGATTTAAAATACTCCAATATCTGCGAATGATGCAGAATCAAGGCAAGGAATTGTATTTTCCTCAAAGTAGGTCAATATTTGAAAGGTGCTATAACCAAGATAAATTTTTGCCACAAAAGAGGTCAGGACTGGATCAGGCCACATGTTCCTTGCTTTTTCCTCTGACAGGTGAGGTAGTCAATAGTTGTGTAAGTCCTCAATGTGCCTATGTATCAATCTGAACACCAAAATGGGAGTCTGGGCATCCTCAGCTACCTACTGGCAAGGGGGAGAAGACTGTTCTTTTCCTCCCGAGAACTCACACATACAAAACCCAGAATTTTAGAACCTTTTCTGAGGTACACATTAACATACACATTAAGACACAAAGAGCCTGAAAACAAACAAACAACAACAACAACAAAAACAAACAAACAAAAAAAAGCTTTCTGAGCCTGCTCTTGATGAAAAGAAAAAAAAAAAAAAGTGTATTTTGGCTGATGATCAACCGTGAGAAACAAGATCCTAATAAATATAAAGAGAAACCTTCCACTCTCACAAGAAAAATAATCCAAGGTTAACCATAACCTTGTTCTATTTTTTTTTTTTTGATGAAGCCTGAGGGAAACAGAAAACACCTTTTGAAGAGTCACCTGCAGTCCCTTTTTTCCCCATGTACACATTCATAGTTATTTCCAGTATCATTCTTTTTCATTCTGCAAACCTTTTCGGATGATGGCTCACAGGTATTTCCACTCTAAACCAGGTCCTGAAAAGTGCTTCCCAGATGTTGTCATCGGCGTCTGGTTATTTTAACAGAGTTCAAATGTATTTTGACAAACAGTCCTTCTTCAAGAGGCAATGCAGTAAAGACCTTTAATGACAGAACTACGTGTCATCTTTGCCTATGAGCATAAATTTGCACAGCGGGCAGTACAGTGAAAACAGCTTATCATCAACTCATCACCTCTCATCATTGTTAGAATGAAATGGAAGCGAACATCACTTCAGTCATGGTTGTGAAAATTAGCATCTGTGACATTAACAGTGGCTCATCTATTATGCACTCAAAATTTCAGGGGGAAAGAAAAGAATATAAAACTTGCTATTTTCAGAACTGTGCCAGTCTATACCTTTGAAAAAAATTAAAACCTCAGCTTTCCCCACTCAAAGATAAATCTAAATCCTATTTAATATTCATTAACATTGAGCAATCTCTTCTGTGCAGATCTTGTCCCACAGAAGATCTAATTATGTCATGAATTATATTTGGTGTTTAGGTGTGCTGTACCTATTTTCCAGTTTCATTTCTTTAATATGTATTCCCCATTAGAGCATGTGGCACAAGACAGTCAGAGAAAAAGTCAGCAACAGAAAACTTGCTTATAGGATCTGTCTGCACTATAGACTCCAAACACTTAGGCAAGTGATAAACTTTACTCAGATGACAAATCCCACTGAAATCAATGGGATCACAGCTAATATATTCATTTAAGTGTCTTCAGGATCAGGCCTTCTGTGAAGCATATATGCAAAGTGGAATCCTGGCCCTATTAAATCTTTGGCAGAATGTGCAATGATGTCTGTGGAGGCAGGTTGAATTTAAAGCTTATAAAAGTAAAATTATTGATATAAAATAGTATAATATTATATATAATACATATAGCATTTATTAGGGAATAAATTTGCACAGTAAAACATTATCTTGTATCAGATTTGCTTTTTTATTTCATAACCCTGGAGATAAATATTAGTTTATCAGCTAAATTAGCAGCAATGTAATTAAAAGATTGAACATATTTTGCTCAAACAAAATACATTGATACAGACCTTGAATTGTCATGAGCTGAACATGAAACTAAGCTGGATGTCAAGCACTAACTAAGCTTATTTGGCGGCAGTATAGGAGAACTAAAACGTCTCAAACCTTTAGCATAAACTTAGCTCAGCTGTCATGTAAAATAATGACACAAGACTTTCTTCAATCAAGCTGGGAAAAAATGGCATGAAGTTCTATTTGCTACAGCTTGAACTAAAGTCAAAATCATCATGCAGTTCTCAAGTTTATCTGTAGGAATTTCAGAGAGATAAAGACAAGAATAGGATCTGTTTAGCACATTATATGGTGTGAAGTGTGCAAGAGCAATGCAGCAAGGTTTTACAGATTATTTGCACCTCCTACTATCATTTACACCTGGTCAAAGGTGTAAATGCAAAACATTGCAATGTAGAACAGCACGAAGTGCAGTGCAGAGTATCTGCAAAGTGCTTTAACAAGAGGAATGACTTTTTTTTTTTTTTTTTTTTTTTTGCCCCTTATTTTGCCAGGGCATGATGCTGCCCAAAGGATATAAAGGAGAGGATCTGATCCTATATTATCTCTTAGAATGATTTTCTTACTGCCTTTCTAAACCTGCTTCACGTTGCTCCCAAGATAGATATTCAGAAATCTATAAGGTCATAAAAGGCAAAGTCTAAAATCAGGGTCATTTCAGAGAATGTTAAAATCAACTGGTCTCCTCCTCAACTCTCTGAGAAGCATTGGGACAGGCTGTACAAACCTATACCTGAAATACACCTAGAAAAAGCATTAATTTCCCCACTTGCTGTAATAATCTCACACTCTGCAGCTAAGGCTCCACATTTAGACTATCTCTGCAGCGAGCTGACTGGTCGGCAGCTGACTCGGGGAGCTTGGTGTGACCATGAACCATAGGGCTAGCTGCAAGACATAGGTTTTTTGACCTTTTCCAACCCACAAATAATACCACAGCTCAGAAGAACTATGCCAAATAAACCAAGACCTGTGCTGAGTGCAAAGAAAAGGGGGCTGGGGAGGACAGGAAGGAGGTTCTGAAAGAGCTGCCTATTTCTGGATGCACTGATGGGAGGTGTTCAGGCCCCTGTAGGGACAAAAAAGTCATTTAAGGACCTGGACAGAGAAAGAGGTTAGATTAGAAAGAGGGTAGGCTTGAAAGAGACAGCTGAACCCTAGAGTTAAATTGAATTTCTCCAATAACATGCATGGTATTTTTAAGCCTTAGGAGTTTTCTGTTACATTTCAACTGACTGGGTCCTCAGCTGATGTGTATGGTACAAGTGGATAATTCCACATCTGGAAGTGCAGCTACAATGTAAAGCATTAGCAAAAGATCAGAATCCCTCCAGTATCTTCTTTTGAAAATATATCTCTCACAATTTAACAGATAGATTAAAAACTAAAAAATTGTTGGAATCCACTCCTTGCAAAACCCACAATTTTTCTTCACATTTTATGAGACACAATATAGTTTTGGAATTGCACCAGATGTAGTAAATTTTTGCTAAAAAAGTCTATTTTTAATATAAAACATATACTTGTTCTATAACACATATATCCCTGAATATGCATAAATTGTCAGAAATGTGAAGTGATTATTACTGCAGTACTATAGAAATACTCTGTAAGAAATAATTGCTCTGTAAATGATAACTATGAACACCGATATTTCATACCAGTGGAAAAGGATTAGCCTTTTAATAGCAGCAACTGAGAGCTGTAAGATGCTACTTTTTATCTAACCAGCATCTAACACACCTGCAGAAATTCCTTAAGCACTACAGAAAATAAATAAATAAATAAATAAAACACGTTAAAGTAAATGCATTTCACACTGGGAACTGGAACTTAGATACAAAAAATCTGTACTACTCCTGTGCTGCCCATTGACTTGCCTGCCACTACGAAAAGATTTATATAGACAAGGACAGCAGTTTGCCTGGATGGGATTTTGACACCAGCCTTGCATGGTTTTCCTTCATCCCCATTAAAGGGTATAAATGGATGTCCGCTTCATGGGCATCAGGTAGATACATCTAAATTTCGCATTAGAAAGTAATACAAAAAAAAAAAAGAAGTTTAAAAATAAAAGCCTGGTGAAACTCTTAATTCACAGATGTTCACAGAATTATGGTAAAACCAACTGGTTACTGTGCTAAGATTCAATTGCCTAAAAAGATAATCTTAGAGGTCCCAAGGTAGCAAACTTGACCTTCATCAAACACTCCAGACCATGGCTCTCCCACTAGTCTTGTGTCCTATCTGCCAGCTCCCTGTGGATGTCTTGGATACACTGGGATGCCTAAGAACTAAAAGGTAGATGAGATAGCCCAAGGTCCCCACTACGACAACATCCTACCCTAGGAATATAAGGAGATACATGATTTTGCTATGTAAGTAGTTTCTCCAGGAAATTACTTAAGGGGGTCACTTGTGAAATTTTGTAACTTCTGCCATGATGTAAAGACCTGCACCTCATATTACCCAATTTTGCACTGAGTAAGTTAGGTATCTGCCTTGCTTAAATGATGCACATTTTGAAACGTGCTTCAATGAACTAAGACAACATATTTTGTGTAATGGCAGGGCTCTATCCTGAGTGGTCCTACAGTAGGTGAAGTGTTTCAATCTTGAGCCACTTCACCAGGACCTTTCATTTTTTTTTTTTTGTAAACCTTCACAATAAGATAGAGCCAGCACAGCAAAGTCAATGGGTTTGACAATCCAGTATTCTGTTTAGACACATATTATCCCCACTTTAAACACACAGTGAATCAAATCTTTGAACCTTATATATATTTTTTGAGAAGCTACAATGTCAGCATTTTTATAGCATAGCCTACATTCATGGATGAATAATCTGTGGGGAAAAGAATGGTTAAGGAAGTATTGCTCTGGAACACAAGAATGACCAATCTGGATTTTGCAAATGTTTGATAGAAAAACACAGAGTGTCTTGTGCTCATTTTTTGCTTAAGCTATAGTTTCATTAGCTGATATTTATACTGCTTCCCCACTTATAAAATACAGCATGCTAATTGAATATAAGAAAATAAATACCACATAAACAATTTAAATGCTTAAAACATACAAGGGAATAATCTCAAGCTGTTTCAAAACCATGGAAAAAAAACAACGTTAATTTTAATCATTAACGAATCATAGTCTAAAACTACAGGTGTGATGCATAAAAAACAGTGCTAGGCAAAACCAGAAAACATTCTTGATAAAAGAGTCTGCAGTAATCTTTCAGTACTGTATGTCATGAAATAAGCTCTACTCCTAAACAATAAGTTAGGTCTATAAACTAGTCAACACTGAGTTACCAAGAACAGAGAGATGCTGAAAAGGGCTTTCTAATCTTAGTTAAATTTTCAGCAGCAGTAAATTGAAATAGAAATGAACAGTGAAGGGTTTACATCTAACAGTAGTCATTTTTCTCCATGCTCACAATATACTTATAAAGGCCATTCTGCACCCAGTCTCAGAGACCGAGATAAGTTCCTAAGGTGGGATAAATCCTTACGCATCTTGGAAAGCTCTTGCTTTCTGTCTTGCAACTTTGTATTGTAGTAAGTCCTCTGTAGAACATTATCAATTTATTCAGTGTATTGCTTTCAAGCTGAGATTATATAGATTTCCAGAAAAATGAGGATGACGAAGAAAGTGATTGTCAAGGGCCCTCTCCTCTTTTTGTTATGACAACAAAAAAAGAAAATTTATTAAAATTAGGTATAAACCTAATAGTGTCTCTTATTTTTCACTAATTCTGACATACTTTCTCAGGACATCCTCAGTTTATCACAGCTGAAAAGGGAGACGGGGATTTTTGTGAGCTTCTGTTATAACACTGGTGCAGAACATATCATAATGGCCAAAGACCTCTACCAGGACTGTATAGCACAACCACAGCAGCTTCATAAAATGATTCTTTGAATTGGATCATTACATTTCTAAACTGAGTATATACAGCTTAGAATATACCAGTGAAGCATGATATTCTTGAGATTATACCAGTGAAGCACTGGCCAGCACATAAGAAAATCCTGAAGCACTCACGGCCATGTTTTCCAGATCCACATTTCTGTAGAGACTGCAGAATCTTTATTCTGCTGCCTTGCAACCAGCCTTGGACCCTTTCAAACACCTTTTAAACACTCTTCTTAAAATTTGTGAATAATTCCCTTTCTTGTTAATATAACATAAATGTTCCTACCTTTGGCTTTTGACTCTTCTCCTTATCAGACACGTTGGATGGTTTTCTTTTCAACATGTTTAATTCAGATTTATCCAGCTGATGGGCAACGGCCTCTAGACTGTAACCACACTGAGTACGACAGGACGCGGTGCACAATGAACAGCAGTTCCTTATTCTGTCAGGATGTGACTTCAGCTTAGCAGAACGGGTGAGCAAGTTGAAATATTTGTGTGGGGAGGGAGAAAGGAAGGATGGGAGGAAGTGACGGGGAAAGAAAAGTGCACCAGGAGATTCGTCAAAGACGGGGACAGGGTTCAGAGTGAGAAGTGCTTTAAGGGCATTTCCCTCTGTGTCCCTAGCAGGTCTTTGCGCAATCTCAAGAAAACCCACCTCTTCTCTAATTTCCCCTCCTCAGCCTTGTTGGCACTAACTGCACCGCTCGTCCCAGCTTGTGCTGGCACTCGGATGTGAAGAGGTTGTAGTGCTATTTGGACATCAGGCAATATCTGACATATTTGCATTGTGCTACCTGGGTGAGCTGTTCACCAGCTCCTCCCTTTCTCTCTCAGATCTACAGCTGTGCAGTAACTGCAAAGACATTAAAGGACACCATTCGGGAGAGTAAGGACACTTTCTAAAGCCATGTGATTTTGTTTTGCCTTTTTTTTTATGTTGGAATAATTTTTGGCCTTTTATCACAAAATCTGGACACCTTACAATGGCACTTCTCAGTCCTCCACTGTCATTGCTTTGAGGACAAAGTTATAGCAAGTGTTACAGAGCACTCACAACAGAATCAGAGGAGTACAACAAACTTAAGTCCTTTAAGCTGCCTTTAAACACAGCCAGTAGGCTAAATGAAAAGTGAAGGTATTAAGACTTAACTTTGAATTTCTGCTTCATTATGTGAACAAACAGAAATGTCTTGAGCATCCAAAATATAACTTATTTAATTGTGTATCGTTGCCCACAAATCTAGAAATCATCCAAAATTCCCTTCTTTCTACTGAAAGACAAATTTTCAATTTCAAATGCAAGACTTTGGAGTCACACATACAGCTTCCATTATATTTAATGGAAGTTAATGTTTAGTTAATTTGTAGTTAATGTTTAGTTCAATGTTCTACAAATGGACTATACAAGCTATTCTGAAGAAAGCCATAGAAAGAGCTACTGAAAAAAAAATAAAATTTTGGTAAAATTTCATTTTTTTCAAAAGGTTTTGTAACATTTTAGGTTATCATGTTATATTTTATATAGTATATTATTACATTATAATAACAATGACAGTAATAGTTTGTGAGGGGTACGTTTCTTTCATATATCTTATAACAACATTTGAAAAGTACATTTACATTTCATACTACAAGGTTTCAACATGAATATTTAGTCAACCTTGGTAATTCAGTAGGGCCATGTGTTGTTATAGAAACTGGATGTATATTTATAGTAATTAAACCTGATTATTTATCTATATAGATGTACAATGCACTGTATTGCTTTTCCTTAAAATCTGATCCAAACATTGGGATTATATCAGAGTATGCTGATCATTAGACTGTGGTTTCCTGTCTCAGGCCACTGTTAAAATCTTCATGATTAATAAAATGGGAATTCATCTGAAGAGTAATATATGAGCTTCCTTTCTGTAGAATATTTATTGTTAAACAGGAAGAAAGAGGCCATTTCAAGAGATATAGTACCCACCCATATCTATTTCCTTTCCTCATCCACATATCAGAAAAATTATAGCAGCTTGAAAGCTGACCTGATTATGTGCTTGCCCTTGGAAAGTTGACCCACACACTAGTTTTAAAAAGTAGCAAAGTGAGGAAAAATCAAACGTATATAACACTAAGTTCACTTGATTTAGTTAATCAATTCATTTCAAATAAGGGTCTTTTGAATTAAAAATTAATAACAAGTTTGGATTCTTATATCCTCTGTATTTCAAGCTGATTTTCAAAGAAGAATGTATGTATACGTAAAATTAAAATAAAAATTCTCATATTCTGTTTTCTGTTGGACACGATTACAGAGAATTTTCTCTTTTTTCTTGCTACTCTTTGAGCCTGATCCAAATGCCTTGGAATCAATAGAAGTTTTTTTGATGGAACTTGAACTCCATCCTAAAATGCTCAGACAATGCTACCCTTCTCTCTGGAAAATCTTATGGGAAGAAAAGAAATTTTCCACTTAAAAATAGTTATGAAGAACACAGGGGAATTATTCTCTCTGACAGCAGATTTATAAGAGACAGCACACGTTATTATATATGATAGTATATTACATACATATACATAATATATTACATATATGTAATATATTATCATGTTTTCAGTTTTAAAAGATAGATAGACGTGGCTATTTGAGTGCTTTATGTATCTCCCACATAATATCAAATACAATGACAGTATCATACCATCTCAGTGGCTCCATCCCATTGCCCTCCCTTGAATGGAGAGGCCACATCATACAAATCTGGCCCATAATTTAAACGGATACTTAGAGATACCTTTGTCCTGTGCACTGCTATCCTTTATTTTAGGCAATCCAAGCGTTCCCAAACTGTGTTTTTTTTGTGTTTGTTTTTTGTTTAATTAAAGTAGGAATTCCATTTTGTAATGGAGAATTTTTACAGCCATGCCTCCTTCTGTGTGATCTAGCTTGTTCGATATTGCAGAAGTCTCAGAATAGCAAGTACAGTTGAATGAATAATTTGCAGTGAATAATTTACTGAACAAATTTAGTCCTTATTTCCTCAAGAAATGATCATGAGCAGAACACGATTTCCTCAAATGTATTAGTTATGGGTCAGAACATAGCTCGATCCGTAGCTCTCCTGATCTAACCTATGCAAGTGTCAGCCACAGTTACAGTCGCTGTTACCTCCTGGCACAGACCCTGTTCGCTCCACAAATGACCACAGCAAAGTCCACAGCAAAGACCCCACAGAATCTAAAAGGCGCAAGTGCGAAAAAGTCAAACCCTTCCTCCCCTGCAGCAGCCCATGAAAGAAGCCAGATGTTACAGGAATTATTTAGACTAAACACTGTCCTTTTTTCTTTTAACTTCAAAGACTGAGGCTATGATTTTCCATGAAGCTTCTGTGGAACACAGCTTAAGGGCTTAACCCTTAAAGTTAAGTTGGGACTTAAAGTCCCAACTTTCAAACTCACTGCAAACTGTAAGCATTCATTACGTAGCACTTCAAATTGGTCTCTTATGCTTATATATATATTTTTTTTCATGCAGCAAAGCATGTCATTTCCTATTGAATAGACACCCATATGCTTATTATCAAAAGAAAAAAACGAAGAAGCTACAGAAACTCTGAATTTTTAAGAGGCAAGACAGGATTAAAGAACATTTTAAGCCTACACCCTTGATTTAGTTGAGAATTGAAAATCATCTTTGTCTGGACCCTATAGCAAGAAATCTTCTTTCTTGTACAAAGTATAACTCCCTCAAAACCTGCAGAAACTGGCTATTCAGCAAAGCCAGTGTCAAAGCTAATAGCTAAGTATTTCAAGTTTGCATCAAAAATTTGATTTTCTCAAAATAATTTAGAATTATGTCATACATTTACTGAAACATCAGGGAACAACAACCATGGCTAAGCATTTTTAGGCCACAGTCATGATGCAGAGCAACAGGAATACCCTCAACACGCAGAGTTCCTGGAATTCTGGATTCAGCTTTTCAGACTCTCGATCTTCCTTCTCTTCCCGAAAAAATAATTTTATGTTTCTTTCTTCTTTTATGCTAATCCTTTTCCACTAAGGTCAATGTAATCACAGTGAAATATAGCAGGGACAGATTACAGAGCATCACTACCAAAGCTCCCACTGAATTTAAAGGTATATCTGGTACAAACAGCAGTTGCCACTGAGTAAGAAAAAGTGTCTCTTTGCCAGGCCCTCAGAATATGTCCTTGGCAGGCTTCCAACATCTCCTGCCTTAAAAGGTGAAATGAAGTACCAGAAAGTTATCTCAAACTTTGATCCCAACACATTCTCTTGTATTAACCTTAGATGAACAGATCAGTCATGCCTACACTATGTCAGGTTAGCACTAACACTAATAGAAAGACATACTATTGTGACAGAAGGATTCTCAAGGGGATTGGCTTTCACCTATTGAACATCTCCCTTTCTTATTACCTTGAAGAGTAAGAGCCAAAGTTGTATTTATATCTTCCAGACATTCCTGTTGGGAAAACTCAAAGTCAGCAAGGTTGGTATCTTGCAACCACAACCTTATCCAGCATCTGTGTAATAATTTCCAGCAGATATACGTGCGTCACTAGTGGTTTTCCTGTACAATTTATTGTAAGCAGAACACTTTTTACTGTCTGTGACAAATAACAGAAAGTAATTAGCAGGATGATTCTGCTGAGGGTTCAGGTATGCGTGTGAACAGCGCTCTATCTCAGAGTGAATGTTAAAACATAGTTAGAAGTTGCATTGCAATGGTCATGCCTAGAACATCTCATTAGATCCTGCTAGTGAGCATTGGGATTACTAATCAGCTACCAGAGCATTTGCAGGTTTGCATTTAATTTGCAGGTTTCTGCAGCTGCAGCTCAGCCTTCTTGAAATGCATTTATATATAAAGAATGTTTGCTGCCTTGCACATCTATTCAGAAAGAGAACTCATATAGGAACATAGAAATTTAGGCTCTCTCTGTTAATTTACATGCAAAACAGGACATTCTTCATTTGCCGTTTTGAAGATCAGGTTAGCACACAAGCATTGGCAATGCAGCCAGGAATTTTTTTAGGTACGTACATGATGTCTGTCTATTTCTGACTAGAATCAAGATCAACAAAAGTAAATTCTGATTAACTCTAATGCGCAGCCTGCAGTCAGGAAACTCTTTGTAGTTTGAGACATCTTTTACTGGTAAACATCTGCTGAATTTCTTCACTGATGGCAGAAAGTCAAGCTGCTGCACCACTATAGCATTTGAACTGCTGCTTTAAATGTTAACTTGAAAAAAAAAAAAAGGTACTACGCTCTGTATTCATTTGCAGGACTCCAAAATCTCACTTTGCTTCTACTGGAAAAGGCTATTCCCCCTTTCTTCTTCAACATGGTTTCAAGTGGGTAAAAATCAAAATCCGGAAGTGACAGAAAGGGGACAGGATGTCTTTGTTTGTAGTTATCTTCTTTCTACCCATCTAGATGATGTGATAGTCAATTGATTGATAGCCAGCAGAAACACAAAAATGCTTCTTTGACAAACATACGTGATTTTCAATCTTACATTTGATTTTCTTTTTCTTGCAGTGCTGTGTATAGAACCTCTGGGCTCACCAATTTGAACACTTGATTACAGTACTAACATTAATGCCAGTATCTTCAATCTGTAATGTGGGTCAAATTAGTTCTACCCACAGATCTGCCAAATCTGTCGGTAGATCTCTCACTGAGGAGAGGACTCACACAAGTGATTTGCATCTCATACCTCGGCATTTCGAGGCCTGAATCTCAGTGTATGAAGGTCCCTCTCCTGAACTGAGTCTGCTTGGCACGTGCAGCTGACTGGCCTAACCTGTGATCTCCTGAGCATCGATGGCTGGGAAATGGAGAAGGCTGCAGGTGGTGCTGAGCTCCCCTGTGCAAAAGGGGAGGTCTGAAAAAAAGAGTCCTTGGGGTTAGCTCTGTAACCCCATGCTTTGGGGAAGCATCTACCTTGATGGCAACAGGCTCCTTTGGCTTCACTAGGATGCTTCAGGCTCGAGATGAATAACCAGAATTGAATAAATTGCCTCAAGTCAGTTGTGCCTCACTGTCTGCCTGGGAATGTGCTCTTAGCCCATCACAAAGATGAAGTAAAACACATTCACATAATTTTATTTCATTAAGGATTTAATATAATGTGTTTTATCTCAAGCTTACTGTGGGCTAATAGCACTCACAGGGACAGTCATAGTACTTAATATATAACATAATTAAGCATGTTTCATTAACTTATCTTGGGGGGCAGAGAGGGTGGAATGGAAAGGGCCTCCTCTATATCCAAAATCTGCATTGTATGGAAAAGACAGATGCATACTTTGCCTTTTCACGAAAATGAACACCTTTGTCCTAAGTCCCCTCTGCCAACCTTGATTACTTTCAGTGTATTATCAAACTTTTTTCCACTCTCTTCTCAACAAAGTGTATGAATGTTTTGGCTCGGTCCTTGCATACCACTTTTCTAGAGAGTTTTTTATTACCTTACTCTGATCCTTTATACTTCTTTCACACACATTATCTTATGTATCTCCAAGGTCCTTGTCTTGCTGCTGCCAAGAAAAGCAGATGTAGATGAAAAAGCTAAAAAGTTTACTCTCCCAACTGCTCCATGATCTTCTGCTGAGCTACAGACTGGAAAAACAGTCTGGAGAACTCACCCAAGGAGTAGGAAAACTCTGAAACTCATCTTTAGATCTTCTGGTTTACAGCAAAAAAACTGCATAAAAACTGGTAAAGATTGGTAAAACTATGAGGTAGCTCCTCTATTTTGGAAGGATAAGGTTCACAAAAATCTTTGAACCATTTTTGGGCTCAATCACCCTTGTAAAGCCAAATGATAAAAATCACTTTCAGGTATCATACACACACACAGACAGAACAATAATAATAATAATAACAATAAAGTTTTAAAATCGAGGATCAAGGACTTTAGGGAAGGCAGAATTAAAATTGTCTGTGCAACCTAAATCTCACCTCTTTGCATATATATTTTATGATGGCCTTTTAATTATATGATTATTTACTACTTTTTCTCTACTTAATCTTTGATCCATTCAACATGAAGGATAAATCTGAATGGAGGCATTGGAGTCTGCGAATAATCTGTTTGAACTCCTGCTGTCCTGTGGCATACGTGGGAATGTGTGTTCTTGTTCTGGCAACAACCATCTGATGTGCAAACTAACACACTATCCTCATCATAAAAATGGGGCCTGAGGCAAGCAAGTGATTTGTCTAGGAGGACCTCACAAAAGTGTAGAGAATTGAATCTGCATTATCTACATCCTTCATCACTGGATCATGATTTGTAGTGTTAAGATATCAGAATGCTGCTGTGGAGTATGGGAATAAGGATGTATTTCTTTGTTATAGTCAGTGCACACTAAGAAAGTGTTTTTAAACATGTTTGCTTTGCAGCTGACCACTGACCTCAGGTGCTCCTCCGTTTTTGGTCCTATGGTTATATGTGCAGAAAGTTTGAGCACATGCAGCTGCAAGTGAAGTTTGGGGAGCTGGACTCTAAATATTTTTAAGGTTTTTGGAGTGAAAAAAAAGATCCAAAGGGAATTGATTTTGACCTTTTCCACATGTACATTTCCAGCTGTAGGACATAAGTTTGCTGTATCTGGGGACAAGAACAGTCACAGCTGGCAGAGCAGCTAAAGACCCCGTCCCCTGTCAGAACTGAGGGCACATGTACTGCTGCATTGCTATGTTGATTAATTTTTAGGTGGGTCATGTGAAAGCAAGGATGATCTGTGAGAAAGGAAATCCATGTTTTATTAAAACACCTACAATCCAGAACTAAATATAGACGACACAAAAATATCTACAATGAAGGCTGTCTCATGATCTTAAACTATCTGAATTCTCGCTTTACCCACTTCCCACGCAGTTTGTTGTCATTTCTTGTAGTATACTTTAAAATGCAAGTTGTAAGTGGAAGTGAACAAGAAGTTTCATGCCATTTAACCTAATTAATTTGGTTCCTTCACGAAAAATATTCAGCTAGATTGCTTCAAATGGATTACAGTGTAAGCACTTCCAACAAGAATAACATTCAAGTTTCTAATTTGCTTTGCTCGTGTATCAGGGAAGGTGAACTTTTTCAATCAGTTAAATGTCTATAGAAAGTCAGTCCAGAAATTTCATTACCATATGTGAATTACTTTCAAAATAAAAGGTAATATTCAGGTACAAAGCCCTGATCTCTGATTTCTAATGATCTGTTCATGTACTTTAAAGTATTTAACTAGTAAGATTAAGGGTGTGTGTCCATTGTTTCATTTATAACCTTATTTTTCAAGCACTATTCTTGTTTATTTTGCCTACATTTCTTTTTTTTTTCAAAGTTGGATGAAAATCCAGTATTCAAATTAAATTTCCAATTTCTAAAAACAAGTCTGAGATTATGCAAAACATGCCCACCCACCTCTAGCTTAAAATATATTTGCCCTGTTGGAGAATGTCATAACAGAAGTACTTCTTTTATTGGACTTTAAAACACATTGATTATAATAATGCTGCAGCACTGGAAATCTTAATGTCTTTCTGGCACTGAAAATCCACACTCTTCTATTGATGCTATTGCTGAGCGCTGATACAACGTGACTTTTCCTCCATTTCTACATGAGGGACAGAAAAACAACATTGCTTTAATTTCTTCTGATTTATGAAAGACTTATTTCACAAATAGGCTTTACAGGAACACTTTAAAGCATACAGAAATAACTTAACAGAGAGAATAGTTAGCCCAGTCTACACTCACAAAACAAGCAAGCAGTCACAGTCAGTTCCTGAGCCAAATCAGAAGCTCAAGAAAATGAATGTTCTTTCAATAAAAGGTAATTTAAATTACTTGGAGAAGACAAGGAATATAAGACCTCGATGTATGTCCTGCTACCTACCACCTATATATTCCTGTAAATTAAGAGGGCTGGCAACAAGGATCCTTGAGTTGTCTTAGACTGTGGCTTCCTTAACCCTACATTCAATCAAATCCTTACTGAATTAGTAATGTAGGTAGCACTTCAACTTCAGCTTCATCAGGTACACTGAAGAAAACTGAAGCTGGGATTAATTATATTCCTGAATAAAGATGAGCACGCATAGAAGGTATACTGAGCTAACGCAAGCAAAATGAAGATTAAACGTTTTGACTATAAATGGAAAACTTGTCACTGACTCAACAAGCATGAGATGAGGCCAAAATTTAAGTTTTGAAAGTCAATCTATAGAGAAGAAACACTGCATTACTTTGTGTACAGAGACAAATTGCACTTGAAAAGTTGCAGTCTCATATAGGCAGATCCCAAGCCATTGATGATGGCTTCATTGGCCAAAACCATCCTGGTAGCATCAGGAGCTAACATGCTAGTGTCACACAGCACCAAACACAGCTGTGTTACAGTTGAATCATTTATTGGGATAAACCGAAGATGCAGATGCTTCATGTTGCTTTCCGTGATGTATGGGAAGAAACAATAACTCTTTATAAATTTGTTAATATTAAAAACAAAGAAGAAAAAATCAAATTATAACTGAAAACAGATGCCCTGAAGGGTAGCATTTTCAAAGCATAGATAACTAATAAAGTGTAAAGATCATCCAATCTAATTTTCTTTTGGTATACAAAAGTGTATCATTTTGGCAATTATAAAGGGTGCTAACAGCAATTCATCTTCCATTAGACAGCTTGTTATCAACATCTGCACTTAGTTTAATTTAAAAGTCAAAATTTAGACTTTTAGTCATATTTTTTGAAGCAGGTGAATTGATTTAGGCATGTGAATTCATTCACATGCCATTCAGGCAATAAGGGTATGAAATAGAGTTTGTTCTATGTTTCCAATGGTTACATCTCCTCTTCGTAATGCATTGACAACAGCAACACAAAGTAACCTTTCATTTCTCTTTGCATCTGTAGCTCAGAGGTCCCAAAGAACTAGAGTCAGAAACAAAACCATGAAATCTTGTTAGAGGAACTGAAATGTCCTTCTCCAGCTATCTGAAATTATATTAATGATGCTGCTACATTTTAAAATATCTTGTACTGTAAATAAATTCCCTCAAGCATTGTTCTTCCTTATATATATTAGCAAATGCTAGCAACCCAACTGTATAGACCAGTCCTGCAACGGTCAGAGGAAAAAGCTTGGGATTTTTAAGCTACTTAGTAGAACTAGCTAGATATATATGCCGCTATGATTAATGAAAAATGCAATAACACTCCCTAGAGAGCTATAAAAAAACAGTGAAGTATTAAAATTCTCTATAGACAGGAGTTAGCATGGTGAAGAGCAGTGGCATCACATTTTCCATATTTTTATTGAGTTTGTAGGGTCAAAACCACTACAGAGGAAGACAGTACATTACTGTGTAGATATATAAATCCAGACCCACAAGATGCCAGAAGGTAGCTAAAATTATTGCATGACACAGAAGGCTATTGGTGGGAATTCAATATCAACACAGTTCTACAGTGCAACAGTAATGAAGCTGGAAGAGTGGAGAGTGAATCAGAATCTCCCAGGTGCCTGTCTCCCAAGTATAAAACTTGAATGTTAAAGGCTTGTGCTTTAAGAGGTGATTTTTACTCATTTCATGTACACAACTACAGCAAGCCATACAACATATGCCATGCATAGTAACTTCTTTCTGTACTAGTTTCTTAAATAAGGGTGCCAATGACAGGAGACAAAGTAAGACTCTACAGACATGGAGGCGGGAAAATGAGAGCTCTGTATCTTCAGTTCAGTGGTTTTCACGTGTCTGCATGAGTGCATACCTCACTTGGTATTTCAAGGAAAAGTAAACTCTGAACATTCATGGCTCCTGGCTTTTCACCTGTATGAGAATCAAAGCCATTCAAATTTAATCAACATTTTCCTGCAACAGACAACACTTATGAATTTATCTCGGTTCCCATCCTCATAGGACTTAAAAGTCTTAATAAGCTTTCACTAGCTCTAGGGCAGGATTAGAACTGGGAAATGGTGAATGCCTTTGAATTTAACTTTATGTTAGATTAATTCACACTCTGCAGTCTGAGGATCTAGTGATCACTTTGCACTCAGCAGAGGTGCTCAGTCTGCAAGCTGAAAGGCTGAGATGGTTGGACCCATGGGGAGATCCACCTAATAGGTGAATTTAGTTAGAATGTTATAAAAAGCAACAGGAAACCTGTTCAGGAACTTGTAAATCAAGATGTGATGAAATAGAGCGGCAGCTGGAGACGCTTTCATTTCTTAGAAACCAAATCCTGTTTTCATGTCTCAGCTGCAGCCTATTACTTGAACATCCATCATCATGGCCCTGACTGTTTAGTGCCATCCTTTCAACTGCTCTTCCCCTCACATTGCGGGATTTGCAAACTTTTGCTTCTGTTAGGAAAGACCTTGGGTATCAGTTTGGGAATGGGTGAGCAGGGCTTCCTTAACACCAGTAGAACAAGAGATTTACATTAGGTGAAAATGTAGCTCCCTATTCTGCTGCTGAAACGGGAATAACTAACAGGTACAGCTTTGAAAAGCACCACTTATTACTGAAACTTAACTAGAGTGATTAGAACATTTGAAATTTGAAGTCTCAGAAAAGCAATCTGGGGATTTCCAAACATCCTTATTAGTACTATATTTGCGGCAAATAAGAATTCTACATATAACTGGCAAAGCTCTTTTAAGACATGCACATGGTTCTCTCAATAGAAAGACACAGGCTGAGGAAAGAAAAAAAAAGGCAGAAAACAGTCAAACGGCTTTTAGAAAACTGAGCAGCCAGAAAGTCCATTAAACCCAAAAGTGTACATGAGCAACTGCCTTCTGAAATGATGTAGAAATCTTTCCTTAACCATTTTCTGGGCTGAGCAGAAGGGGACAAATGGACCTTTCTGTTCTGCAGTACCTTTTTCTGAAGAAGAGCATTTTCTGTCTTGTGTGTTCATGACAGGCTTCCCTGCCAACTCCGCTAACCTAGAGAGTAACCACTGATCACAGGTGCCACAGCAGCTCCGATAGCCTACACAAACCTCTGGGTGATATACAGCACTTAAATGGAGAGCCAAGATGATCAGGAACAGCAAGTGGCAATACAGTGCAGGGTATAAGCAACCATAGAAAGCAAGCAAGTCTGTTGTGGGGAAGCTGGGGAGTAGAACCTATTATACAGAATATGTCCAGAAAAGCTGGGAGAAGGAAATGTCTGTGAAAAGAACTGAGGGGAGGAATATTTTGACAAAGAACCAAGTGCTAAACTATGCCCCATCTACTAAGTAGTCAAAGGCAGACACTGAGAGATGGGTTGTCCAGCAAGAACGCAAGTGAGACCAGGAGGAGAGCAAAATCCACATGGTCACTGAAACTGCGCAGAACCATGGTCATAATAGTAGAGCTCATGTAACCATCAGAAGACCTAACACATTTCTTCACAGGAACATAGGGCAAATTAACAAAGGTTTTGGCATAGAAAGTCACCTGCGATTTTTCCCAACTTATTGTCCATTCCACTACTAATTCATTCATATAGGATTCAGACCAATTGATTTTTGAAGCTTTCTACTATCCTCTTACCTGCAAAAGGGTAATAAGGGTAATAAAGGTATCTTGATCTGCAGCAACCTGAGACCTTTCTTTCTCCTCATCAAAATCTCCTCTAATTCTGGGAAAAGACACTTGAAAGTGTGAAAGACACTTTTCATTCTCACTGAATACCAAGTACAACCTGTAACACATAGACATTCTTAAAGTAATAATGACTAAATATTTCTTCTGTTAAAACTAACCATGTGATACTGTGGGAAGAGAGAAACCTCTTTCTATAGATCTCTATCTATCTCTTTCCAACTAGAAATTATTTCCCAAGTCCTCTCTTCCTCCCTCCCTCTAAAGGATGATTTTGGCATCCTACAATCACAGCTTCCCTATAACACAGCCACAGGGAGAGTGGATGGGTCAGCTAGTGAAGTAACATGTTCCTAAATGTTTAAAATACTAAAGGAGAGGAGTGAGGGCTAATTTGCTTTGTCTCAAGAAAATAGCCTGAGAATCCTTTCTTTAAAGAGAAACCCTCAGTTGGGACTCTCATTGTGTCCAACCTGCAGGGCCAGGCAAGCCCAGTCAAGACCCTATTTCCAAGTTTCCAATCCTAGATTTAAATGCCTTATATAAGGATACAAAAGTCCTTATTTGAGGAGACCTATAAAAGGCAACAGATGGCTGAAATGGCTTGTATAAAAGTCAAATGGACGTGGCATTTCTAAGTATATTCCTTTTTGGAATAGTAAGATTCTTAGCATAAAATTAACAAAAGAGCAGTTTTTTTTTGTAAACACTATTAAAAATAAAAAATAAAAAGAAGTCCAAGACATAGACAGATGGCCTATTTTCTGCAGGGTATAGATTGAGGAATAAAAGAAGCATCAAAACCAATAACCTTTCACATTACGGTCAAGTGCTTGTTGAAGTGGTAGTGTCTGCACAGTTTTTTTCTTGCATCCCCTGTCTGACTTTCAGCTGATTCATAACATTACAAACACCTGGATCATTCATTTCTCTCCCCAGTGTTCTTTATGGTAATATGCAGCTATATTCAATATTGTATTTCTTTATCTAGGAGCAAGTGTTTCTTGTTTTTCTAAAATAGTCTTTCCTTAAACATATTCCATTTTCTATGAAGGAGCTATTTACCAATTGCATTAATTTCACATGGCAATCTTGATGGACAAAAAGAAAAGCAATGCTTTGAGTTGCCCCTAGCAAAGCTTTGGCCAACCACTAATTATATTATACAGCTGAACAATGCAAAAAAATACAACCTATGTCTAAGTTAACTTTGCAAAGGGCTGCTAACAGTGGCACAGCAGCTATAAAATGGTAACACAGCACGGTTAGTTCTGTATTTAATTACAGGACAGAAATATGGAATTGTAAAATGTTTCCTAAAAAAAAAAAAAAAAAAAAAACAAAACCGGAGCCAGAATGGACAAGATTTTAACTGCCTCTAATATCTCTTTCCCAGAGACAGCCAGAATAACGCAGATCTTGACGCGTACTTAACTGTGTGTGAGGTGAAAGATGGGGGGTTGGAGGAAGGCTCCCTGGAGAGTTTGCTCAGTCTTATAGCTAGAGACAAGTGGCTTTTGGCCATGTATTCGCAGTTCTTGTTTGGTGACCAGTTTGAATGCTCCCTCTCAATCCTTTATCATGGTACAATCATGGTACAATAAACAAAGGCCATAAGGAAAGCCTTGTAAGGTGCTGAGGAGGAAGAAAGGGAGAAGGGAAAGAAGTCAGGGGAAAAAACTTTGAGAAGGGAATTAGGATCACTCAGTTTTGTCTCTCTAAACAGTAAGCTATGACAAAGAGATTCAGCTCTTATTCCTTGTGATTAATGGGAGCACACAGCTTAATTAACTATCTGCAATTTGAGCTTTAATTAAGGCTACATTCAGCTTTGCATACATTGCTGAGATGAGTCTGAATAATGTGTATCCAAACTAGGAGTTCCTCTTCCCTGAAAACCGGATCAGCTCCAGTTCGTTTATTGATGGAATAGGAAAGTCTTGAATCAGCTGAAGTCTTGCATTTACTATTTTGGGCAATTTGCATCAGTCATGAACTGATACCTATTTATTACCTATTTATTTCAGGGCTGCATCCACTTCAGGCTATCTCTGCATCATGTTGCACAAAGACAATAGAATAATAGTCAAGCCAAGATCAGGCAAGAAAAGGAAATTGGACTTTAGTTAGAGAATCAGAAATATTATTAAGGAATACACATTTTTTTCTTCTGTAATAAATAAGTCAACATCAGAATGAACATCTGCATTATCCTCTATGTCTGAGCCCCCCACAGCAAAATCATCAGTGTTGGCTTTTGTTGATTCTTAAAAAGCAAAACTGAAAATCCAGTCTTTGTAATCTTCAACTGAGCCATTTGGTCGAATGCAAATAAAAAGAATGAAATGTCTTGCCATTGCCTAATCTACATCTACAGAGACTAAGCCCAGAGAGATAAATTAAAGTCAGGGAGCAAAGTGCCCGTCAGGAAAGCAGATGGCAAAATAAACAATAATGCAGAAAAAAAAAGCACTAAAGCTCTTGCTGGCACTTAATACTAACACGGGTAGGGCAAATCTCACCAGGGTAGAGAATGTTAACAGACTGTTTGTGACAAAATGAAATAAAATTGTTTGAACTGACACTTACTTTCTCATAAATCTGACCCACACATCCATATTATTACTATTTTGCCCCAGGGCTTCATTCTTTGTTTGGGATGGTAGAAGTGCTTTCATTAGGAGCAGGCTTATGGCAGAGCTCAGTTTATCCCCTGAACAATCCTATTTCAATAGAGAATCCTATCTACTGGCAGACAGGGAGATTCAGCCAACAGAGCACAGTCTCTTTATCCATTGCTTCTTTCTGCCAACACTCTGCCCCAAAGCTCTCTCCCCAAGGATGGCTTCTCAGAGTCTGCAGTGCTGTATCTCTCCCAGGTTTCACTACTGCATCCTTCTCAACTTAATTCTTAAGATAGTTCACTTTCTCCTCAGTTACAGTTCCACTAGTCAATGCTTTAGACTTTCTGTTTTCTGTATCCACTCCCAGGAAAATCTGCTGGGCTGTCAGCCAGCCAAATCCCTTGTTTCAGGTATTTCCTACCTTGTCATTTCGTAAGGCTGCATGACTACCTCCATGTATTCAAAAAAGTGATTGCTCTATTGACCTTCTTCATCACAACAATGATCTAGGTGTGCATATCTTTCCTAATGAACACATACATCAGAGAAAATGTAAAAAAAAAAAAGTCCTATTTTCAGCATATACCAAAACAGGACAGAAGAATCTGGCAGATGTTTGCGGATTTCTTTCCTCCTGTGACTTATATTCAGTTTCTGGGATCCAGGATTTTTGTTCAGTGAGAACCAGCTCTGCCCCTTATCACAGTATAAGGGAACAGGCATAAAGAGAAAAGAAGCTAATGTTTACCTCTTTCCTGGCATTCTCCAGTCAGCCAAACACTCTCCTTGTGGATACCACTATGTGGAGTGCAAGAAGATCTGCTGCATCCAGTGAGACCTGCTGAGTCTCATCGCAGCATTCACTCTTTGTGTCTTCCTCCAACTATGACTTTTCTTGTTTTTGCTATTCTAGTTTTAATTAAATCTTTAAAAAGAGCCAGCAAGTAAAATAGAAAAGCTTTTTCCAGATAGCTACGTAGAATAATAACTGCAGATAGACACTGAACTCTGCCCCTTTGCATCTGGCCCCAAGAACTTCTTACTGCCACAAAGATAATTGCAAAAATAGGTTCTACCAGCTGAGCTGATTCAAGAAGGCAGAAACATCAATACCTCTTCAACCTCTGACATTTCTCTAAATAACTGCAGTGTCCTTTGCTAGCATTGTAGTGACCTCTAGGGGCCTGTGCAAAGCCCATTGGTTTCACTGACCTTTACAGACTTCACCTTACCCCAGACTTCCAGAAAGTTTTCTAAATTGGAAGGCTTAAAAAGTATTTAATGAGTATTTCATGTACAGAATAATTAAAAAAAAATAGTGCATCTGATGAGAAACAGGATGGTGTAAAGTCTTCCAACTACATGCTGTTGGCATCTACATGGTTGAAAATGAACGATGTAGAACTATATGAAACCCCTTGTGTTAGCCTGTACAACAGTCATGTCCATTCACCTGAAATGTAAATTTGGTTTACTGCATTTCATAACTGCTTAGAAAATGATAGCATCCTTTAATGCTAAATCAGACCAAAATGTTTCCACCTCCTAGTCATTTGAGCACAAAAGGAACCACTTACCCAGGAGTACTGTAGATCCATATCAGTTAAGGAGTATGTAAGATGGGGGTGATGAGAAGAACAAGTACAGTTTTCCCATTCTTCTATTTTTGAAATCAAGAAATCACAAGGACAGAGCTGGTTATCAGGAAATGGCTTCCAGTCACTCCACAAGTGAAATTCAGTTTCCGAATGGATTGAAATTGTTCCTAAATTGTTCAGCCTAGAAGTGTAAGATCGGCCCAAAGAAGCAGAAATAAAATCTGACCTAGTCTCAGTCTCTTCCTTTCTCCTCACATTGTCTTTCCAGATCTTCTTTTCCTGAGGCTTTGACAGTTTCATGCAAGAAGTTAGTGTTTCCTCATCTTCTTCAGAGAGATAAGCATCTTCCAATGTATCTTTAAAAATGCAAAGATATACTTCTGTTATAATATGGTGCAATTAACACAAAATACCATTTTTTCTTAAATGTATTCTGTTGCATTGTAAACAATAAAACAAACAGGGACAACATAAAAATCAAAAAGAAACAAAAAATCCCAAAGAAAAATCGTAATTTGGGAGATGGAAAAAAAATGTATTGGGTCTGATACCTGAGCCAAAAGCAAGATTTATTCTCCATTTGGTAAATTTGTAATGTTCCTGCAAAAGCTTGGAAGACTATATTGATTCTGTAGTGAATAGGAAATTTTGCTAAGGAAATGTCATATTCCTGCAATATTTACAGAGAGCATGAATTTTGTTTAAATACTGGAAAGGTTTAGAAAGTTTTTCTGAGTAATTCTTCTCCCTTCCCAGTCTATACATGAAAGTTTTAAAGTAGTTGCTAAACTCTGACTTTTTTTTATGTTTCAACTCCAACAATGATTTGGTTGGAGTAGCAGTTCCTTAGGCAGTCTGAACTCATTTTGTGAGTATTAGTTTAAAAATAATCATATACACAAACACACTGTATATCAAACACATGCACTGCTAAATTAATGTTGGCAAAATGAGTTCAGATGAAGAAGTGCTGCGCAGTCAGATCAGTGAGCTATAGGAGATTCATGAAAATAACCTGAGTTCAGCATTAGTTAAAAATACCTATGTCTTATGGCCTGAGGCAATCGGGTATGATGAAAGGCTGACTTGCTTGTCATGCCATAGACCTTCTTGCACTCCTAGCTGCTCCTGGCTCAATGATTAATACTGAATGATTTCTTTGCATTTGTGAGTTTTGCCTTCCTCATATGAAATGTGATACAAAACTGGGAACCACTCTAAAAACATATTGTCCCCAGCACACAGGTCGCACTGTTATACAAGTCTATTTAGCTAAATCCCTGCTTGCAAGATACGCTATTGCAAAACTCAAGCCAGTGTGACAGGAAACACGTTTTCACACTATGAGGAAGTCACTACTAAAGTGCTATCACAGTAACATCTCAGCTGGGGGTTGGAGATTGTAGTTGGTGAATAACAGACCAGGACAGGATTGTTCATAGTTATGTTCAATACAGTGCCATTTGCGAAATGTTGGAAAGAATGCTACTACAGCGCTTCACTTACTGAGGGGAATCAAAACATGTTTGACATCCTCCATGCTATGCATACTAGTTTTTTTGGTTCGGACCAATTTCTGCAATCGTTTTAATGTTCCCATGGACTCTGCTTTATCATCTGGTTCTGTACCCTGGCAAAAAAAGAGAGATACAAAAAGTATTTAAAACTCACAAATGAAAAACAAGGGTAACGCTGCTTATTTTGAGAAGCAGAAAAGCTCAGCATCAACGAAAAGCATTTTGGATTAGTGATTGAGAAATGATGAGAATCAATCATCTCTTTAATTCTTTAAAAATTGCTTGTGTTCTTGTAAGCAGTATCTACTGTATGAACAAGGAAATGTACCAGTATGAAAAAGGAAAAAGGCAAGTCACAAGAAGCATCGGATTTAGATCAGGCTTTGCATTATAGCTTACATATTACATTTCTTTAATACTCCAATGTTGCTCAGATGTGGTCATTGTATAGGACTGTGTTCTGAAAGAGAGATGCTTTCCTTAAATCAAGGCCTTATTTTCTTTCTGAGATTGAATGATGGTAATGTGAATGATAATTCAAACTGTTATTATACATTCTAGTAATATCCTATTAGTGAAACTCAAGGCTTGGGTTTTGTCTCCTAGAGCTAAGAACTTCATGAATATGCAACCACGTCACACACTGCAAATTACATCAAAACACTAGTAGTTACACTGAAAACCAGTCCAGAAATTCTTAAGTCCTCTTCCAATATGACTCTTAATTTCCCTATGAATATCAGAGAGACATTTCACACTTTCACAGCTATTTCCATAGTCATGTACTGCCTTTTGCATAGTTTTTTTTTTCCTTTTAAAAACAACAGAAGTAAATATCTGAGATGAGTAAAACCATTACCCTATTTCATGATATTTCTGTTTCTGACTACTTTTTGCCACAATACTATCTGGTTTCAATGGATGTTAACCTGTTCACTCCCATAAATAATTTGGCCTGTTGTGGCAATGCGTCTGTGGTGATATTAAAAGCAATTAAGTGTAAGTGAAAGCAGAAGTGCAGAGACCTTCACTGCTCTCTCCCCAACGATTAGGTCACACATCATAGATCTTCCCTGCTTCCTCATATGCATAATCCTTTAAGACAAAGTCATTGGGGAGGTTTGCCAGCACAGCCTAATGTGTGCTGGGAAGGTTGCTTAGGGCTTGATCTCAAGAGATTCTGAACTCCTCAGTTTTCAGCTGGGTTAAAGGCTTCTCACGAAGTCTTAGCATGAAGCACTTCTGAAGCCCCAGCATTCATGTACTGCAAGTCATATACACCCCAGTCACAATGATAAGGGAGAGAAGGTATACTAAAGGTTCAGATATTTTTCTGTAAAGACACAAGAATTCTGTAAGCAGACCAGAGGTTTAGTAGAGAGGCAAAGAGCATATAAAGACACAAGGATTCTGTTTAGTAGAGGTTTAGTAGAGAGGCAAAGAGCATTTTTATGTATATTTAGTTAACTTCACATTGCTAGACAATTGTGTATGTTATTGAAACTGTAACAGTGAAGCAGAGTTATAGTGAAAGCTAAGGAAGAATAGGTGGGATGCTCCCCTGCATAATTCAGTGTTTGATTTCAAAGCCTGTAAGGATTTCTAACAAAGTATTTATATTACCAAAACTTTTTGGTCCAAGTATAAACTTGTCTGGGGATTTAACAGCCTATAGAAATTGGTATGCCTTCCTCAAGAAAAAACATTTTTTTTTCAGTCTCCTATTGTGTTATGCCTTTACAAAATGAATCAAAGAAGGTGAAAATGCTAACATTACTCTGTTAGATGAGAATTCTTGTAGCAATAATCATTTATTCATTTATAAGTAATTACACAAAGGTAACATGAGGACTTTGATTTATGATCTGGATTTCCATCACGGAGATATTAAGATGAAACAAAAGATAATCTATTCAGATAATTTCATTAATGGTAAACTCTAATCCTCTTTGTTTTAAAAGCACTCATTGGGGAGAATCTCTTGTTACTTAAATGTCATATGTGGCTAAATAATAAACAAAGTAACCATCTTTAATGGAGGGGGAAAAAAAAGCTCATTCAATATCTGTAAGTGATGGGAGAGCTTTTAAATTTACAGAATTTTATTTTGGTTTATCTAAATATCCAAAGCCAGAAGTTTAGATGTACATCCAAACAGAGGTAAAACATTCTTTGGTGTAGAAATCAGATAAATTGTATTGTCCTTGCAACCCTCAGCCACAACTATTGAAAGCATGCACAAAAGTGAAAAAAAAAAACTGTTAGATGTTATGGTCTAGTTTCAGACTCTTTTCTACTTGCTGCTTCTGCTACTTGGCAGTGAGTACCTCTAAGTTGTCACTGTCTGGAGAACGACAGAAGGGAGAGGTACTCTTGTGTATGAGCTACCCATAGAATGGAGGCAGTGCTACTGTTTGGAATAGCAATGTGTGCTACTGCCCACTACCCTTCCACTCTGTGGAACAGGAATGTTACTGAACAAGCAGCACTGTGGAAATAGTGCACAGAGCAACATGTCTCCACTCATACGGCTATTCATTTCGGGGACATTTAAAAGCTTTTTACGTCTAGGTTCCAGGGAATGAGCATTTGCTCACTTGAACATTACAGGTATACTTCTGTTTTAATGAGCAAAGAATTCCTTAAAACAAACAGCAGTATTCTTGTTTCCTCGCTATAAGAGGTCACAGCCATGCAAAATGGTGACATACGACAAATATAAAACTAATTGTGCAAGAAAATAAATTACAAGCTGTCCATTATTTGTAAATAATTTGGATTAGGAGTTTGAATATTTATGGATCAAGAAATACACATTTAAGAAATGTGTTTAAAAAATGAGCAAACAGGAAAAGATAGCTAAATCATGTCTGATGATCAGTTTGCAGTTTATCCTAAAATACTCCAAGTACCTTAGAAGTCTTTGCTCAGTGAGATACTGTGAAGATTAATCTGGTGATAGAAAGAAAAAACAAACAAACAAACAAACAAAAACCCACAGAAAATAAGTGTAAAACACTGTTGGCCAGATTCCATCAATTGCACTCTTGTTGAGCACTCCATTTCCTAAGCGTAGCTGCACTAATTTCAACAGAAGTACTTGCACTTCTGTCATGGCAAATTCCAATCTCTGTGATTTCCCCTGGTTTGCCTGTCCCAAGAAATTGCAGTGATTTTATTATGATCAGCTATACAGAGCATACTGAGAAGGCAAAAATTACCATATACTTACTGTGTCTATAGGGCTGTTGTACCATAGAAATATTTAGAAAGTTTCAGTACGCTGTGAATATATTAAAATAGAAAACGATAGACAACTTTCTACTCCATTTATACAGAAAGTTAGTTCTGTAAAATGCACTGGTTTGGGATAAATTTGATATTAAAATGTCACTATGGTCACAGTCAACTGTATGTAGACAAATACTTTGTAAACTTCTTTCATTCTTCTCAGATGCCCATACATCTGAGTGTGACCTTTAACTGTTGCCATTATTTTAGTCTGGTAGTCCATGTACTCAAAAATAACTTCAGAGCCAAACTAAGTAGGGTAGGATTATAGGTAGATTTGCTCCTGGGAGTCCCATACCAATAATAAAATATTCTATGAGATAAAAAAATGTCATGGTGGACATGGACCTGGATAGAGACCAGCTTTTCAGAAAGTAATATATAGTAAAGGAAATGCTGTTAAACAGTGTGTTCTTCCAAGCTGCTAGACAGTGATGGCAAAAGAAGCTTTCATGGCAACATACCATTTCACCATTACTAGCCACACTTGGACTCTGAACTCGTGGTGGAATCCACTGCTCGTAATTTATCACCTAGATGGCAAGAAAAATAAGCAAAACCCAACGTTAGCATGATGAATAAATATAATTAGTAGCATCTTATTGAATACAGTTTGAGAGCTCAGTAATCTTTCAACACAGAACAACGTGCATTTAAAAGCAATGGCCGATCCATAGTAGCAGACACCCATTGTCAAATTATGTTTATTACTTTGATTGTGTGGGACTGACACATCCTAAAGGCATCACAGCATACATGGTGCAGTGGCAGAACCATATATTATCTTGTGGGATGTTTAAGAATCATCCTAGGTCTGGAAAAATAGAGGTTTTCCTCTCTCGGTGAGTAGAAGTCACAAATGTCTTTCCCCAGGAGTGAATGCCCACCTGATGAGCAAGTGTCACTAATGGATTGCTAAAGAGGCTCTTGTTCAGTTTGCCTCGTTTTGCTTGGGATGGTGAGACCACAGGGTGACAGTTTCAATAAGATTGACAATGCAGACAAAATGGGAGGATCCTCAGAACTAAGCAAAGAGAAGGCTATATGTGCACATTCATCCCATAATCCATTTCTTGGTCACAATGTCCTCCTGATAGGAACACCATGAGAATACACTTTCCCAGGGGTACTGATGCAGTCCCTGCTGGGCAAGCCTGATAGTGCTTATAGCTTATCAGTGAAAGTAATGAACACCAGCCTTTTTTTCTTCATGAATATGAATGACATTTTGAAGGCTGAATGCAACCTAAGAATTTACGTGAGAAATGAGGCATGAAACATTTCTGAAAATGTATTAGTCCAAAGACTGTATTACTTCATATTTTATGTCTTTCCCAATATGCTACAAAGGGTTTGAGCCATTAAGTGAGCCCTGCTAGAGAAGAGCAAGAATATGAAAATAAGTGTGGAAACTAAAGCTTTTTTTTTATGATAACATACAATTATTACAGTTTAAGTTTATGCTTCAAACTATACTTCCGTTCCAATGCTACACTGCCAATCCAAGTTGCCCTGTTTCCAAGTATTTATATGCTGAACAGAATGAAATGAGCATCTGGTTAGGAAATATAGAGGGAGTAAAGCTCCCTCTAAAAAGTTGGAGGATGCAAAGAAGCTTATTTACATATTTCTATTTTGAGAAAAAAATGTCATTTATTCTATTGACCTTTTCTTGGAGACTTGTCTCTTCCATGTCTTAGAAATATAAAATGTTGAGGTTGGAAAGCACCTCTGGAAATCACCTAGCCAATCTCTTTTCTCAGAGCATGGTCAGCTAGAGTAGGTGCTCAGCGTGTTCATTATCTCCAAGGATGGAGACTCCGTACCTCTCTGGGCAACCTGTTCCTGGCTTGACCACCCTCACAATAGAAAAGTGTTTTCTGATGTGTAAAAGGGAATTCTTGTGTTTCAGTTTGAGTCCGTTGTCTCATGTCAGACATATTCCAGTCTCTTAGTCATCTTTATGATCCTTGACTCTCTCCAGTATGTCCAGGACTCTGACCCACCACCCAGCTCATGAAAATTAAACCATATTGTCCACTGGATTGACTGCCACTGTGAACCACTGGTGACTGGACTCCATCTGGACTTTGTGCTGCTAATCACAACCATCTAAGCCCCAACAGTTCTGCCAATTTACAACCCACCTCACTACACACTGTCTAAGCTCTACTCTAGCTTTTTAGCTAGACCATGTGAAGCATTGTTAAAGGCAAAGAAATCATCTGCTCTTCTCCCCTGCTCCACCAAGATAGTCATTTCGTCATAGAAGACTATGAGGTTGGTTAGACCAGGTTTTACCTTCATAAATTCATCCTGACTACTTTCAATTACATTCTTGACCTTCATTAGCTTTCTCCCAGTTCTCCAGAACCTCCCTGATTATCATGATCTTTCAAAAATACTGACAGTGGTCTTTCAAGAACATCAACCAATTCCCTCAGTACTCATGGGTGCATCCTGTCAGGTCTCATGGACTTGTATATGCCCAAGTTGTTTAAATGTTCCCTAATCTGATCCTCCTAGAAGGGTAAGTCCTCCTTACTCCAGACTTTCCCACAAATCTTAGGGGCCTGGGATTCCTGAGGGCAAATCTTACCAGTAAAGGCTAAGGTGAAGAAGGCATTGAGTACACCTGTCTTTTCCTTGTCCTTTATCACTATGTTCTCTGCCCCACTCAGCCATGGGTCCACATTTCCTTAGTCTTTCGTTGCTGATGTATGGAAGTTTTTCTTGTTGCCCTTCATCTCCCTGACCATTCAATACTAGGTGAGATTGGGTTTTCTTAAACCCATCCTTGCATTCTCGGACAATGCCTCTTTATTCCCCTCAACCCATCTGCCTCTGCTTACACCTCTTGTACTCCTTGTTTTAAGTTTGAATTCCATCAGGAACTCCTTGTTTATCCATATAGGACTCCTGTCATCTTTGCTTGATTCTTGCAAGTGGGGATGGACTGTTCTTGAGTTTGGCGTTATTTGAAAAATTAGCCACTTCTCCTGTAGCCGCTTCTGTCCAGGACTGTATCCCATGAGATCCTCCCAAGCAGGTTCCCAAACACACCAAAGTCTGCTAACCTGAAGTCTGGGATTGTGACCCTGCTTTTTGTCTTGTTTCCTTCTCAGGCTCCGGACTGCCACCTTTTCATGGTCACAGCAGCCTTGGCTGCCCACAGAAATTAACATCCCTGACCAGTCCTTCCTAGTTTGTAAGCATCACACCTAGTAAAGTATCTCCCCTTATCAACTACTCCATCACCTGCGTCAGGAAGCTGTCATCAATGCACTTCCAAAACCTTCTGGGTTAGTTGTACCCTGCAGTGTTGTCTTTCCAGCAGATATCAGGGTGGTTCTCTATGAGGACCAGGTCCTGCAAACGTGAGGCTTCTTCCAGCTGTTTGAAGAAAGCCTCATCTACTATACCTTCTTGAACAGGTGGTATGTAGCAGTCATTCAACAGAAGCCTCCCATGTTGATCTGCCCACGAGTGCTGACGCAGGACTTCTTAGCTAGATTGTCATCCAACCCTTGGCAGATCACTACGCATTCCTGACACTCTCTTGTATAAAGGGCAAGGAAACTTCCTTCCTTGCCTTTTCAGCCTGTCCTCCCTAAAGCAACTCTATATCGTATAAGTATATACATCGTATGTCCTGGGCTCCCCAGTACAAGAGGGATGTGGAGCGAGTCCGGTGCAGGGCTACGAGGATGATCAGGGGCCTGGAACATCTGCCCTGTGAGGAAAGACTGAAAAAGCTGGTCCTGTTCAGCCTGGAGAAGAGCAGGCTGAGAGAAGTGTATACAAGTGTATACAAGTACCTCAAGGGAGACAGCGAGGAGGATGGTGCTGGCCTCTTTTAGTGGTGGCCACTGATAGAACTAGAGGAAACGGCCGGAAACTGAAGCATCAAAAGTTCCACAGGAACTTAAGGAAAATATTCTGAACAGTGAGAGTGACAGAGCACTGGAACAGGTTGCCAAGAGAGGTTGTGGAGGCTCCTTCTCTGGAGATCTTCAAAACCCGCTTGGATGCAGTCCTGTGCCACGTGCTCTAGGTGACCCTGTGTGTGCAGGGGGGTTGGACTGGATGATCTCTAGAGGTCTCTTCCAACCTCAAGCATTCTGTGATTCTATGATATGTACATTCATCCACAGCTACAAAGCAGTCATGTGAGTTAGACCATAATGTCCCTGTCATCACACTGAGTATTGCAGATTTCTACTACCTCCTCCTTATTACCCATGCTGTGTACAAATGTTTCAACTGGCTATCCAATTAGGTTGATTTCTCATAAAAGGTATGAAAGCTTCCTCCATCATACTGTCCTGTAGGCAGTTTCTTATTTCTGTGCCTAATGCAGTAGAGTAAGTGAAAATAATCAGAATATTTTGTGAGTTTAGAAGGCCATTTTGTCAAGATTACCTTGATGATCATGAAAGACAGAGACAATAATTGCCAAAAGACAATATAGTGTCATAAGAGATGACATTTCAAAAAAGAAAAATTAGGCTCAGTAAGTCCTAAAATGGCACCAAAGTGAGGAGATATCAAAGTGTCTACAGATTGTTAGTGATGTGGCCCAAAAAGTGTCTTTGAATAATTAGGAAAGTTGAAAACAGAAATTTGCTTTTAAAGTTAGACCAACAGTTATTAAGGAAATGCTTTAAGAGGTTTTTAAAAAAATCACTTCACGTCCTTCACATAAGGTCACATCCTTGACCTTATTTCTTAGTATACTCTCTTCCTTCTCCCCCTCTCACCTGCCTGGGAAAGGATTCCAGAACCTTCACCAAGAATCATCCAGAAGGCTCCTGGGGCAGAACAGCTTTTAAATAACTTATTAATTCCCCATTTAGGCACCTCCTCACATACACACATAGGTGTGAGTTCTACAGTTAGTCAGACTCCCAAACTAAGGAAATTGTATCATGTTACCAAAATCAGGAGAGCTAAGCTGATTTGCGACAGATAAGAACTGGCCTTATAAATAACATATTACCCAGACAAACTTTGGACTGAAAAGAAAGTGAAAAGAAAGGAACAAGTCAATCACTCCAGTTCCTCAGCTACAGCTCTCTCTCTCTCTGCTTTGCCTCTCTGTTGCTCAGTGCTCACCAGCTGATGGGATCTTAAATACTTTGATATTATTATTATTATGCTAACCCAAGGTTCAGAATTCCTTAATTGCACATACTAGCAGGTTAATTAATGTTTTCTTATGAAGAGCAGTGTCAAGAGACGCAGTATATGTTTATATAAATTCAGAAAGGATCCATATGCACATTGATAGGACCATAAGCCAACATGGATCACACAAAACTATCTAAATACTTAGCATAGATCTTGCTAGATAAAATTACAGCATATTAATTGCGTTTGCTTATGAGAATAAAAAGATTCATAATAAAATCCATATGGTTTGCATAATGAAAATTTTGTACACCCAGGTAATCACCAGAGTTTTCTTTTAAATGTAGTTTTCAAATACATGGGTATGCTGAGTGTGAACTCAAGCCTCGGCAAATACACACTGACCAGAAGCAAGAAATACGCTATTTGAATGGCATTTTCATTTATGAAGAGTAGTTCTTTCACCTGGCATGTGGTTTCTTCTATCTTTTTTCCTCGCAGAAAATGTAATCCATCTCCAGTAACATTGCCCTCTGTGAATTCTGACAAAAAATAAAAGAAAAAAATAGCTTTAAAATGTCCCATTTAAAAGTTTTTTTGAAGAGTATCTTATGAATTTCACTATGGGCTTTGATAGCTTTATGACTCTCTGAAGTTAATCTGACATCATTTAAACAGGTATTTAATCTCAGACTGCTTTCAATGAAAACTGCAAAGCAAATTTGCAAATTGTCTCATATAAATAAAACTCATTCAGTTTTACTCCTTGATCTGCACTTGGTCTTCAATTTACTAATCCAGAATTTCTGGCAAACACTTCTTCTCAACCTGCTATGTTACAACAGATGAACATGTTTTAAAAGAATTAACTTTCTTTCCCTTCTTTCAAAAAAATAATGCTTTGCCTGGGAAGAATAATAGCCTTTATTAGAACGGTGAAGAATAATAGATCAAATGACTTCTTAAAAAGTCCACTTTTTAGCAAGTCTACTCTGAAAGCCCTATATTACCCCCACATTTCCATCAAGACAAATTTTCCCCCACTATGCTACTGAGGAAGTAGGCCATAGATTCCATCAATACAGATATCAGAGGCACTCCGTTATCCCACAGAAGAAAAAAGAAAAATGATCTGGCAACCACATCAAGGGCTACCATTTCCAAAGTTCATAGAAACAAATAAGATTTTCTTTCTCTCCTGAATCACAGCTTGACATTCTTATTGCTGCTGAGGAACATCTTACAATAACAGTAATTCTGGTTTTCAAAGCACAACTAATTTAGTGTATGTATTCACAAAGGCTAATTGTGTCCAGAAGAGACTGCAATCTTCTCTCTACAATCAACAGAAAAAAAAGATTTATTCAGATAATAATTTGAAGTGGCCAACAGAGATTTCTGAAGCAGTCATATGAAGAAAAATGTTGGAATATGAGCCTGAAAATTTATCAAAAGAGCAAAATAGCGCCCAATTTCCAAAATGTCTATGTTGAAATTAAACGAGACCATAATGTGTATAGAGCTATTCAAAATAAAACCTATACTCACAAAACTCCAACAGTTAAGAGAAAACTGTACAGGCAAATTAGCACCTATGTTTTTTAAATGCTATTTTTAAAGCAAATTCTGAATCAAGAGACATACTTATAATTATTATTTTTCTTAAAATAAAATCCTTTTCAACCAAAATTGTACACTCCAAATAATCACGGTAATTTTGCAAAGCATACTGTAATGCTGGCTAAAAAGTCACGAGTCAAATTTTGATAATTAGACATATAAAGGAGCACATATTAGGCATATAAAGGAGCACATCCTAGTTCTGCCTTTAAACCTTAAGTCATATGCCTAGAAAGTCCCATCAAACAATTGCCTTTATTTGACAAAGTTGTGAACAGTAAAGGGGAAAATAAGTCACAGAATATTTTATTTTACAAGTTTGCCATTAGAGACTTCTACAAGATTTTCTACAGGTTTAGAGGACGGCATCTTTCTCCTACAGGCCTAACAGTTAGAGTAACATAAATAGCTTTTCCAGATAGTATGCTAGTTTCCAAAATCCAACAACACGAGTAACCAGATTTTAGGATGTCGCAAGCATCACAAATCTCCTTGAAGTCATTGAGGGTTGGGCATCTGATAACCCTGCTGTTAGATTACATACAGAGCTAGCTACAAGGAATAAAACTATGCTGAGCAGTGCTCATACCTTGTCAGATTAACATAACTGGACCATTTTAGATCCTCAAGCTAACTTGCTTCGATCTCCTGAAGGCATCTCTGAATGCTGTGGCTCTCATTACTCTGCAGGCTTACTCTGAAAGGTAGGCCTTACAGTGTTCAGTGCTGTGGTTCACAAGCCTTCTTATGACAAGGGCAAAAGGCTGTTATTTTATGTCTGTTCACAGTTGACTCATAAAGAACCATGGAGAGATATATAATGTCTTCAGGCCTGAGCCCTGAAGACTTGATAGAGTGAAACTGATTTTAATGTAATTTCATTCAAAAATCAAATAACAGCAGGAAGTTGATAAAAACAAAAGTTAGTGACGCACTTTCACCTCCAGCCATGATCTCCTTTACCACCCTGACATGCATCAGCAGTACTCTCTGACTCTGCCTGAGGTCTCCAATCCACTGTTGTGCAGAATGGGTTACTTGGGCAAAACAACATTCAAAAGAGTGTAGCTCAAAAGTTCATTTCTTCCAGCTTTCCCTCACTTTACTGTGGAGTAAAGATGGAGAATTATGTTCTTTAGCTGTTTTCTCTGCCAGGTTTTCTCTGTTGGTCTCATTAGTAGTCTTTCAGGGAAGTCTAATGACTGTGACTTGCATGGTCTACTTTTTCAACATGTTACTTTTAGAAATTGATAGTATATCCAGTATTGAGGCTTGGGATCATGTGTGAAGACAGGTATTCCCACTATTCACTGTGGGATATATGTTTTTGCTGTCTTATCAGTGTTTTTCTTTTCTTTTTTTTTTCTTTTTTTTTTTTTTTGTAAAAGTTGCACAAACAAACAGCTGCATCAGGACCTAATCCAAAGTCTGCCAATGTCAGTAAATATCTTTTCATTGCCTTCAGTGAGATTTGGTTCAGGTCTGTGAATATAGAACTGAACTAAGCAGAAGAGCCTATGCTGTCTACCATGCATGGCTTATTAACAGGAATTCATATTATGCAATAGACTTGTAGACCTTGAAGGATTATCTCTGTTAGGAGAAAGGTTTGATCAATAGTGACAAATTATCTTGATCAATAGTGATACACTGTAAATCTCCTTGCAATGGTTTTCACCACTGTGTGAAGGGGACTTCCCTTGAAATAATTTTACTGCAGTGGGGGAAAGGGAGATTTTTATTTAGCTGCCAGCCTTGCTTCCTGTTCCCTCTGGGCCCCTGCCCTTCAATTACAACACTTGTCAGCTTTTAAAATGTGCACTGCTTCTTTTGCATGCTTTGGATATTTAAAAGGGTAAAAAAAAAACTCCAGTAGAAAAGACACTGGAGGAAGGTCAAAAAGTTTTGTTCACTGATTCAGCTGTTTTCCACCCCCAAACTGACAATTTCTGAAGTAGTTTGAAGAATCATTCTCAAATGCTTCTGGTTTAAAATAAGACTTGTCTGGAGATCATTACAACCTTTTCCGTTAAAAGCCAATAAGACCCACTAACGGCCATTTTTTCCTTCATCACTTTATTGCAGGAGCAGAGTTCCACTACTTTTTCCTCTCACATCTTCTCTCTGGTTCAGTTTCCTAAAAGACCAATTGGCCTATACACTGGAGGTGTATTAAAAAGTTGAATAGGCTGCAAGCACAGAGTGTCATCACCCAAATGTACAACCATGAGGACAACTCACAAGATTGCTGCAGCCAACAGAGACTCCTCACTCACCTATCATCAGCCTTATTTCAGAGGTGTTTCCAAGCCATGTAAAGTTTATCTTCAAGTCGTGAGGCAAATGAAAATCCAATGTTCTGTTCTCTGATTACTTTAGCATAACCATGTGACAGTGGACTCTCTAAACAGTGAATAATTTCTAGAATACTTGTACAGAAGATATTAAACGTAAAGTCAGTGGCCATCTTCCCCCATCTAATGCTTGGTTGGCTTAAGAAGAGTTCAGAGGTGCTGCCACTTTAATCTTGTATATCTTGGTTTCTGTTTCTGATAATACAATTGCTGAACTCTGTCTACTTTGGTCTGACAAGGCAATTATAATGGGTCAACCTTGATCTTTAAAAATATAAATACAAACTTCATTGATGGGAGCGATGCTAAGTAGGTTTTCAAAGCATTTTAATCTTCAGAAGTCCAGTTTATGTTTAATTATTGATAGTGATTGCTCACTTATTTCTCACAGATACTTTGTTGACAAAGTCGACATTTAAGTGCCAGTGACAACTGTCCATATACTGGTTACAAGGTTGTCACAATATGGTCAGTCAAATTGTGCTCTAGAAGCAAAATTAGAAAAAACAATTGCATGAAGAATTTTGCCAAATCTCATCTGCACCTGCTGTAAGAATATCTTCAACTTTTAAACCATTTTGTTTTTGCTGTTGTTCTTCTGGGAAAGGGTGTATTAAATCCCTGTTAAATCCATAGGATAGAATCCCTTCTGTATGCTTGCATTACAGTCGGGAAGTCTCATACAACACCACTGTGACAATTCACTCTAGTGGAAGTCTTCTTTGGCCCATGGACAGCACAGTGAATTGTTCACAAACTGTGTTCTTACCTTCCCAGTTTTAAGGAAAGCTTTATTTAAACTACTTTTTTTTTTCTTCCCCTCAAGGAAAAGGTAAATCTCAAAAGGACTTGACAAATTATTTTGCTAGATTATTGGTGAAAAATGAAGAATTTTCCTAGGTGCCCTTTAAAATACTTTCTGAAAAATGCAAAATCAGCTGAAATACATTTAGCAATTACCTTCAAGCTGACAGTGCCTTCTGATGTACGAATCATTCTCTGGCTCCCTGGACCCCTGCCAAAGTGTGCCATTCACATTTTTCCTGTCTAAAGTAAAAGCGCAGAGAGCAGTCACCTGAATTCATAGCATATCTATGAAATAATAGGAAAGTCTGTAAAAATAGCATCAGAATGCAAACCAAACAGGCCAACAGAACACTGTAGCATATGCTCAAACACAGAAATGAATAGATGATTTGTCATATTGGAAATCTGATGGATGGATGGAATTTATTGTGGAAAGACTTTAACTTCTATCATCTTTCACCACCATCTTATACCTCATTTGACATTGCTAAAACATGATCAAAATGATTGTTATCTTAACCCTGGTTTCAAGACATAGCATCTCATGGAACATCAGTGCCTTTATTTTGCTTCTAGGAAGCATATAAATAACACTTAATTTTACAACTAAAGATATCCATCTAGCATTACAACTAAAGCTACCCAGTTATCTTAGTAAGAAACAGCATTAAACATACTCAGATTCATATCACATACACTCTAAGGATCATACTATCTCAACTTGAACAGAAGATAGCTAGTCTTTGAGAAGAAGGTAACCATACTTCTGTTTCCTCAGTGAACTTCAACTGATACCATAAAGCTCTTGTGCTCTCTCTCTCTTTTTTTTTTTTTTTCAAATGTTGGGTATCACTCTAACAATGTCAGAATGTTTTTTATAACAGCACTTGTCAACTCCGTCAAGTGCTGGGAATACATTGCAAGTGGGGTGCTCTAGTCCAATGATTCTATTTTGCATGAGAATTCTTCCCAGTGCAGGACTTAAGAATTACATCTTAACATCATGAAACTTTCAGGTATGTGAGACATATTGTTATGGCATGTATCTGCATAGATGCAGAGAGATATAATATCCTTTTTACTCAGTAAGGGCTAGATACAACAACGAAAAGACTCCCCAAAGAATAAACAATGGAATGTTAAAATAAAAGTCTCATTTAAAAAATAATAGTGTTTTTAATGTTTTAAGAAACTGATGATTATTTTCTACAGTGGATTTACAAAATATAACCCAGTGAATCATAAATGTTGAAGATAATATATTACATCAGGATGGGTTGATAAAAACTCTGAATTTATTCTTCTACAAACTTGGTTGTGAAAGCTGAAGCAAACCAGCTTAACACAGGAAATGCAGGACTTAATTTGAATAGTGCCGAGGAATTTCAATTTTTTATTTTAATGATAAAAAGAAATTCTGGATATTCTTAATATCTCTCTCCTTCTGTCCCAGAATTGGTTCATTAAGCCTCAGTTTGGCTTCTAGACTCGACTATTTTGGTTTATATGTAACTACAAATGTCTGTGTAGGATGAGGGGTGAAAATACCAGTAGCTTAATTGTAGAACTAGGGACTTATATTTACCCTTTTCTTTGCATTTGCTCCAACAGCTCTAAAGTAAATCAGCTCCTTAATTAAAGTTGACTCTGTAAGATTAGCAAGTACATAGTAAATGATTTAAACAGTTACTAACCAAATGCTTCATTTTCAGACATGGACTTCTGCATGGATCTGAAATAAATTAAAAGTATTTACCATTAGATAAAAGTCAGAATAAAAAGAAAAGTACATTTAATCAAATACAGATGGTTTCAACCTAATTCTTCAAAGCAGGGCACAGAGATTTAGCTATATATTTCTCACTGACTTTAATGGAGTCACTTGGCTTTCCTCATTCACACAATCATCCACTCTCACATGCCTTAAAAAGTTCTGAAAGTTTCTGTTTTCATTCTGTGCAACTAGATATTTGACCTTCTTTATGGAATGAAGAACTCATGGTCCACCAGAAAGAACAAGAAATGATAGCTTTCTTTAGATACGATCTACAGTGTCCTGGAATTGTTAGAAATTTGGTGATGAAATAATGTACTAAAACAAAAATCTACATATGAAAACACAGTCCTCACAGCCTACAACAACATTTTAATGATCAAATACACTTTGCACATTTGCACAGAGAAACAGTGCTAACTCATGCTTGCATCTGTGGCCAATGGTTATAGATTATGAGTTAATACACCAAGTTAAACTTTAGAAGAAAAAGAAATCAGACTACACTAAGTTAAACTTTAGAAGAAAAAGAAATCTCCAAATGCACAAAGATTTAGCCTCTGAATTACTTTTTTTCCTCTTATTCACAAAAAATCACAAATTATAGTAGTAATTATGAGTTAGAGGATGTGGCCAGAAGATTATACCAGGTGAGAGCAGAGACTCCCTAGTCTGTGACAATGATCAGCAGGAGGAGAAGAGCACAAAAATTGAAATCTACTTCCCAGCTTCAGGCAATTACATGCTGGAGGGTTTCCTTGGCTGGTGGCTACAAATGAACCATTATTCTTAATGGAACTGATTATATTAATACTAGCTCCTTTTTGAAACCACTGATATTTTTTGGCTTTGAGAGCAATCAGTTTCACAATTCGATTTTTACTATTAAAAAAAGAAATACTTCTGTTAATTTTATTTTTGATGCTCTGCTTCATTGGGTATTTCCTTGTTGCTCTGCTGTGAGAAAAAAAAACAGGAGGACTATTCCCTATTCATTTTCTCCATATCTATGGGAAAGGTCAATAAGATTATTATAATTTCTACATTATTAATAGAGGTATCATGCCAAGGTAGTGATGGCAGGTTTTCATTTGAACGGAACAACTTCAGTAATGCAATAACCTTCAATTTCTAGCCAAAAAAAAAAAAAAAAAAATCTTCTGCTTGCTTATATACATTGATCATTAGCCCAAACCATAACATTGTCTCCTAAGAATGAATGTGAAGCATGTTGCTGTCACAAATATACTTGATAAAATAGTCTGACCTGCTTAACCTGATTTTTATTTGGATTAAAAACACACACACAAAAAAACTCTTCACAAGATTATCAGGTAAATTGTACAAAATTGCTATAAAATAGGCCAGCAATTCAATCTTTCAGAAAAGCAGACATATGGTTAAACCAAGCTCAGATTAATTGCATTTGATTTTAGCTCTCCTGGTTCTATTATTTTTGAAGAAAGTTTTATATATATGAAAAAAAAAATCATGGGAAAAGAAATTTGTAATGGAGGGCATTACAAACTTGTTACTTGCTTTTGAACTGCAATCTTAATTTATCTACTGCATCTACTCTGAGAGAATTAATGCAACATTGGCAAACACATTAATAAAACAAGGGTGGAAAGGTACAGACAAGCATAAGGACACTGGGTAGACCATGAAATGATCCCAACTTACTTTCTTTTCTTGGTCACAGTGTTCCCAAAATCAGGAAATTCCTTTAGGAAAGATAGAGGGAAAAGGTTTATGAGAATTAAAAATGTTTAATCTAGTTACAGTATTTTCCCTATCGGAAGAACATTGAAAGATATTCCCATGTGCTTTTGGTCTGTGTTTTTAATACTCACTAAGATGTCTGTTTTTCTTCTTTTTTCTTTTTTTTTTTTTTTCCCAACAGCTGAAGCTATGGACAAAATAATACAGCAGAGAACACCATAGTTCAGTCTCATGATTTTTAGATGTTTCAATGACAATGACTCCCAAGAGTCATTGACATGTGTAACACCCCTGAAAAATCAAAGCGTACAACCCTTACCCAAGAGGATGTCAAGCCAGGACAGAAGAGATCTCTGTTCCCAACCTTATTTTGATCGCTCCTTAGACAGAATGTCAAAACACTGTATACATTCATATTTACTGCTTCCAGCCTTGGAAGGGGATGTCCATGATGAATGCCTTTCTAGTCCAGTGTCAAAAAATATTACAACTATTCAATTTTTTTAAAAAATGAAAACTTCAGTATACACCTATTTCTCATCACAGTATCACAAAATCTCATATTCTTATATATTTTCTTCATGCAATATCCTTTACATCCATGGGGTTCTGACCACAGTAATTTAAAAAGGTCTTACAAGTTGCATGGTAAGAAGCCAGAATATGTAAACATGTAATATATAAAACAATGTAAGTACATAATTGAGCGTTTTCACCCTTTCCCATTGGAAGTTTTATTTTTGGGGGAGGGTGAGGGGAGAGGGGAACGTTGTTTCTTTTTTTTAAGCCTCTTCAGACGAGTCCATTAAGGAAGGGTTTCTTTACTGTACTGAGATCAAACTGGCTGAAGACAGGAGGTCCTGCTAGCACCTGGACATTTGTGAATGATAATAACTGTATGTAATTTCCACAGATTTTTTTTTGGTGTGAGTATAATTTTTTTTTCATAGAAGCAATGCATATATCAAAAATGTAAAAAGAACTTATGCTTTGCCTAATTAATTTATTTTCTTACTGATAAGAAACCTACCATTTTAGTCTTGGGACGAATCTTTTCAATACCTCTAAAGAAATGCTAGATGAGGTTAAAAATGCATTTGAATTTAACATCTACTCACAAAAGTCTGCATCAGTAAAAATAGATTTCAGTAATATAATTTCAAGTAGAATAGTTACAGAATTCAGTACTACTATATTATTATTATTATTATTATTATGCAGTATTATTATTATTAGGAATACTAGCATTATAGAAAATTATTTTTGTAATGTTTATAACATCTCAATTTTGTCTCGTACTTTCCATCAGGCAACTGTACTGTATGAGAACTTAGAAATGTTAAATGCAAGCCTTTTAAGGACTTGCTTTGGAGAAAACTCTTGAATGGATTTGAGTTTCCTTTCATCAGTTTCCATAATGTATTTTTCAACAGAGAGGTCGAAAAATGTTCAGAAAGTGATTTTAAGACTCTTAAGGAAAAGCAGTGTTACTACCTCATTTTAAAAATGTTAACATTTTGATCTCAAAAAGGGTCATTAAAAGAAATATTGTGCTAGGAGTTCAAACACCAAAGGATTTTATAAGTCAGAATGATGATGATCCAGGACAAAATTTGAGACATAATCCTCTCTAAATCTTGATGTGGTCATCAACCTGGAAAGAATATTAAATCACATCTTTGCATGCCAAACACCTGATGTGGGACATGAAACATGAAATTGTAGGTTTAATTTTTGTTCCATGATTTGACATCAATGCCTCAGCACCAGTTTCTTAAAATCTACCAAAAGATGCATGTATGTCATTATGCAATATTGAGGTGAGCTCACTACATATCATGACAGGCAAAGTCACAGCAAAATGTGACAATGGATTTAAATATCCATTTAAAAATCACACATTTTATTCAACACACCTATGTCTCTGTCATATCATTTGGTTAACTTGGAGTATAAGAAAAAAATAGAATGTACAGAAGCACAGAATAACTGAGGTTGAAAGGGACCTTTGGGGATCATCTAGTCAAAACACCCTGCCCAAGCAAGGTCACCTAGAACACATGGCACAGAATCAAGCCTAGGTGGGTTTTGAGCATCTCCAGAGAAGGAGACTGCTCTAAGGGCAACCTGTTCCAGTGCTCTGACACCCTCACAGGCAAAAAGCTTTTCCTCATGTTCAGGCAGAACTTCCTGTGCTTTAGCTTGTGGCTGTTGACTCTTGTCCTATTGTTGGCTACCTCAGAAAACACTCTGGTCCCATCCTCTTGACACTCTCCCTTAAGGTACTTATACATATTGACAAAACCCCCTCTCAGCCTTCTCTAGGCTGAACAGTCCCAGTTCTGTCAATCTTTCCTCATATGAAATATGCTTCAATCCCTTAATCATCTCTGTAACCCTACACTGGATTCTTCAGTAGCTCCCTGTTCTCTTGTACTGACCTTACAAAGGGTGGAGCAAAGGGAGAGGATCACCTCCCTGAACTTGCTGGCAATACTCTTCCAAATGCAGCCAGGACACTTGTTTGCTTCTTGGCCACAAGGCCACATTGCTGACTCCTGGTCAACCTGTTGTCTACCAGATCTCTCAGGTCCTTCTCTGCAGAGCTGCTTTCCAGAAGGTCAATCCCAAATCTGCACAAGGTCGTGGGGTTATTTCTTTCTAGGTGCAGAACTCTACCTTTGTTGAACTTCAGGAGGTTCCTCTCTGCCCATCTCTCCAGCCTATTGAGGTCCCTCTGAATGGCAGCACAGCCCTCTGGTGCATCAAGTACCCCTCCCAATTTTGTATTATTAAGAAGCTTGCTGAGGTTGCCTCTTTCC
>NW_010588537.1:112009-141652 GCF_000705375.1 Tinamus guttatus
GACTGGATCAAGTACTGACCCCTGGGGGACAATGCCAGCTATGAGCCGCCAACTAGAATCTATGCCACTGATTACAACCCTCTAAGCTCTGCTATTCAGCCACTTCTTAGTCCACCTTACTGTCTACTCATCTAACCCATGTTTCCTGAGCTTACTTATGAGGATGTTATGGGAGACAGATTCAAAAGCCTTGCTGAAGTCAAAGTAGACAACATCCACCGCTGTCCCCTCATCTACACAGATGGTCATTCCATCATAGAAGGCCATCAGTTTGGCTTGCATGTTAAGCATGATTTCCACTTGGTGAATCAATGTTAACTACTCCTAATCACCTTCTTGTCCTCAACATGCTTAGAGAAGGAAAATCTTTACAATACATTAAATATTATCTAGAATCTACTCTCTGGTTTCTCTCAAGTGATTAATTATCTTGTTTATGGGAATAAGTCACCCCTTCCCCATACCAAATATGAATTATCTGAGCTTTTTTGTGTGTGTCCTAAAAGTGAACTGTTTATATGGAAACTCTGCATGATGAAATTATTAATAAAGGCCTTTTCTCCCCCCTTTTATTGAACAATTCTGAATTTAAAAAATGATTGTGCTCCTCTGTTGCTTACAAGTCTGGCAAAATTATCTAGAGCTCATGTGTCTGTTCGACTTGAAAAGTAAGAAGTGATCATTTCAGATAACCAGCCCTTTTCTTTTCTCTCTGGAATGAAATCCCAATTATAACACTGTAGGCTGATTGATATTTTCTGTCAGTAACTTAGAAAGACTGATAAACTCTTTGGTACTTTTCTGATACACTGTGTAGGTGATCATATCATGGTCAGCGGTTGAAAAATATGTGGATCTCATGACATTGGACTATCGTAATCTAACAGGAAAATCCATGAAAATATTTTTAATATTGGGGACTTTCATCCTGAGAAGTTTAAGACAGCTCACAAGACAGAAAACTGAAACTCTGCAAGATGTAGGCTGCAAGATGTAGTAAGATGAAGGAACTCAGTTTTCCAGTTAGTAGAGTAGCTACAGAAAACAAATACCCATATGATCTTTATGTATTCTTGTCTACCAGTTATTTCTGAGGAAGATCCAATTCATCTTCTCTTTTCATAAGGTTGGTTTTGATCTCTGTACATCATTTTTCTCCTCATAGCCTGCAAATACAACTGAAGCTGAGTGGCAAAAAAAGTAGCCAAATAGTTAACTGGCCAAATCCCTGAGAGGATAATAATGAGCAGTGTGTAAAACACAGGAAAAACATAGCACCATAGGAACCAGGGAGGAACATCCCATGAAAAACACTCCATATATAAATCAAAACACCTGCTTAGTGTGAGAGAAACACAGTGTACACAAGAATTATTCTTCATCCAGGATGTACCATTTTGGCAGATATTTGACTAGGAACATAAATAACCACAGTTCAAGTGGGTGTCCAAAGAATATGTTCACTGAAACATGTCCTGCACAGCTTCAGTTATCAAAATACTCCATGCTTTTCATGTTTCTGGTGAAATGTCATTGCCAGCCACAATTAGGACAAATTGCAACAGACAAGATAATTTCAAGGAAATACATTGCTGCAGTATAAGCGAAATGACTTTCTACTACTAGCCTCCCTCTTGCAAGCTGAGGGGTACAGACCTTGAATATTTGTCCTGCAGATTTCTGAAGCTGTAAAAGGGGACGAAGGGAATTGAATACTTCCAGGCTGCTCCCCTCAAGGAGATTCAACAGTTATGTGAAGTCTGCATGGCCATGGTTCAGTCAAGCATTTAAATACACACTCAAGCCCATGCTTACTTAGCAATGCACTTAAGTATGTGCATTACCGAATAATGATAGATGACTGAATCAGGGCCTGAGGGAGCCAATAATGTTCAGAATTTATCATGCTATGGGGACCGCCTTGCAATGTGGAATCAAGTGACGGAATTAAAAATGGGAAAGAAGTACAAATGGGCTCAGTTAATAAGCTTAACGGCTTCATCTAAGGTGTATGTCTAATAACTCACATGCCAGAAATAGCAGATAAGATTACACATAGTGCTTTGGCCTTAGCAGCATTTTTCCATAGGTCTTACTGCTGACACGTCATCACTAATCTTGTTTTCCATTTCTAGAGAGTATTTTATAAATAACCATGTTGATTTTACAGCCAGCACAGTGACACAGCATCCAGCCGATATTTTTAGTTAAGTGCTGAACCAAATATTCTCTCAAAATAGAATAAAATAAAACCTACCACCAGTATTAGAAGGTTTCTTGTTAGCATCTAGTGAGCCAACAGTTTGCTTTCTAACTTACCTTTGTTTTTACTGATGATGAATTTTAAATATACTGATGAAAATATGCACCGTCACTAAAATATCCCTTTTAGGAAAACCAAAATGCATGCTAAGAGATATCAGAAACCAAAGTGCTGGGTTCTGCTGTTCACTGATGTACATATATTTTCATGGACTATGAGTTGTCATATGACAGAAACAGCACTAAACCATGTCAAAAATGTTTCAATACAATTTATTTAGATTAACTTTGTGGATTTTCTAATGCACATTGGCAGTCTCTAGCCTGGCCCAGTGAAAATAAATGGTTTTATATTTGACAAGTTGATTAGTCTTGTTTAGTCCCAAAAATTCTGAAGCCTAATTCTGCATTAAATGATGCAGAAAAATGATAAAGAGCATGAAGTATTCCTGCTAAGAATAAGAAAACTGAACAAAATAAGAAAAGCCAGAAATAAAAATCATCTATCACTTCACCTTTAATTCTTAATCTTACATGTTGTAACATCTTGGTGCTGAGCATATCTGTCGTTACCACAGGTGGACTAGGTAAAGGACAATTTCTAGCACCTATCTTTAACAAAGTGCCCTTATATTAGGAGGTCATACTCCACCCACTACAATGGTAGCTGGGCACCAGCCAATAAACTCATCTGTTTTTAATTTTCAACTTACTTTGTCTAATGGCAGTTTCTAGCAGGTGTCAGTATCTACCTGACGATAAACAAATATGAGCATAGTCGTCATTAACAGATAGTCTGGTTAGAAGTTACAGAAAATGAGAAAGACTAAATGGACATAAGAACTGAACCAAAATGTCTCACTTTCACTAGAGGAATAGCATGTTACAACAGCAGGTCGTGCAACACAGGCATAGGCAAATAGCTAGATCTTCCCACTACTGAAATACTGCCATGTTTCTTCATGCGGCTCATTTTTATGGCAATAAGGTCCTAACCTGATAATGGGGTAAAGTCCTTTCATGCAGGAGAACATCTTCCACCTACTGAGGTAAAATTATAATGTGAATGCATCTCAGAGCCCAGGCTAACCAATCTATACACATGCTGTGAGGAATCATCTTGAGATCTCTGCACTGTTGCACTCCCAAAACCAGGACCATTTTACAAAGTTTCTAGGTGATTATCTGAAGAGAGAGACTTGCAAGGAGGGAGTTGGTTGCAGCAGCAAGATCTTAGAAGAGAAAGTTATTTCCATTCTTCTAGGAACTCAAAAGGTGCCCAGCACAACTTTGCAGCCATTCTCCTGGTCTCCAGCTCCAACACTTTCCCCATACAAGTCCTGTCTGCAAATCTGCTCTGTGGCATTGCAACATCATGGGCTCAGCAGACATGCATGCATATGACACCCAAGCCAGAGAGCACATGGGTAAGATCTGGCACAGTTTCTGAAGGGGAGACTGTCTTTCTTCCTTCTATAATAAAAATCCTGGTTTTGCTTTATTCCTTTCCCAGACTGCATCATATGTCACTATTTTACAAAGACAGAGATAGTAATTACGAATCAAAGAGCATTGCTAAACAGAGAGAAACAAAAAGATTATGAAATGAAAGAGATTATGAAATTTAATATACTATATTAAAGTATTTGTCAAAGCCTCAATTATATATTACACCGGTAACACCAAGGATTAAGTAAGGTAATATTGTTTAGGAGGAAAAAAACAGAAGACAACACTTTTCACATGTTTACCTAATGAGGTCTCATAAAATATAAAGGCAGTTCCACACAGGCCATCAGTTACAAAATTCATTTAATTTACTCTTTAATGAATTGTGAATGTGTTTTTTGTTATAAAGCAAAGACATTCATAGTATATCCTGCAGAGACAAACACTACTAATAGATGTATCCAGCATTTTCATCTGCTGAGTAGATGCAAAGAGAAATTCCCTCAGTGAAGCTGTGCTAATCTTAGTTTCCTTTCAGCTGCAGAGAAACTCATGATCTGTTTGTGAAGTGTGCTTGTTAGTACTGGACACAATTCAGTTCATTGGATACAGAGGCAAAATTTGATCTGAGGATCTAAAGAATTTAAAGACTTCAAACTAGCAGTTAAACCAGCTGATAACACACACACATGTGCAAGTGGACAGGGTAACAGTTTCATGCAAAAGAGCCTGCATACTTTGGAGTTGAGTTTTACTTACCAAAGACATAGACCTATCTGGTGTTCCAGAACTGACACATGTGTTCACTGGAGAGCTAGCCCGGCTGCTGGTAGTAATTGCATCCTTAGGTTCCTGATGTTCTGGGACAGGCTCATACAAGCTGTCCATTGAACCTTCCTAAAACAAATTTAAATATTAATAAATGTACACTTGTAAAGAGATTAATAAAAATAAATAAATGAATAGACTTTTCTATGATTTCCTATTCTATGATTCTAGAGTAGAAAGATTACAACTAGAGGGATTTTCTTGCCCTGTCTTTTGAAACTTTTTCTCCTTCCTCTACACAGCATAGAGTAATTGCTAATAGTAAGTGCCAAAATGCTAGAATCTAAAGTATCACAGTATAGATTCCACAGATTGACAGGAACAAAGCTGAGAATACAGTAAAAACAAACAACACTCCTCCCATATATCATGTGATAAATTCAGTATATATCTGTAGTTAATGATCTGTAGTTATAATTTGAAGTTATAATCTACAGTTATAATCTGTAGTTAATACTACAGATATATATGCATTTTTTAATGGAAAAAAGTTAGCCTCATGCAAACAAGTTAACTCTATTAAAAGTAAAGAATGCAGCAGGTTCCCAGAATCTGAGAGTCATGATTTAGGCCCCAAAATAAAGAGATAACTAAAAATGTATTGAAATGAAAACAGATGGCAAAACCAAAGACGCGAAGTAATTTTCCTAAATTCTAGATGCTGCCACTTTGACTTATATTGAATAGTCATTTTCCCAGTGAGTCTTGATCACTGATTTTAACTGCCTTAATGAAGGAATAAATCAAACTTATAGCTGTACCACTTACCACAGATGAACACCAGTGAAATTAACAGGGCATATTATTATATAATAGCATTTATCCTTCTAGTAGATAAATATACACATATATTTGAAGTGATACAGTTCATGTGTTAAAGCTTTACTGGCTAGAAAGTATTGGCTAGAAAGACTGGATGAAGTTTATCTGGGATTGGAGGAACAGTGTTATTGGCTGGTGAAACAGTAGTTCAAAGACATGAGCAACCTTTTCAACCACACTCTTTAGCTACTGAACTTCACTTGCTTCTGCCTACTACAGTCTTAACAAGCCTAGCTAAATGCTGTGGGAGAAACGTTGCAAGTTAAAGCTCTTGACAATGCTTGGTTTATATTCCAGAATGTATTCTAGGAACTGATCATTCAATGTTTCCTGGGAAAGTAGAGCTGTCCACATGAAGCCCACCACAAACTGCTGGTGCTCCTAGCAGCCAGATAGACCTGGGGCCTGACCATGCAACTTGTTTAATTCTGCCTGAGTCTGCCTGAATATTAGTACTGTTCTGTCATCTCATACCTCCGTTTTTTAAAAAGGAGGGACCACCAGAAAGAGCTGTATCCAAAGAAAGCCATGGTTAGGTAGTTCCTTTCAAAACACACTTTAGAAGAAAAGTCAAGCCTTTGGGTTATGGAAACGTGATACTGGCTTATACAACAGTTAGTCCTACTCAGCCTATAGTCAGATCAAAATTCTTTAATAGCTTCTCACATCTGAGAGAGATTTTTCCTCTGTACATCAGCCATGCATTAGACTGAATAACTATTCAGTCTAAAGCACCTGGCGTGCTACCCAACACACTGGCTTTCTAGGACTAGATTGCAGGAAATGCTGTGTGTCTCAATACACAACATTTTTTCCCAATACAAAGACTTTGTAGAGTACCTATTATAAAGTGTGTATCTATTTTTACTTAATCTTTAGCAAGAGGCCAGGTAGGAGAAATGCTGCAGGGAAGCTTTCAAAAAATACTTTTTTTTCCTTACTATATGTCTGGCCATTTGGCAATGGCAGTTCAGGCCACAGGTTTAACATTGTGGAGTGAGCACTTCTGCACTTGACTGATGAGTTTAAGGCTTTGTTACCAAGACAGGTTCTGTTCACTACAATATAGAGAACAAGAGAAAAAATGCAATGTAAAATTGTAGAGAAAATGTAAAATCCAATATCTCTGCTTGCTCAGGGAAGAAATCAAGAGCATGCTGAAGAGAGTTTTGATTCTGAGACTGAACTATAAAACAGAAAGAGAGTGAAAGAGAGCAGAAGAGTGAAAGCAAGAAAAGAAAGCTTTCAGTTTGCAGAAGTAAAGATTTGTTTGTTGGCTGGTGATTTGTTTTTGGGGGAAGGGGAAAGGGAAACATTGAAAGAAATACTTGTTTTCAGAGCAATCTGGAGTATTTCACCTAACTTGAAATTTTCTTGCTTCCTCTTTTCTTATCTGACGTCTATTTTTGTGCACCCAAACTTAATGTCAATAAATCCTTTCATTTCATTGAAAATACTAAAAATCTGGTTTGAAAACTACCAGTATGGAAAATCTCATAACCAGTATGGTTATGACTTTTTTTTTTAGTCATAACTCTCATCTTTTGAGAGCACCACTACCCTGTTAAATTCCTAAAACCTAGTTTTTCACTACTGTTTCACCCATAAGACACACACAGAACAGAAGTTGCTTGGGAGTATTAGGAATTCTTCGAATACACAGAGATACAAGTGTCTTTATCTGGCAAAATAAGGCAAATATCTAACTGTGCTGAAAAAGGTAATTACGAGCATATTGGTAAGCAAAAGATATAGCTAGTCTGTGGGAGGTTTGCTAGGGGCACAAAGCTCATTCACAAGCTATCTTCCAACCCCCTTCCCAAACATCAAGCAATGAAAGAAAATTCTATACAGACCTGAGCTGCTGTAGATTTACCATTTAATCTTAACCCCTTTCGTAGTCCTGAGCACACTAAATAGCACAGGATAGTATAAGAGATAGTAGAAGAAAACATTAACTTTATTCTGAAAGTGACAGTACTTCTGCTTTCTCCTGAGTGGGAAGCGAAAGATTTTTTAAACCCTTCACACCAGGAGTTTTATGGCAGAAAATATCACAGTTCAGAGGTAGAAGAAAATAATTGTTTGTAGTTCTTTTCTTTTTGAAACATCATTATCATGGTGTGCAAAGACTACATCTATTGCTGTAAGATTTCTTTAGCATATGGAGGCTTTGTCTAATTATATAATTAATTATATTATTTTTGTTAGAAATTATTGCAGTTGAGCACTGATCTAACTGTTAAAAGTCAAACAAGATCCCTTTCATGAAAGATACAGAAAGATAGATAAAAAAATAATTTTTTAAGTGACATCAGCATCCCTGTGATTAGGTGTGTTGTATCCATCTTCTTCATATTGCAGTTCTTTTGCTGATCTCTGAAACAACGATGTGTTGGCAACTTGTAGCCCCTGTGCTCCTCATGTGTCCAAAAGTAGAAAAATATCTAAAAATCCTATTATTTGGGCTAAATTTACACCCTGCTCAAAGACAGTCCCATCAAAGGAGACCTATCTACTGCTTCCAAGATAATGGTACAACATTAATAAAACTATATCTTTTCAGAAGAAGAAGAACTCAGGGCAGGATTAACTAGTTGTGTTGCAGGTGAATGGGTGCTAACCTCAGTGTATATATCCTGGATATTAGAGATACTACCCAGGAAAATAATGTAGGATATTCTTCTACATTGATTAAAGGACTAGACATTTAATAATTTAATAATATCTTTCATATATTTGATTTGTAGGATTTTGTTATTTATTAGGTGAGCTATCAAATTGGCCATTCTGAAGACAAAACTTCCTGCAACTAATGCGTAAGTCATGCTTGATTTGGGCACCTATATATTGTCTATATATTGTCCCTTACGTAGTGTTCTTCTGATTTAATCCTCTGACATAGTAAGAACTTTAAGATGGGCAAGGCAATGCAAGTTTGGGAACTAAGATTAACATTTCATCATGGAATGCTTGTGCACTAGACCTTTTTATAAATTAAATTAGGGCACGAGATTTTGAAGGAGAATCTAATTTGTCTGGAAATCTCTTGAGACCAAGGCAATGAGCCTAATGCAAAATTAATCTCAACTGAGAAGCCAAATCATTCTTAAGTTAACTCAGGACACAAAGTGGTGCTAGTGAACCATTGCATACCTGACTGCTCTTACAACATTGCTCTTGCAATCGGTTGCAATAATTTCTGTCTGCATCCCTGGAAAGGATAGAGTTCAGTTCAGGCTGCCAGGACCTTTACATCCATCTTCTGACTGTTGAGTGTCTTCAGTTTCCTTGTCATCGCTTACTGGACAGGTCCATAATGCTGCATCTCTCATGCTGAAAATCTGTCTTAAGTTTATGGACAGGTACAACAGCAAGCCCAAAGAAAGACAAATCTCCTAGCACAAATTAATGCTGATCCTTTAATATCTTTAATGTCTACAGTATTCCACACCCAGTATTAGCCAAAAGTCTGGTCCAGCCCTGTTTTTAAGTAGGATATTCTTGGCATTCCCTCAAATTATAGTTTACTTCCTCTAACATACTCAGAAAGGTAGAAAATTATCATCTAACACTTAAAAAATATAAATAGATATGCATACATACACACACAATTGTTATAAAACAGTTCTACCAGTCAATCTCTATTTGGGGAAAATATTTCCATGCAAACATAGCTTGTTTTTTTTCAGAAAGCTCTTTTTTTTTTTCTATGTCGCCTGGTAAACTAAGGTTCTCTTCTGAGGTTACAGGTTCAATAGTTCCTCCAGGTGCTCACAAACAGCAGTGATTTCAATTCATCGATGACCATTTACATCTACTAGGAATTGATTCCTGTAGTGTCTCTAAAAGATGGCTTTGAAGCCATTTTGCTGCTTTGCATAAGTTTTGATGTACCTCTCTTAAAGAAAAAAATATCCTCGCAGCTTGTTTGATATTTTAACCACTTGGTTGCCGGCATTTTCACAGCCTATTGACTAAAAGGAGCAAAAGTTTTGGAGTAAAAGTTTCTAGTATGCATACTGGGACCAGCTCATTTTGAAGACAGACAATCTAATTACAGAAAAAAAATGCACTATATTGCATGTATCGGGATGAGTGCATGAACAGAGCTCCGAGTTTTATGAAATAGAGAACTCTGCTAATGATTTATGACTTATCATGAGACAGTTTTTGGTGACAAGGGAGGTGTTTTGCCAGGTGCTCAAAAGATTACTACAGCGATCAGAGTGGCTCACAAGGAAAGCTTCTAAAGAATGGAGGTTATCTTCTTAGCATCAACCTTTAAACAGAACTAATTATTTCATTACAGAAACTATCATGGCACTAGCTTTCACTTGTCTGAACCATCCATTATTACTGCAGTCCTGTCTTTCACAAAACCTCCAGTTGCTGCACATCCAGTTTAAGAGCAAATCTGCATCTTGACCCACTCTCACCTACAAAATCTATCCTTCCTTTTCTAAATGCTAATTCCTCAACTGAATGCTCACCATCTTCTTAAAAACTGAACCATGTAGGAAACAAGAAAGTGCTCCAGTGGAACAATAAAACACTGGTTAAACAGTTCTGTCCTAAAGAACTCCAGAAGTGAATATTTTCAGACTGCTATAGTGGGCACCACAGAACCACTGTTAACTTTGATCAAATTCACAGGTATTCACATTAAACTACAATCAAAAATATCACTGAATTCCCCAGCTAATTGTTTTTTATAAGAAGACTTGTATAACAAAATCCTAAAATATTACTGCATTTTACTTTAAGAACTCTAAAAGATCTTTTAATCTTTACTGCCTGGAGAATACCAACACTCTGTGCTAGGATAGCATTAGCAATCAGGTACAGTTTACACAAAGCAGTTCCCCCAGTACTTGAATTTTTATTAGTGTAGTTTGAATATTGATTTCTACTTTTCTTTCTAAATGTATAGGGAAGATATTCGAAACATCTGGGCAAAGATGAAAAATGGGCAAACAGATCTATTGTGCTTTGCAAATACAGCAGATATACTCACCTCACAGTCACTACTAATACTGAACAGTTTAATAACACTTGGCAGGTGGTTAAGCTTTGAAAACAGAAGCAGTTCCCATGGATTTCCTACCCTGAGTTTACTTGTTCATTCTGACTTCTCGTCTTGCATAAGAAAAGAGGAAAAAAGAAAAACAATAAACTAAAGAGATCAACTCCTCTGTCCTTGAGTGAATATAGCCATATGACTGGATTAGCTCAGAGGACTGTGGATTCATGCTTGGCTAGTAGAAAACTAATGCTAGGAAAGTTCTAATAGCTCTCACAAGCTACTTATCAAGAAAAATAGAGATAGCAGTACCTTAGACAAAACAGCTTAGAGCAAATTATAGCATGCACATATTTAGTCATTTTGACGTTCACATAAGACTTTTTACTGTGTCGGTGTCAAAAGCCTCTCCATTAAAATCTGCAAATTTTTGCTGTTATCACAGCTCACAGCACATTTCCAAACCTATAGATATATTTTCTTTAACTTTATTTTATGGTTTACTTCATTTTATTTTTACTGAATCACATTTTGCATAAAGTCTCAGTTTCAAACTCTTTGCTACACACTAGAGAGATGGCTATTACACAACCACAGCACACCTTGAACTTTTTTTTCCACTTAAACACACTCACTAATTCAGTTTATCAACTCAGCTGCCCAGAAAAGGTAAACACGTGCACGCAGACTTACCAGAGAAAAGCAGAAAAGATTCATATTGCTCTGAGACTCACTTCAACAACCCAAAATTCTGCTCCAGAGAATTTCGTCCGCGCACTGCAGCTTCTCTGTGTCCTCCCAGCTGTTTGTACATTTCTCCTCGGAGATTACTGTGAGATAAAATCCCTGCAATAATCCACTGGATTCAGAGCCCATTATCAAATGAGGCAGGCTTGCCAATGCCAGGACAAACTATTTTCTGAATTAAAGAACAATGTTTACCAACAAAATAAAAGCATGGCCTGAGTAATTATGAAGGACTCAGGAAATAGCCTCTTACAGATTGTTGCTCCTGTTTTGTTCATCATCTAATAGAAATTAAGCTATTTCTGTTTATGATGACTGGAATGTATAGCTAACTGTAAAGCATACCTGCTCAACTTTCTCATATTTTCAAAAAATAAACAGAAATCCTTCTGAAATACTAAATTTCTATACAGAGGAATTAAATTATAAAATACAGTAACCGTTGCTGACTGTATTTTGAACTGATATCCTACACAGGGACCTAAAAAGACAGACATCTACATGCCAAGATCAAACTAAAAACAAAAACACTAACCGTTTGGAGTTGTACACTCATATTACCAAATCAGCATCTGACATTCTGACTGCTTTATATTGCAGATTAGGACTAAACCAATTTTGCTATTAGAAAATATAGCAAATCCGGAAATTAAAAAAAGAATAGTGTAACCCATAGGTTACAACAAAGGGTACTATACTGTACAGAGGCAGACAGATGAAGGATAAGCAATTGTAAAGAAATCAGTAGCCTATGTCCCTAACTGGTATAAATCAGCAAAATTCCAACAACCCAGGGAATTCACAATTATTCATCTGTAATGGAGTAGAAGTACAGTCAGAGGAAATAATAATGACATTAGTGCCATGAGACTCAAATTGTTTCAGATTATGAAACACCTAAAACTAGACTGATTTTGGAATAGTGTTCCCTTCCAACCCACCAATTAATTTCCCACACCTCTTATGTGAATACTCTGACATTTGAAATACGAATAAATAGGAGTCAGGACCAAGGAAACGAGCTAAAATTTACGATAAATGAAGAGGTGCTCGCAATTTTTGACTGAGATCTTGATTTCCTTTCTCTGGGCCCAGAGCTTCACATTTGTAAATGTCAAGCATCTCTTTATTGCTCACACTTCTGACTACTTCAGTTCCTTCAAGTCATTCTTGCAATCTGATCCTGCACTCTAGTGATTTTGAAACTTCCAGTTTTTGCCAGGATGAACACTTTTTACTACAACTTAGTTTCTACCTGAAACAGAACCCAAAAATGCACCTACAGAAGTGCATATGCACAAACTCACATAACACCAGATACCAATCAAGACTTAAATACATATCTTTAATATGTGCTCTACTTATTTACTAAGAGATATATAAAAGTCTTCTCAGGCCTGCTTTTCAGTTGCTATTTCAGGTTGTTTTCACATATTGAAAAAGTAGGACTTGGCCGTGAAGATCTTCATGAAAACTGTTATACATAAGAAGCCAATTACATGGGAGGCTTCTCATTTACTCCTCATACAAACCCAAGGAAAATTAACACATTCCATCAGCTACCACGTAGTAACACTTTCCTAACACGATTATACAAAAATAGACATATAAGAGACCTAGTTTATGACAGATGGGCTTGCATTTGTTTTGTAGCTTGCTCACTGCTCTCCTCTTGAGGAGGCACGTTCTTATCTTTCCTGCACCTCAGGTTCTCCAGCTGGAAATACTGAAATAACGGAACAAACCTTATTTGCAAAATACTGTGAAAGTGCACGCTATCCCAGTTAGGGAGAATTGCTTCCTTCCCAATGCATATTAATAGTAGTAGCTCTCTGGAAAACTCTAGGTAGACTGGAGAACTAGTAAGATGGCAAGAGATATTAAAGAACCAAAGAAATCTAAGTAACTAAGTATCTAAGTAACTCAGGACAATCTGTTTCTCATTCAGACTGCTTTAATCTCTTGATTTTGAGGAGGTGGTTTGTGTTGATCTCTCATTTGTTTGCTTTACTTATATACCTGAAAGCTTGGAGGAAGCTTCTCTTATGCCACAGTTTCTGAAGATAAGAATAGCTGAGTACATACAACTCATAAGCAAAATGAAAATTGAATAGCTCAGTATATTTTCAGACAAATGAATGAGAAGAATTTAAAAATCAAACAAATGAAAAGGTGAAAAACTAAACAAACAAGCAACCCTGAACCCATACTCTCAGATACACACATATATGGCATACACCGTAGCAAGGCGAAAATATGGAGTTGTAGGTGGGAACATTTTGTGAAGGGGAGTGCTCATCGGGAAATTTTATAGAGCATTTGACCAGATGTTACTTCAGTTGTTCTTGCTGTCACCATTTGGACAGAAGTTCAGCACACCAAGTTTGAAATCTATTGAGCTAATGCACTATTCCACTGAAGTCAACAGTAAAAAGTATGGGCAGGCTTTTTTTCAAATGCAGAGCTGGAGACTGAAACTGTGAATGACAGGAGGTGTAGATTCTGCAGTAGTGCCCCAGAGTGCATGTCCCAGACGGCTTGTTCCTTCATTCTCCAAGGGGCGAACCTCCAGAGTTCAGCTGCTCTCACTCACGGCCTGCAGCAATAGTCCCTTTGCTTCCAGGTGCATCAGCTCTCTGGACAGAGTTACACTGAAAAGATAACACTGAGAGCGCTGGGTGAAAGTTGTTCAAGTCAGCTCTAAAATGTAGTTCAAATATCCTGCCTGAGAAGCACAGAAAGCTAAACCACTCTGCCATTCTGCCAGGGTAATAGCCTTATGTATTCAACAAAGCCTTCAACCTGGATCCCATAGCAATGTTACAGATACTCTAGATGCAAGCCACTAAGGCCCTAAGGCTAAAGACCTCAAATTTGTTATTGAACATATGTTTTCAAACATTTTAGACATCTGCTAATTCACTGGTATAACCATCTCTAAGGGCCAAGTCTGCTGATAGGTCTAAACTGTAGGTGAGACAATCTATAGGGTTCCTGTCCTAACGGAAAAAAAATGTCAACTGTGAAGAATTACCTACTATAATAATTAAAACAAGATGCAACAGCTAACAATTATGTTTTCAAGATGAGCAACATGAGTGGAATATTCAACAGGAGTTCTGTATGCCACTTGATATCTCAGCTATCTGTGGAAAGAATCGGATTTTTTTTTAAAGAAATAACCAAACAGAACAAATTTGAAGGTAATGTCAGTGTTGTGATGTCTGTGTACATTTTATCTGGCATAAATAGAACAATTGCAGCAGCAGCAGCATACCAGAGCAGAAACACTACATTACAAAAGCACTAAACGACCCAATTTTATGAACAGGAAACATTTGAATCCTTCACTTCCTAGCTCTGAAACTTGTATTAGTTCAGTATTAATTCTCTTTATCCATGGCTATACAATTTCTGCACACATGCTTGGTGTCTACATGCATGCAAGTAGTTCAAACACCTTAAAAAAAAAAGAAAAAAAAATCCCATAAATCCAGGCTTTCATATATTTAGGTTTCTACTCCTGTACAATGAAAAGACTGTGCAGCTGAAATCTCCTCGCATCCTTGGCCTTTTCAAGAGGCTGGATTTCAGCTGTGCATTCACAGCAAGGACAACATATAATCTAGCCTGGCATACAAGCAGTCAAGGTCAAGCCATTATACAGGTACTCACAATTCAGTCTTGGGTCCAGACTCTCAGTTGTCTGCAGTCATTGGTGCAGCGTCCGTCTGTCACAGCAGAGCCCTGTGGCTTATAGATTTTGGTGATTTTAATAGTATATTAAGTAGTATTTAACCTAGCACATTTCAGTCAACTTGGAACTCATACCTGCCCCTCTTTTCTTCCATCTCCTTCTTCTCCCCACAGTACGTCTACCCACCAATTCTCTGATCACCATGTATTTATCATCTAAGCATCTGCATACAAATTTAAAACTGAGAGACAATGCCTCATAAACCATTAGTGCTTAATATAAACCAAATTACTATTGATAAGTGACATTCTTCTATTTGCTGCATATAATAAAGCTGAAATATTTCTTTATCATAAGCTCAAGGTAAATGTAGCATATTGCTACTCTGCGCCATGGACTATCCTGGTACAAATTGGGGGATCCAGAAATTACAAGACGGTTATAGACTTCTTTTAGCTCTCCCATTTCTGTGGAGAGAGAATGTGTATCTGCTTTCAGCAGGTATGTTCCCGATATATTACAAATTCCCTAACCTAAAAGGGAAGCTATGTAGGTTGCACACTGGATAAAACCTTTGCGTCATTTCTGCAACTCGTGTTCATTTAAAAAAAAAAAAGCAGTTTACAAAGCAGTTCTGTGCAGAATGCTTTCCATATTGACCCACTACCCACAAGCATTGCTGTCTGACAGGCTGCTATTTGATTCTAGGAAACTGCAGTCAGAAAACAAGTTCAATGCTTTCTATCACAAACATCCCCTGAATGTTAGAAAGCCCCATATCAGACCACATGCACAATAGTAACTTTAGGAAAGGAGTGCAATATTCCAGAATGAAATTTTCCAATCACTGACTCTAAATTACATCTACTTAATGGTTTGGAAAGGACCCATGAAGTACTAACTAAAAATCTGATTCTTTAAACGTTATTGATTTTTTTTTCTTTTAGAATCCCCTTCAATTTAGAAACAGCTTCTTCATTTCCTCCTTTCACATTCAGCAGCAAAATAAAAATTGGTAGAAAAATCACAATTTCCCCCACCACACTGCAATATTCCTCTTCTCCTCGGAAAAGACAATTTTACAGATGCAACAGTCCATCCAGCATGTCAGCTTTTATACTTTTGCAACTAAAACCTGCCACAGAGTTTAGCTAAACAGTGAAAAATTATCTTAGGCTCACACAGAACAAATAACCCTAACATTTACTCCAGACCACAGAACCAAACAAATAAACACATAAGGAGCCAACACGCTATAGCTCAAAAACAAACAGGTGAATAAGATGTTTTCACAATTTCTAGAATCCTAGTGAAGGCCTATTAAAAGCAATGGCAAAATTCCCATCAAATTCAGTGGAATCAAAATTTCATGCACCTGCTCCGACTATCTAATAAATCAAAGCACATGTTTTGCCCTGAAATACGTTGCCACCTTCAGCCATGCCCTGAAGCTAACCTTCCTTTTAGGAAAAGTAATCACATTTTTCTTTCCCTCATCCCAGAAGATTTGCATTCTTTTACAGCGGTTATAATCGAAGGAAAAACTGTATCTCTGATTCCTGTTCTAGAGAAGAAAGGTGTATTTCCTAAGTGGAAGGGCCAGATTCTCAGCTATATAATTTTACTGAAACTGAATCTGGCTCATACATTCTTTATTGCTATAACACTAGTTTGCAATATAGAGTGAAAACTGCTAACTTTTATCATTGGGTCAATTTATATGTTACCAGACAAAACTGATGTCTACAGTGAATTATGGATATAGGAGTCATTATCTTCCAGGAGCACCTTGAAAACGAGATGTCTAATCTCAATAATGTAAGGTTTCTGGTTAAATAAATCCCCTGTGCTTAGTAATTCTGTGCATTTACAGAAGAGATGTCAACCCCCCACCTCCTTAGACCTTAAAAAACATTTTAAAGCCTCAAGGGGATTTGAATCCTCACTAAACAGAATTGATTTCTGTACTTACTACTTAGTATTCTAAATCGCACAGTTCATGCATTTTTGTTATGTAATGGATTGGGAAATTCAAAGAACCATCCTGTTTTGCAAACATTTGGTTTCCCATCACCCCACTCTCCTTCTACTTTTGATAGCTTTTTTTAATAGCGAGATGACAGTCTTATTAAGCACACACCACTTGAAACAGCTCCAGACAACTGACACCGCTAAGTCTGTAGCCACCCGGGTCCTGTGTAAGCATTTAAGAGCAGAACTTTGAAAGGCCAGCAGAGGTTTTCCAATCCACTTTGCAAGAAAGATTGCCTCTGCTTTTACATATGAGGATTTAGGTTAAGGACTTCAGGCATCTATTTCTTTATTGAGAGCCCAATCCAAAGCTAAATGAAGCCAAATGGAATCCATCTACTGATTCAAGCATTTTTGGCAAGATAATTCAGGATTCCTCTACCAGTTCTTAGGTACGTGCTACGTTCTTCAATTGGATACAGTCTGAGGACAGTCTTTCTAACCCGACTTGCACCTATTCCTTGCTGCCACAGCCCAAGTCTCATATACCTGCCTTCCTCTGGGTGACTAAGAACATAAGTAGACTAAGCAGATAGCTGCTGACAGCCTCAAGCTCCAAGTAAAACAAACAAAAAAGCCACCTGGCTCATATACCCAGACAACTGTGGAAGCAAAAAGACAATCTAGACGAAGAACCTCTGAGCAGAACACACTGTTTCATCCATACCACCATCCTACCTGCAGTCCTCTGTGCAGGAGCTGGTGCATATCTAGCCAGCCCAAAACTTGCATCTGCCTATGTTTGTAGACATAGTGCTAGATTAAAGGTGGCTTTTGGTTCTTCAGGAGCCTACACTTATGCTGTTGTGTCCTCTCTCTGCTCTCCCACTTGTACAAATCAGGAGCAACTCACTGGAAACCAGGGAAACCACACTAGTGTATACAAGAGAAAAAAGAAAGCCCAACAATTTCATCTGTAAGACTCTACCTTATGTTTTAAATTTTTCACCAGGTTTCTGTGAGTCCCATCTTTTTGGAAATCAAAATTAGGAACTCAGAAATTCTTTTTTTTTTTTTAATACCTCACGGATCCTTAGCTGATGTAGAATGTGCCTGCTGTATGTAGTCTGTTCTCTTATGAAATATTGCAGATGAATACTTCTGCACAAGCACCACATTATGATCACTCTAAGTTAGACTCAACAGCTTTTCAAAAACATTCTCCTGATGGAAAAGTTAACTCATCTTTTATACAATGAGGGAAGATCAGCAATCTAGCCCAGTTGTACATTAAAGGCTACACAGTTGTTGTTGTATCAAAGTTTCTCTCTAATACTCTGTAATTTAAGTTTCAATTCCCATAAAGTACAGCAGAATAGACTAATGATCTAGTACAGTTCTGAAGTGTGAATATGAACACATTTGGGAAATAAAACATTTGCTTAAAACACAATGGTCTAGATCTTTAAGACTGTAGATATACCTATGATCTGAAATCAAGCAGAAGGGAATACATGCTGTTAGACAGCACATCTTTAATGCACTTTTCCCCACCTTACTCTTCTTACATAGCATAACAAGTCAGTGCTGTTTGGACAGACTCATATTGTTTGGAAGTTACCCTGGATAGACCCTTATTTGGTAGATATTAGCAGAATCCCGTATTTTTCATCTGAGTTATGGTCGTTTATCCAGTGTCTCCACATGGTTACAACTATGCAGCTAATTTTTACGACTGATACTTTTTAGAGGCAAGGATACATCAAGTGACGCGGTGGCAATTTGAGCTGTTTACATCCATGTGCATGTGATTTGCAGAGCCTCCAGCTTGGAGTGTCCTCATTTTTGACTAGCCATGACCCTGCTATACTGTCTTATTGCCTCTGCATGTGTTATAGCACTTCCTTTCACTTCTACAAACATATCCTGCCACATGACAGTCAAGCTGTATTTAGCTCTTAGATCCTCTTTAAAAAAAGTGGCAGCCTCCATTCCCTTTGGTGACCCACACTCTACGGACCTGCAAAATCTGTCTCTTTTGTATCCACAGGTACAGAAAATACTGGCTTTTATTAAGATAATTGAATATGCAGAAGAGATTGATATTAATGGGAAGAAATCGCTACATTGCTGTCAGGACATATTAGAGGAAAAGCACATAGGATATCAGTGCAGGCTAAAATGTCTTGGGAAAAAAAAAATAATTTGATCACCACATACCAGTAAAAAATCGGATCAGTCAGATGCAACTCACAGTCTGCACCACTCACATTAAACCTGGGCTTATAGAGTGGGAACTGCTGATACCATCTGCAGCCCTAAAATAACCTTGGCGATATACCAGCACAGATTCATTCCTATGGAGAACAGCCTTCAAAGCTGTAGCTGAGTCCTCATGGTATATGAGACTGCCAAATTGCCTCAGAGCTAGTAACTGGATATTATCACTCATTTTAAATCCATCCTAGTTGCAATTCTTGAAACTTTATTACAGGTTGAGTAGGTGCCTTGTGTCTCCCTCAAATTTAGCAGAACACCAAGCAAGTCATCAAAAGTCTACAATGGATAGCTTGAAAACTGGAATATAAAAGAAAAAATATCCTAGGAACAAAAACCTATTGTTGTAATTTCAGTGATGTTCTGCTTTAGATAGAATAGTGTCTTTTTGCAGAAGTACTACTGTCTTAGTGAATTATAAATGACTTGAGAAGGGAGAGAGAGGAGAAATTGTACAAAGCCATTTCTAAGCTTGCCTAGGAACGTGTACCTGGGTAGCCTAACTTTTTATACCTTAGGAGAGAAAGGATGAAGTCAGATAGCTTCTGAAGAGGGGTGGCATCCAGAGATCCAAAAAGGCTACAGACAGCAGAGACATATACAGATCAAAGACTTATAGATCAAACAGTGACCCCCAACTCCCTGCAACTCCCCTGCTCTTATATCACTCAAATTCTTCAAAGTAGGATTCAATGGAATAGATGACATTTTTATCCCAAATGGAACTGCCAAGATTTACCGTAACTCTATTGAACCCACATGTGGTCCAAAAACCTCTTACTCTAATAATCCCTGAAAGAAAGCACTGGTGTTTGCAGAAAATAATGCCCAAGAATAAGTTCCAAATACCCACCAGGAATAGATTAATGAATCACATGTCTTGGTTTAGTGCTACAGAAGCAGTTTTACTCAATATAATCAGTGTATAACTAGGACCTCAAAGATGGTTCTGTTAGATGTACAACCCGATTTTTATCTATGGTAGTTACACAGTGTCATCATTATCACTCTGAAAGCTCACAATCTTTAGCATGCCCTTTGAACATCCTTGTGACCATCCCTATGTTACTACACAGTTGTCTGCATTACTGAAAGACATCGTTGCTTGCATGCCATTCAAATGCCACTGACAATCGAATGCTTAAACACAAAACACTGATTTTCAAATCTGCAGTTAAGTTACTTCTTTACCCTGTAGGGGCTTAAAGATACCTAAAAAAATAAAGTCTGTTCATGAAGAGATCTAGTCACTAGAAATCTTGACACAGTTGGACAGTTAGACAACTTCCTCACTTTAAGTCAAATGGGAATCTGTAATTTATGCATTTACATTACTATGTTACTTCAGTGATTAATCTGACTTATTCAAATGAGCTTTGTACAGAATAAGAATGGAGGAGTGGAGGGGCCTTTCCCCCTCCTGCCGCATTTTACTCAGGAGGCCACTGATTGAAGCATCCATTCTCAGTATGGGGACTAGTGTTCCAGGTATTCTTTGCCTGGTTTCTCACCTTCTCTTCTGTGTCGTTTCTCTAACTGCAAGGTGGGGCATCTGTTTGGCCCAGGTTTCTCTTACTCAAGTCTCTTAAACTAGCTGCTCTACTTTATAGAGACTAATTATATATATATTGAGCTACAGGTTGTGCATGTGTGTGTGTAGGCATGCATATGTTTGCACATGATGCTCTGGTCTGGTTGCCAGAGCAGACAATGGGCAGGGAATACAACTGGGTTATCCAGGTCCTGCTCCCATAAGGATTAAATATTCATTTAGTTCAGTGGAGAAGAAATGAAAGTTGTGGAAACAAGTGAATTGTTTTAGAGAACTGACTCTAAGCTCTCAGGTGAGGAATCTGCGCAAGCCCAGCAACCTGAACCATGCACTCAGTGAAGGTATTTGCTCTTCCACAGAATGAATCAAGAAACAGTTTAATTCTCCAGTAGTTTGCATATTATGCACTATATCTAGTACAATTTTTGTCCTCTAGTGTTATTATCTTTTCTGCATAATCTCTGAAGGGACAAAAGACAGCATGCATCTTCCTCCCCCATATCCTCTACTTGATACCTACCTGCTTTTTCCAACATCTGGGAACTTACAGGCAAGAAATTGTCAGAGCAAGGAGCGTGCTACTTCATGAAGAAAATGGAAAATCCAAACATAATGATCTGATTGTAGCAGCTTGTTACTACAAGTGTAGCATCAAACCCTGGCATGCCAGATTTTTTTGTCATTAGCACCTTGATGTAAAAATCCATTCAGACTGGGGAGGTATGAGAAATGAGATATGAGGTATTTCAAAGAGAATGATGAATAAACTTGCATGCATGTCCTAGCCAGAGCTGAGAATTAGCAATAAATTATTAAGGGATTAGATAGTGAAAAAGAAATAACAATATAGGTCTGGAATTATTTTTCTCTAAATATGACTAATGATCTTGGCTATTGTTGGAGACAGAAAACTTATCTTTTCTTGTCTGAATATCTCAGGTTACTCTGCCAATATGGTTCATGTGGTCTTAAGTGGTCAGTACAAATTCTCCTATTCAGAAGATATCATATACTTAGATTTTACCTGTAGATTCTATCCTAACAAAGCCTGAAAGTGGAAGATAGGCTAGAATCCAGACTACGAAAATCTAGAAGGAGAAAAGATGAATAAGACAAAAAAAAAGGGGGGGGGGATGAGAAACAGATGTGGTACCAAGTGTTTGCAAAAGAAGCCAAGGCAAAAAACAGTATCAGAGAGAATCAGTTTAGGTGTCTACCAGACTTCATTTAGAAGTCCTACTAAATTTGCAAAGGAAGCCTTACTGGATATTTTAAAATCAACCTACAGCTTTCAGAATAAAGTGTATTTTCTTGAAATAGAGAAGGATATATATTCTAACTGTTAAATTCCATAGCAGATTTAGGATAAAATCCAGAAAATGCTGCAAGTATAGAAGTGTTTGTCTCACTCTTACTAAAGTCCATGTTATATTAATGGGTTTATTTCCCAGCTGAACAAGAACTCTGATGGTATGAGTTTTACAGAAAAATATGGCAAACTTAGCAGTTGAACATTATAATTTTATATTTTTATAAACTCAGAAATGATTTGAAAATTTGTGCAGTTATAAAGCTCTGCTATATCTAAAAGCACAGTTTAAAATAAACTAGAAAAAAAACTATCAAAGAATACAAATAAGAACAAACATGAAGGGGCTATAATTACATAGGATAATATGACTTTTTCTATAATCATTTGCCTGCACTGGTACTATCAACTGAAATTTTGATGAGTCTGATCCAAAGTCCGTTAAATGTTAATGAGGGTATTTCTTTTGGTTTTAAAAGTTTCTGAAGTTTCTGAACTAAATTATTACTTTAGGATGACTCTTTTGGTTTTTTTTTTGTTTTTTTGATGTGAAGCAAGGTGTACAGACACAAACCTAGGGTAACTAGAAGCATCACAGACAGTATCTCATTATTCTTTACTTGTAATACAGCAAAAATATCTTTTCTAGAAATGAAGTTTCATTTATATAAATTTTAGCAATGTATTCTTGGGTCTATGCACTTAGATTTTGGGTCAAATGTTCTATGGTAAATATTTCCAGGTGAAGCAATTCATTTCTTCTGCACGGCAATTGAATAAAACTCTTCCTATTTAAAATTTGACTTTCCAGTCTGTTATTATTAATAGGAAGAAAAAAAAAAAGTTTCCAGCTCTTCTAATGTATCGGCTAGATAAATTGTTAACACTTAAGAACTCCCCAGGCAATAACGAATGACACAGTTTTCTGTGTTATCCCTGATAAAGTTTAGGATATAGAAAGCACTGTAATCCTCTTTCTATGCTCTCCCATCTGTGCTTTAGAACTACCATAGTGAATTACTACACAGTAAAGCATTGCTTCAGATGCAATTTCATATTTTCAGAAGCTGAAATAATTTTTCTCCACAGTGTATTTTTAATCTCTATTAAAAAAAGAGTAAAATATTTAAGGAAGCCAGGTCAAATAAAACTGTTGAATTTAAGAGATGGATGGTAGCTTTCATTACAGGAGAGCTTTCATAAAGGTTGCTCAGAATACAGAGCTAAGCCAAACTAATCACTTTGTTTACAGAAAATCTGCAATGCAAAGTGTTAAGATTTAACTCAATTGTAATCTTCCATTAATTATAAACCACTTTTTATGCCAGAATAGATGCTGACAAATATGGCTCAAGGCACTCTTTTGATTGTATTTCACGTGTGCTATTGCTTATGCCTAATGTCTTTGATTCGGCTTTAATATTGCGATTGAATTTACTTGGTACATTTCTGCCATTAACCTGCTCAGTCACGGTTAGGGCTCACTTCTTTCTCTGAGAGAGAAGCTTAGGTTTTATGTTGGATTCTTCCGCATTTTATCAGATGTGAATTTGCCTGTTATCTAATGGATAAAGGGCCTGACATAGTATCTATTGGAGTCAACTGACTGACTCAGTTCAGAGTGTAAGCGTAAGCAGCTGCTCCAAATGTAGAACTGAATACAGAAAAAGTCTGATTTAATAAACTGTTCATTATATTGACATTTTTCTACATCTGTATAAAAAACCTACTACACAACATTCAATAACACCACATGAACCCACGCAGTCCAATGTCTTGCTCCAGTCACCATATGATTGTGGAACCACTGGTTAATATTAAACCTTAGCAAAATTGAGATTATATTTACAGGAAGCAGAAGATGCTTCAAAGATACTACAGCCACAGTGCAGTATCTACACATTTATTATAGCCATAAATCATCCAAACCTTCTGCAAGAGAAAAACTTTCTCAGCAACTCTTTGCTGTTTTAAGTTCCCAAACTACAATTTACTACCTCTCTTATATCCTGGGCTTGCCTGTAGAATATAGCCCATCCTATACAATGAGCTAAACCGAGTTAAACACACCTCTGTCACCTCACAACCGGATTACAGCAACCCAGCCCTTTCTCTGAGACTTGATACTTGTTTCTAAAACCACTGAATTCCCAAATGTAAAGTCAGACCTTCTGAAACGAGGTGGGTGCTAAAGCTTTGGCCATGCATCCTCTCAAGTTACCTGGGGGAACCTGTGGGTGCCAGTGGTCGGAGGCAGCCTGCTGACTGTGCCTGGAATGGGGCCATGTGTGTGGTTGAGTGAGATTAATGGGAGCCAAAGCAGAGCACAGTAGCTCTGTACTGTGCAGTAGCTCTGCAAAACTCCATGCACCCTCTCAGTCCCTGAAATTCAGTGTAGTCATCATAGATTTGCAGGCTGCTGGAAGGTACTAAGCTCTGCTTCATAGAGATATAGCACTTTCTTGCCCCAGAGGAACACGGGCAGCTTGATAGGGAGAAGGGAAAGAAGGTCCACCAGGGGATCTGGAGATTTTCCTGTGGGAACAGACAACCCAGCTTTGCAGAGGATTCTGCCAACAAGGAAACAGAGCTGCTCCAGGCTATGCATGATGCTAAGAAACTCCTGTTCATTTGACTTTCTCTAGGTCAAACACATACATGTTACTGGGACTGCTAAGGAACAGGCTCCTGTCTTCACCACTCTACCCACATGCATCTGCTCCTCCAGTATGGTGTGGGATAGGTGGCGAGAAAAGACAAGCCCAGAAGGAAAACAAGGACTTACACTCACTTGCAGCAAGAGCAATACATGGAGCTGAAGGCAACCTAGTAGCAATGGAAATCTAGCCAGTATGACTGAATTATAATTGCACACTGTTGGAAGAACACTGGAGTTGCAAAGCTATGCTTTTGTTGAGATGGAAGCACTGGAAAGCTCTTGAAATGATAGAAATGTCAGAATATATGTATATGTGTAGTCTTAATTTTACCCCGTTGGGTAACATATAATACATGTGACATCACATGTGTTGACCATGAGATCACTAAAGAGATCCAGTGAAACGCTCCCTTTGGAAGAAAAGGAAAGCTCGTTTCAAAGCTGATGCCTCCAGGATGAGAGAATAAGTTGCCATAAGCTCAAAATGGTCCCAGTAATCAGAGAATACTGTTTGCAACAGCCTATTTCTCTCCTCATTTCCCTCTTCCAGAAATCTCATTATAGCCTGCACTGCTCTTCTTCCTTCAGCAAAGAGCCAGCCCTCCAAAGACAACTGTTAAGCTCCTTGGGTTTCCCAGGGTGCCTCTGAAGAACAGAACATAAGAAACAAAAAAAGGAGGAGAAGGATCTGGTTACTCTTCCAGTTTAACCTAAATGATGTTCCTTAAAATTAAACAATACATGCCTAAGTTTATGACACATCTTATAGGCCTGCTTGAGCTATGGTGTAAAAGTTTTCCAAAACAGGTTGACAGACTTTCTGCTAATTAAAAATGAAGCAATCTAAAAATATATTCTACCAGTTACTCCTACAATCAGTTAGAGGTAGATCATGGCATGTTTTGTAAACACTGAAACAACTTGTCCTGACATGATTAGTGCTTTAAGACATTTATAGAAGAAAAGTTATTTATGAATATTCAGAGGGCTACCAGGACAAGCAAAACATGTAAGCAGATTTATACAAACATTCTTAATAACTGTCAACCAGACTCAAACAAAAATAATTCATGGTTCACAGTCCTGACCGTTTGACTTTGCAGCTATGATACCACTTGACTATTTGTAGTTTGTTACAGCGTTGAGCAACGACGATATAGAGGTATCAAGCACTTCTATAAATACTTGAACAGAAATCAAGTAGGTTTAAAAAAGTAAACTAAAAGTTAGCTTTTTTATATATAATCTGTTGATTAAATGATAGGTACAGCAGAAATCAAACTTAGACCTTGGTAACAAATACAGAAGATAACAAATGGTTTTCTTAGTCAAATGCTAGAAGGAATTAGCCTTTTAGTGAATTCTTATGTGAAACTTGAAATCTTAGCAAACAAGATAAGTGAGTTATTTTGGAATCCAGTATTCTCATAAGCTACTAATAAAGTAATACCGAGGTTTCAGAGAAGTGCACAGTTATTCTTTGAAAAACACTGTGACTCTTTTGACATCATGACAGACGAGGGATGTAAATAAAATGCTAAGTAATCAAAGTACATTGTGGAGTGCCAAGCCAATAGCTAGGCAACAAGCAAACCAGGTGACTTAAGCATAAAAGCAACAGGATGTTCAGTTAGAGGATGCGCTGTTTCTGTCAGACATCTCTGACATGTCTTTTGAAGGCAGAGTAGTGCTGACTAGCATTTAGGGAGTTATTTAATAGTAAGGTATGTTAGTAATAAAGTGTCTAGCGTATATTTTTATGTCTGCCATGCAAATGTACCATAATTCCTATATAGTTGTTTACTAATATTCATGGCACTGCTTAGGAGCAAGAGTTGCATTCAGTAGTCACCAGAAACATTTAACTGCCCCACCAATATCTAGCAATCAACACCTCTTCACTGAAGCCTGGGATACAGACAACCAAAGATTCACTGTGAAACCAGAATATATGAAAAAAAAGTTTCTGATGAAGCTATGAAAAAAAATATTTTTAAGGGAAAACTTGTGCTTCTTCTCAAAATGCTTTCCAGGAAATACTTATTTGCTAATCGGCTCTAATCATAAGTTATTAAGGGCACTAGTCTCTTTTACAAGAAAAAAAAAAAGAATGACACAGATGTCACTTGTTCTCATGAGTATGTCCAACTGTGCCAAAATAGTATTAACCATAAAAGACAGTAAGCAGCATTTGAAAACATTAGTGTAACCAGTCGAGGACAGATTACAGCTGGGCTCACAAAGAAACAGGAGCAACAAAAAGGGAGGGAAAGGCAGCACAAGTGAAGGAGAATACAAAATTGCTTCATCCCTTTCCCGCTTTGAGATCAGTTGCAGACCCCAGACATGGTCTGTTTTTTGCAGCTTTGTAGAAATGTCAAGAGTGTTGAAAATAGCATCCATCATTTCCCAAAGGGGACACGAATTTGACCCTACCCACTCATGCATTGGCCCACAGATCTAGCTGTATATGTAGTCTGTGTATGAATATGTACTCTATTACGAAAACCGTGTCAGAGGCTATTAAAGAGCTTTCAGAAGAATTGTGTAATGCTCTCTGAGTGACTCCCTCTGTTCTTTGAAGATGAGGTGTCAAAGGGGTGGTTAGCTCCAGACAGACAAAAAAAGCCTTAAACTTTGAATGACTTAATGTTGGTTAATGCTGAGCTTTCTACATAGCATGTACAGCCAGGCTACACATAAGTTAAATAAATTGTGGTTAATCAGTGGCAGTCTTAATTAAAGTTTTGCCAACCAAATTTAGTTAATCGTTCAAAACACATTTGTGAGATTCTGCAAAATGAGCAGCTTACCCTCCACCTTTGTGAAATTACTGTTAATCATTCACTAATGTCTGCATCATCCTATTTAAACCTTCCCCCTGTGGTTTTAGACTTCTTTCTGCTTGCTAATCCACCACAGGGGAGTGATATGTAAACATGCAAATATATTTTTATAGGCTTTTCCTGTTTGTGATGGTAGGTTCTATCAAGCCATATTTATAGCCTCACCAAGAATTATTTATCATTCATTTGCCTCACATTCAATTCAATTAATTTAAAAGTATAATTCAATTTAACAAACATGCAGCTCAGTGTACTGAACAGTAAGACATACTGCAGCTATTTCAGGTATCCTGCATTTCATTCCATCTTTCCCCTTTTTGCCAGCCTCCCAACTCACTAGTATTCTTATATGTCAAAGCAAGTATAGCACTAGAACAAGAGTCGACTATAATAAGACAATAGCTTTTTAACCTTGAAACAGTATAACTATTACCTAGCTATCCAAAACTTTCCTGAATTCCCTTCCTTCAAGAAGACTACGTCCTTTACTGTGCAGCTCTCTCTTATAAAATTCTGTTGATATTAACTACTGCACTCTTGCTCCCAACTCTGCAGAAGTCCATTACAGACAACTCTTTCCTGTGATTTATGTCTCATTATAAAAATCAAATTTCTTGGTTGTCAGAAGTAAATTGACTGCAGCAAGCTGAAGGAACCAGCTCCCTGACATACAGAGTCATCACAAATGCCTAAGGGTGTAACTGAATGTGATGGAAGGATATCTGATAAGTATAAGCCCTCTTGGAAAGGAAAAAGAAAAAATGATCAGGTTAATTACAGAGAGAACAAACTACCTCTCTCCTAATCCTAACTACATGCATGGGCCTAGTATTACCCCATGCTCTTGCGGTTTGAGATGAATCCCCTTGCGTTCCAGCTGATCCTCAAAGGTTAGAGGGACTGGGGGCAGATGGACTCATCTCTCAATACGAATACCAAATACTGTGGTAACTATAGACCTGACTTTGGTAGTACCAGATTCATGAACAGTTTGTTGACTGTAGGTCACCTTCAAAACAACGAATCGAGTTCACAAATAGAATGATTTATTCAAATGCAATATTTAGAAAACAGGTTTCAGATGACAGTACAGGAAATTCTCTACTACAGTGTGGGGTTCTTAGCTAGCACCTAGTGTTCAAATGTGCAATCATTACTTACCCTAGAAGATAGGGGAGGGTTCTCGACCTCAAGGAGTCTCCTCAGGCGGCGTCCTGACCCGAGGGAAGGAAAGGGGTTCAGCCTGTCAACTGATAGAGAAGTTACGATGGAGTCTTCCCTCTCTCTATCTCTCTCCTTAGTTTATCTTTTACATATTTTCTTTTACATTTAGATGGAGCTTGAGTGACTCTAGTCATACTTTCTTTTGTTACTGATTGGTTTAAAAAGGCTTGAGTTAACCGAAAATCTAGAGAGCATGTTCAGTGAGGTCATTCCTTGGAATTGTCATTCCTTGGAAGCAGGTAACTTTTGGGATGGGGGTGTGTATTGGTATTATAATGAGATTAGAATGAGGAGAAGTTTGAAAAAAGTCCATTGAAATGGACTGATCTGCCACCGTTGTTGGCCCAGCACCAGACATCTTATCATACTATGCGGCTTATCAGCTGCATGGTATGGCCAGGTTGCCACCTCTGCAGGGAGTACAACAGAGTTTGGTTGCAGTGTCTTTACTCCGCTCCACCCTCCATTCACTCATCCTTTGCACGGCACCTTCAGATTACCATCTCCACAGGGAATTTTGGCCATGATGTCACCATTCTGCTCCACTCTTCGTTTACTCTTATTAATGTGTGCTAGGAGGGCAGATTATGTTGCCTAGGGAATCATGGAGGAGTAGATTCTGTACATACCAACCATCCTGGAAGCGGTAACTGCCTCCCACTACAAGCAAGCTTCTGTAATGCCGTAACTCATGTTACGTCCTAGTTTTTCTCTAATTTCCCCTTTCTCGAGCAATTTTTCCACACATGCCTACAAGGTTACACCCATATAACAAAGTTGTCATCCCTTTTGCAGATTTCTGCTGCTTCTGTCAATTTTCAGCAGCAGCAACACAGCTGGAGGTTTGGGCAATGTCTCTTTCTTAACACTAATCCTAGTTTTAACTGCACCTCTAACTATAACCCTATAACCAGGTATGGGCTGCTCCATAGCCCAGAAACCAAGACCATGGCTGAGATGATTAAGTTATCAGAGGA
>NW_010588537.1:141706-192251 GCF_000705375.1 Tinamus guttatus
AAGATCTAGGACTTGTTTCTCTACTGACCCTACACTTAGTCACAATGCTGGCCATGGCAGTTGATATGGGCTCAGCTTCAGCCATAACCAAAAGCCTAACCCTTTCCTTGACTGACGCTTTGAAGACATGCCCCAACAGAAAGAAGTTCTACGCTTTGTCAGTGTCCTAACACTAATCCAAAAAGGTCTCATAATGGGCTCACCTTTTACAAAGGGTACCCCAGCCGTAACCCAAATGAAAAACTTGCTGGGGAAATATTTATGTATACATATATATGTTATCCATGACACTTTCTTTGACAGACCTTTTGCAGATCCACTCCAACATGATCTACAGGCTTTGTCTCTGTCTTAATCTCAACCACAAATCCAGCATTAGGGATAAGATCAGCTTTAGTTCAGGATCCCCAGCAACAGACCTTTTTTTTTTTTTTTTCTAGAATAGACCAGTGATTTTTTTTTTTCCTATGGAAATCCTTTTGCATCTTATGCCTTCCCTTGGCAGCACGTTTACAGAACCACTACAAATAAAGAGCTAGACATTCTCTCTCTGCTAATGCTAATCTCAATTTTAGGGTGTAGACTAAGCCTTCTGATAGGAGGATACCCAGACATGGCCACAAGGTGTAACGGGGTAATACTGTTGTAGCCCACCACTTCCCTTGGCAGCCCCTTTTCAATCTTGTTGCCAGGAGAGCTCTAGGGCTTTGACTCTCTCCTAATCAAAACACTAATGCTATGTAAGCAAGAGGGTTCAGCCTTACCCCAGGATCCATGGGCATGGCCAAAATGAAAAAGTGTTCTTGGAAGTAAACTTTTTGTAGCAAACCACTTCTCTCACAGCCCCTTTCCAGCCCTACTCAAACAGGAGCTCCACACTTTGTCTTTCTTATAGAGGTAACCCTAATTCTAACCATCACAAAGGGTTCAGTGTTACCCCAGAGAACAGTTTTAAAATGGAGAATACTGTATGGGTCACACACTTCACACACACATACACACACACACACACAAAAGATTTACTTTCTCCCTTCAAAATGATAGAGATGCAATCAAAAATTTGTTTTGCTGGAGAATTTTTCCATTGAAATTTATGATATTATTTGATTATATCTTTCTTATGAACATCCATATTACAAGATCTAGCCATAAGGATATTTTCTCAGATTTTCTTCATTTTTCCTCAACTATCACTTTGGCTTATTTTCTGCCACTATCACTCTGGCTTATTTTATCAATTTTCAAACATAATTTTCTTCTATTTACTTCAAGTACATGCAAGTTAAAAATTTGTATGCTCTGATACTGTTAAAAGTCTATAGGCTATCCATATGTCCTCTCTGCTTTTGTTCTAGAGTCTGCAGACAATAGCACTAGATGATGTTATATAAACAGCTGCATTTCTGACTGTTTTTGACAACTTTTGACCAAGAAACTATTAAGAGCAGGTTACCATTAGGTAGCTTTGTGCTGAATCTGGAATAATATAGGAACTTGCATCTCCAGTGTAGTACTCCTAAACTATCTTGACAAAAGTTAAAGTTAAATTAAACTCTCCCTATTATTTTAAAAGATCTTAAAATTGCTGATATTAAAGAGTAGTAGATGAAATTTAGAAATGATTTTTTTCCTACTTTCTATTTCTGGGAAGGCTTATATTGACTTTATCCATCTCATGATCCTTTTCCCATTCCTACTTCTTTTCTTACACACATACATAAAACTCTCCTCAGTTTTAGCTCCACTCTTCTCTGCTCCTTTTACTCATTAGCAGTCTACTATAAAATGTGGAAAGAGCATGAATCACTGTTACTATTCTGTGCACCCCCTACCAAGAGAACAACCTACATCACCAAAACTACAAAACTAAAAAAAAACTGCCAATGCACAGCATGAACACACAGTGGGGAAAAGATAGAATAAGCCATTTTGTTTCCTACATCTTTCTGTTTTAATACTCTAGGCTTATTTATCACAATAGAATATCTATGGCCTGACAGGTATGTCTTGAGTTGACAGGCACCTTTAAACTTTAAAGGCAATCATCCTCCAAGCACAGAGTCTGGCTTTAGTAACAGATGAAATTGCAACTGTATTAGGCTTTGGACAAGCCTCCTTTGGTCCAGCCTCCTCTTCCCTCAGCATCGTTTCTGAAGGATCTCATGGCCCTACGATGGCACACTTTTTGAACCCTTTCCAGTCTTGGATATTTCCTATCTCTTTTAATATCTCATTGCTTTTGCATCAATTACAGCCTGACCTAAAGCCACACTAGCAGTGAATGTGATATATAGTGGAATCTATTTAAATGAATTTCTGATGAAAGAATAAAACTGTTAAAAGAATAAATTTACTGCGCACAGATTTATACAAATCCTGTATATGCAGTGAAATCCTCTTAAAGGAAAAACTGATGGAAGATTAAAATGTTAAATGAATTAAACCCCTGCATCCTAGTGTAATATAATGATTATTTGACCTATTAAATGAATATCCTCAGTGACCATACAATGGTGAGTATTCAAATATATGTTGATATTAAATATACAGTGAAAAAAATGTAATGCAAAAAACAAACAATGGGTATGTCTATTGAGACAAAAAAACAGCAGTGATGTGTTCTTGAAAGTTTTGTGTAGAAGGCCAGAAGCTGGCAAATCCTTTATTTCTGTTGAGAAAGCAAGACCTTCAATGACTACTAAAATTCTTTAATTGTATGATGTAAATATAATTTTTTCTTTGCTTAGTTTCAACATACTCACATTTGTCAAGATGAAGGCCTGAGAAAGCCACACTCATCCATTTCATCCGGACTCTCCATCTGTGATTTTAGAGATCTCTTTTACACACACACACATATATATATATCAGTATATATAGAGAGATAGATATACTGATATACATGCATATCAGTATCTGCCATTAGGTCTGGCCATTTGTCTTGTTATGGAAAATAGCTTTTAAAAATTGTGCCAAAGAGATGGCATTTGCATCACCAATGAAACAAACAAAAACACTGAAGTTGTGAGCACTGTAACATTTGTTTAGCTTTTGTAATTTTAAATTAAATAACAGCTTACACATACATTTCTAATAAATATAGCATATGTATTTGAATGCTAAAATAAAAACAAATAAATCATTTTTCTTCTCCCATCAAAATTGTTATTTTAAATAAAAAAGTCCTGTGATGTTATTCCATTTTTTTTAAAGTACATACTTTAGCACAAACTCTCTTTGGCCAGCTCCACAAGTAACTGGTTTCAGGTTTAAATCCCAGATTAAACCACTGAAAACATGCATTGTAAATCCCCTGGCAATGAGTTTAGAATGATTTTATACATCAACTTCCTACCTAAGACGATGTGAGTTCATGTTCAGTTTAGGTCATAGGTGAAATGAGTTTGTCAGTCGCAATCCAGTCTATAATGAATTTATATCTTGATCACAAAATTACTGTACTACCCAATTAAATACTGCCTGAAGCCAGTCATCTTTAGAGATGGAAACCCAGCAAAGGGTATTAGAGACTGAAGTGCATTTTCAGTATAAGGAGATCTGTACAATCCTTTTATCATCCATACTCACGTCTAGACAGTACTGTCTCCTACCAAGATGCTATGCTTGGAAATGACATACTTCTTTCTGTCAAACCTTTGTGTTTGTACAACGTTATCTGGCTGAAGTGTTTATTTGACCTTCATTGGTGTTGAAACCAAGTGCCAAATATTTTCATACCATGAAACATTAAAAATCGCAGGTTACAGTCTTCTTTGTAGAAAATACCTTGTGAATATTCAAGCATTTTTAGCAAATACTTGTGTAAAGTATTTTTTTCTACCAAGCAATGACATAACTGTGATTATCCACATGCCAATTAGCCCAAAGCCTATATTTTTGAAAATGGGATGTATGGATAAGGCAAATATTTATTGCAGGATTCTGGTTTCTGGATGGTAGTGAAGCATGCCAAAGGCAGAATTTCTGTGTACGGGGCGGGAAGAAAGTTGTATGAGTGAATTGCAGCCATCAGAAGAATACATACATAGGGCATATGTATATCCTTTAAGAGAGCCCCATTGTTTGAGAAAAAGCATCTGCTGCTTATCCTTCTCCTGAAAGCAAAGGTAACTGGACACAAAACCTTAGAAGATATACTTAAGCCTCTTCAATAGGGTTGATTTTGAGTTCTATGAGTTTTCCGATGGGGAAAAGCTGGGAAGGGAAAGTTTGGACATTGCCTTACTGACACAAATCCAAGGAAAATACGTTTGGTGAGATTTAATAGGGGAAGCCTTTCAAGATATGTTTTCTCATGGAATTTTCCTTTTTACATGATCTATACACACACTTTTATTCACAGTGAGAGCTGGGACTACAGACAAAACTTAAATTTACAAAAACTAGCCCATCCACTCTATTGTGTATTGATCATAAACATAAACATGAAAGTCAGAAATAATCATGCACATGTGCCATCCACCTCTAGAACCTCCCACTACTTTATAGAGAAAAATATGTTGACTTCACAGACTCACAGAATGGTTAAGGATGGAAGGGACCTTTGGAGATCAGCTAGTCCAACCTGCCCTGCACAGGCAGGGTCACCTGGAAGATACTGCACAGGATCACATTCAGGAGAGAGAAGAAGACTCTACAACCTCTCTGGACAACCTGTTTCTGGGCTCTTGACACCCTCACAGTCAAAAAGGTTTTCCCTCAAATTTGGGCAGACCTTCTTGTGTTTCAGTTTGTGCCTATTCGCAAATAGAAGTAGATGATAACAGTAGATAGAATATTAATTCAAAGGAAGGTAGACATTAGCTAAGGTCTTTGCACATTAGAAGTGTGATGAATGACTGGTCTTGGACTTTGGTGCTTACATTAAAATAGTTTGTGTTTCTCAAGAAGATAATCCAGAATATCTGGGAGTTTGGAGCAGATTGTCCTGTTGACAAGCTGCTGGATGTGACCAGGAACTAGGTGAGTGAGAAACAGAAGGTACCTAAAACCAAGCACGAATAAGTGGGGATCGGGTGAGAGGCTGCATGAGAAAAAGTTACAAACCACAATTTTGGTAATGGGTTTAGTGGGCCAGACATAATAAGTTATTTTTCTCAACCATTTAGTGACAAACTAAAGTGTGCAACACATTTCAAGAAGCCATTCAACACAAGGATGGAGAAGATGCCACACATACATGAAGGCCTTGAATACCTTTTGGAAGATATATAAGTGTTACTGGTTTTATGAGACAGCAGAAAAGTGTTAATATAAAGTAGGTCTTGGCTGTTCAGTTACCACACATAAATAACAGCTTGCATAATCCAATATTCACAGTAAATTCTCTGGCCATGCTCCAGGGAAAATTGCTTGTCTCTCAGGAATTCTTTTTTAGTGGATCAGCCCACATCCCTTTCTATCAGTAAAAGGGGAGAGTCAGCTCACCATAGCTGATCATCTTTCTGTTGTTTGAACACTTGGAGCAGGTACCTGCAACTTGTCCTCTATAGTCCCTCTCTTCTTTTAACTCTTCATTTGTCACAGTGACAAAAGAGGATAAATTGACAGAAAGAGAACTTAGATATCTTTTGGCTACCAGAAAAGAAAAAAAAACTGAATGAGGATCCAAAGCAACAAAGGGTGAGTTAATGGAGAGCTAATCTGATTTAAGTCAAGAAAATCAGACTCAGGTCATGCTTATTAAGAGGAATTAAAAAACACTAAGAAACAACTGAATTCCCCACAATAATCTCTCTGTATTATTTATCAGAATTTTGGAAGGTGCTGATTGCAATGCTGAATGTCAATAGGATTCTATCTACTAATTACTGTTATTACTATTGCTGTAGTTTTTAGAAGCTATAATTATGGTTGTTATTGAGTTGGGTGGGAAAGGTCTGAAAAAACAAAAGGGTGAGAAGGAAAAAGTAAGAAAAAGGAAGGACAAAGGAAGAGAATGAAAACACGCAGAAAAGAGAAAGCAAAAACAGAAGCAAGGGAGACTCAGAACAAAAGAGGATGGTATCAAGGCATCCAGAGGTGACTAAAGAAGGAGCATAGCTCAAGAACTTGCATCTGAGTCAGGTGAGAAGACAACACTTGTAGAACCAGCAAGAAGCATAGAAGGCAAGCTGAAGGAAGGACAAATGGTCACTTTATGGGAGAAAGCCACATACTTTTCAGTTTTCTCTGAAATAAATTGCTGTAAAAATGTGCACAGATGTGAGGAGTAAGGGTTAGAAGGTCTCAGAAAAAATATTAAAGGTGGGGAAAATATGAATGAGGCTGTAGGCATAGGGTTTAACAGAAATGGAAAGGGAAAAAATGGTTAGTTAGGAAGGTTGTAGAACTGAAAGGAAAAAAAAAGAAAGGGATTCTGTAGCGGGGGACATTAGCCTGGAGAGGTAGCTTTCACTGATACACTGCAATGTACATGCAGGAGTGGAGGAATTAAATACTGGGAGTGAATCAAAATTGCTTTTTGGGGGGATAGACAATCAGTTGGGGAAAGAACTAATGGTAAAAGAAAATGAAGAGGGAACAACCTAGAAATCTACAGAATTAAATAAAGGCTAAGGGCAGACATGAGGTTATCTGATATTGGCTGCGAGAAATTCTCAAGAAGAGATCAAGCGATGAGACTTGTGGGTGACACTGATTTTAGATAACGGATTGTTTTGATAATAAATTAATTCCTACAACACTTTCTGCAGGGTGGAGAAATGCCACACTTCAATTATATTGATAAAGACCAGGAATGCATAATGATTAAATGATTTGTGTGAAGTCACTTAGAAATCAGAGACATTGACCCCAAGAGGCCTGAATCCCAGGTCAGACAGTTCACGAGCTAATTACTGTCTGTTGGCTGGTAAGAACAGAAGTCTGACATCCGCCTACACTTGTAGAGCCCCTCTTTCTCTTCCCCATACAGGCCTGTTAAGGAAAGGATGTGTTAATTAAAACGTTATTCAACCTAAACAAAAACAGCAGACTATTTTTCAAAATATTTTGCCTTCCTCATTTTTTTTTCTGTACTTCATATGAAGTCTGAAATAGCAAGAACAAGAGAACACCCAGAAATGGCTTATTTTTTATCTGCTGATAGGTCAATAGGGAGGAAAGCAACTCTGCCCCATCATATCAAAGAGTTTAAAGCTTTCCACATCATATAGAAACAAAAGGTAAAAATTCACTACTGGTGAAGCATCTATGCCGACAGCTAATTTAGGTCCAATACACATGCTATGCAGAGGGAATAAATTCTTATGACACATCAAGTCGGGAATCCAGAGCAACCTAGTACTGATATTGAAGCAATACTCTCTTCGCATACTGATTTTTATGGCACTGCTCTTTGTTTTGAAAAACATCTTTATGCAGTTTCACTGGGAGCATAAATGACATATCCAAATAAATCAGGAAACCCAGATATAATGACTAGTTTGTTAACAGTTCATTCTTTAACTGGAAAAGACATCTTCTAGGATTTGGGAGCTTGGATCTGTTTTTAAAATAAAATTTATATCAATCTTTTTTTCCACTTCCTTTCAAATTTTGGAGATTTAAAATAACTCATCTATTTTTATAGATTCTGATCACTCCTGACACTGTGGAGTCATTTTAGGCATAACTTTGATCAGCTGGTACTGAACATTTAAGAATTTAATATAGTTTACTAGCTTTGTTGTTGTTGTTAGGAAGTATCTTAGAGACTCTTTCATCTGCTTTTTAGCTAAGTACATTTTTAGTCTCCTTATGTTCAGTATTTTGAAAGTTGCTTTTAATAGATATGATCTTGTATGCACTTCACCTGCAGAACTCTTCCTCAAGAAATCACATTGCATTACAGTGCAATAAACAAATAATAAAATTTCACTTTAGTGTGTTTCCCCCAATGCTTTTGCATGACTTTTACTTCACCTCTTGAACCTTTTCAACACACTGTCAAAATGACTGTACTCTCTGCTTATCTGAGATTACTTTCTCTCCACTGAAATGCAGTTCATTACTTTCTTCAATGGAATTTTAAATCTGTTCTCTAATAGATTTCTAATCCTTAGCAAGCCCATGCATTATGAAGCAACCACTGTGCTTGCCATATGGTTAACCTGATTTTCAGTGACCCTGCCACATAATTTTCATTAAGAGCATGTGATTAGGAAAATACCTCACCAATAGGAATATCATTTCCCTTTCCAGATTTCCCTTATCATTCCCAGTAGATTCTGATTGTCACATATCCTCCAGTCTCTATGGAGAACTACTAGTGCTTCCCCTCAGAAACCTTCTATTCTCACTTCTAGTATTTTTAAGAGCAATATGACACATTACTTCCTAAACTCTGGATGACGGGTGCCTTCTCCCCAGTTAATCAGAGTTAATCAGACTTTCTATCTATTCTAATAAGGATGGCACTATCATATGAAGTTTCTTTCCCTACTAGCCCATTAGTAAAATAAAGAGGTTGCATTCCATATCAGTGTTAAAATAAAGATATTTTCTGCTATTTTCATCTTATTTCTGACCAAGAAAAACATTTTGACCACTTAAAAACATTAATAATCCTGTGCTACTTTTCACAGCAATAGGGGATTTCATCAAAATTTCCTTGGGGATTTCCAGCTCGTGTAATTGTGGATCACCTAACTGCACCCTCATTTCACTAACTGTGGGATTCTATTTCATGTCCTATTCCAAGCTATTATATGATTATACTGCATATTGTTCAATAGCAGCAGTTGTTAAACTCCAAAATACAAGAATTTCTGTGTTAGAAGGAGTGAAAAATAAAAATACTTACACACATTGAGTAAAAGCAATACACAAGTATTTGTTGCAATAAAAACACATTCAGGAAGTTCTTTGAGATCCTGGGTGGATGACATTATATAACTGCTGGCATTTTCATGCTTTTAATCCTATATTTTTGCTCATTGTTTAGTGCGGTGGAAATTTTAAAAAACATTACTTTTTAATATAAGTTAATATTATAATATATAATTATAACATAATAATTTTAGAGATACTGCCCAGTGCCACAATACACCAGGCATCTTGGGAATGAGGCATGCTTAAAAAAGACCTTTAGAAGGCACTGAATAGGTACTCAAGTGTATGAATATATTGTTCTTTTCACAATCAAAAGATACAGAATGTCCAGTTTTTAATTAATTTTCTGTGATCATGATATAACAATCCTCACCGGGCCCCCCCTTATTCTGTAGTCAAGACTAAAAGCACCAGGATAATGGGGGCAAGAACCAGTCACAGTGAGTGAACAGGCTGCTGAGAAGACATGACAACAGTTTCCAAGCATAGATATAAACACGTGATGGTGCAGTGCTTGAATAAACATCTTTCAGTGTTTTGTGCATCATCAGCTATTTATTTCAATATTCTGTATGCCATCAGTACTTTGGCAGACAGCCCATTTTTTCATTTTTAATACTTCTTTTGTATAAACAGCATATATAAAGGCTCAGTTTTAGAATAGCACATTAATCTTCACTTGTTAAAGACTGGCTTATTAAAATTCACTTCGTAGCTGCATCATTCGTGTTATGACATCATCCCAACTTGTGAAGATAAATTCTATATAAAAAAATCAAGTAAAGGTGTTACAAATCTTATGTTTCAACCACAATTTTGCACTGGAAAAATGTCTGGGTCATCACTTTCTAGAGACACAATATCTGCATTTCTACAACATCCCAATATGTCCCACTGCATGGTGTTTTCCCTGCCTATGTGAGTTGCTAGACAGGATAGAGTTTTAGATGTTATCATATGCAGAGTGATTTCCTTGTGGGAGTAGGGCTGATAAGCATATGCTACAAGTTTTAGACAATTTTAAAATAGCCTCTCTTTACTCAAAGAGGTCTTCAGGGCTTCTATTACACGTGCCTCAGCTGTTTTAGTTGGAAGGGGCAGGCTCTACCCTTCAGTGCTGTAAATAAGCTGCACACAGGCTAGTGTGCGCACACACCGAGGGTGCCTCCTGTTTGCTAATGTGTACCAAATTTATGTCAGCTACTTGGTTTACCTGTCACTTTTATGGGTGAAGACTAGTCTCAGAGTATGTTAAACAGTGCAGTCCCATATGTTTAAGTGAGATGGAAAACTAGCAACTACACTTTTTTTTTTCTGTGCCTTTGAATTGACTAATGACCTCAATGAATAGCACTGACTGTAGTAAAGCAAAGTTCATGCACTAAAAGCTATTTACTGCGAACCACCTCCCTTACAGATAGATGAACCTTCATCTATGACCCTGCTGCTTCACTAACGCTTCACTCAGACAGGGTGCCAGCTCAGAGAGGAGCCTGGAGAACCCGCTAGCCTTTGAAAAATTTCTGACTATCAAGGCTGGCATTTTCTACTTGGAACTGTATCTGCTTCTAGAAAGACATATGGGCAGGTGTAGCTCAATGCTATTAATTACTAATTATTTCATGTGCATCCTTCACTCATGCTGGTGACCTAACCCAAGTGAAGTCAATGTGAAAGAAGGAGAGAAGACAAATTCATGGCCACTAAAAGACCCACTCACCTATTCAGAAGTCTTCCAGTATGTTGCTTGCAGATGAGTGTGAATTATTTACAAGAACAATCTGGCAAATAATTTAAAGTAAGGAGCACAGCTGAGAAAACAGAGACCTCTTTCAGACAATTCATGAGAAATAAACAGAAAAAGAGACATTCATCATTTATATTATTCATGAGTAATTACTCTTCCAGTTCTGCTCTTTGTCCATCAATTGCCAGTGAGGGCCTGCCATAACCACAACGACATACCTTTTTCTTTTTTAACATTTTTATCTCCTATGTTCTTCAGAAACCTTATTAGCCCAGCAGCTAGCACAAATAAGTATCCCTCACTGACTTCAGCTGAGGTATATGATTTATACCAGCTAAGGAGCTAGCTCAAGAAATGCTTCTCTCTCTTTTCCTTAAGTATTTACTAAATCATGTACACTGGTGAATAATTCGGCAGGATTGTATGAGCAAAGGTTATGTGATTGGGCTCACTATGGTGACCACTTGAGTGGCAAACTTTTATTTCTTCCAAAAAAAGTGTATGCAGAAGGAGAGACAAACTGCAAGGGAATTTTCTAAATAGCCAAGGGCAGCTGTTGCCCTTCTCTGCCTTTGCTTTGCTCTTTTTTTAAACTATCTTAAGTGATGCAGCTGTGCTACCCAATAGTTATTGTGGATTCATTAACAGTCTAAGTGGAAAAGAATCCTTTGAGTTTTAAATACTTAGCTCTGGGCTTTGATGTGTGTGGGTATCTCAGAATTGCCAAGTTGTGGTACATTCTGGAAATCATGATTCATCTCATTACCCTTCTGTATCTCTGAACACCTGATAAATACATGCAAGTCTCTCCTGCTTCTTGGGCGATTTCACTTCCAGGGGGTCATTGCACACACGGTGTTTGTCAAATGGACTTCGCTTCACATCATGCCAGTACTGCTGGCACCATATTTACCTCCGTCCCCGGAAAAGTGATGGAACGGCTCATACTGGCTGTTGTCTCCAGGCACATGGAGGACAAGAAGGTGCTCAAGAGTAGTCAGCATGGATTCACCAAGGGAAAATCTTGCCTGACTAACCTGATAGCCTTCTATGATGAAATGACCGGCTGGATAGACGAGGGGAGAGCGGTGGATGTCGTCTATCTCGACTTCACCAAGGCTTTTGACACCGTCCCTCACAACATCCTCCCGGGCAAGCTCCGGAACTGTGGGATAGATGAGTGGACAGTGAGATGGATTAGGAACTGACTGGATGGCAGGGCCCAGAGAGTGGTGATCAGCGGTGCAGAGTCTAGTTGGAGGCCTGTGGCTAGTGGGGTCCCCCAGGGGTCAGTCCTTGGTCCAGTCCTGTTCAATTTATTCATCAATGACCTGGATGAAGGCACAGAGTGCTCCCTCAGCAAGTTTGCTGATGATACCAAACGGGGAGGATTAGCCGATACCCCAGAGGGCAGTGCTGCATTCTATATTTGGCAGCAAGTATCATTCAGGACCATAACAGTGGTTGACACCTGACTCCTGAGTAACACATAAAAGCTTGTTCAAAACTGTAAAACGCTGCCACCTGCAGTCAGCTGAAATCTGAAGTGTAATTCACCTGCAGTATTTGATTCCCTTCCTCTTACTTAAAATCCATAAAGCTTGCTAACAAATATCACTATGAGAGACTGGACTTCTGTCCAGCTATCTTAACAGAATTATCAATCAGTTTGGCGACTGGAAACAGCCTGTCCCATGAACCCGTAGTCACAAAAGAGCCACAGGTATCAAAGGATTACATATTCATGATGACAAATGAGGAAGCCAGAAAGAACCATTACACTGGACAAATGAGGAAACCTACCATTTAGGTCAGACAATGTCATTCAGCTGTCCATGGACTGAGCACATGAATGCATTTGCGTAACTGCCAGAAAGGCACCAAAACATCTAGGGATGGTAAACTCAATCCTCATAGTCATTTCAGTAGTTATCGAAACCCACTTTTCAGATTCATGCCTCCCCTGCCCCAGTATTTCCTTTGGCAATACTCTTAAGGGAAGAGTATCCTTCGGTTAACACATTATATAATCTGAACTTGCTTGGAGAAACTGAAATACAAAGCCCAGCTCCAGCCTCTGACTTGCAGGTGAAGCCTCCACATTGAGTTAGGGCAGTTTTAAGATCTCTTGAAGCTAGGTTGAGTTGTGTCATGTTAATGTATCTCAAAGGCATTTTAAATTGGAGTCTGCCAAAAGCTCCAAGGGGTTATTATGACAGTTAGAGATTACCACTGAATAAAGAATTCTGGTATGTTCCCTTCATAACATTTGCTGCAGGGTTGTAGGATGAAAATTAAGGACACTATCTGCTTAAAGCTCTTGTATGTTATTCTGACTTTTCAGATAATCTTTCTCTTCTTCAAATGCCTTTATCATTTTTATCTCATTTCCTCTGGCTCCTTCCAGTGGCCTCACCCCTGGTTTGCTTTATAACCTGCATCCTTCCCTTCTGCTCGTGCCCTCAGCAGCTTCTGTTCCCAAGGAGAGCCCTCTCCAGCACTAGCTTTTCGCCGTGCCAGGTACGCTTTAGGCCACTGTCAGCTTGCCTCACACTCAAGCCTCATCTTTCTCCCTGCTCCCCATGTCTTTCCCTCTACCCCATCAACTACCATGGCCTGCTACAAATTAATCACATTCATTTTCTTCCTTCCTGAGCTTCTTCAATATATGAACTACAATTTCTTTCAGTCTGTCCCTATCTCTGCATTATTCAGAGGCTGGGTGTTCAGATAAATATTTGCATCTGAAGACTCTTATCCAATACAGGAGCTTTACCAAAGCAATCTTTACTTACCTCCTTCTGGTAATAACCCCACCTACCTCTTCCAATAAATGTGCCTACTAAAAAGCTGAACTGGAGATAAAATTTCAACTGTTTGATATTTTCTTCTAAGATATCACCCTCCAACATAGTGTTTTTTTAAAGCTGAGTAGAACATTCACTTCTCTTTTGGTGCAGGTGACCCAAAAATTCAACTTTACTAGTAATCTACCATACTACCTCTTTCAAAAGGCAAGGTGCTTATCTGTTTTCTCCTTTGCTTTATTTCCTTCTATAGAGATGTAGAAACACATGAAGAGAAGTTATTAAGTATCATTCAACAAAGATAGGCACGCCAAACCTTTCCATATGTAAGTCACCTTGATTTTTAAGCGCAGGGACAGTTATTTTTCCTGCGGCTGAAATATATGTAGATATTTCTAGTGAAAATTCATTTGCTAAAGTTTTAATAAATAAAAGTATGTCAGAGGCATAGGAAGATGAGCTCTTATTAATCTGTAGGAATATACAGTAAACAGCATTTAGCAATTTAGCTATTAAAGTGACATCTTATTTCTGCCTAATTTCTAGTGTATCTATCTTCCACATTTTCTTTCAAGCCAGAGCAGGTATATTCAGTGAGAAAACTACGGGGAAATTTTGTTCTGCTATTGTAATCACTAAAACCTTTCTGTCTCATTATACTAAGGGAAAGAAAAAAAATGGTTTTGGACAAAATTGGGTATTATAATCAAAAGCATACTTACAATTTGAAAATACCCTTTTGAGTGAAAAAAAAACAGCATGAATTATACAAAACCAGAAATAGAAATATCTCAAAGTTAATTTGGAGTGATGTCTTGGTGGTGAAGCAACTCATTGGTATATCAGGTTTATATTTTTTCTCCCTTGCTCTTGCCAGTGGATGAAAGCCAACAACTTAGAGGAAGGGAGAGCCCTGTACACCTGTAGGATGGGGAATAATACAGAGAGAGAAGGACTTAAATTCTGGAAGGGAAAGATTCCTCCAAGGAACAAAGTCTTTCCTGGACCTTCTGCACAGCACATAAAATTTTCCGAAGTACGTTAGAAGGCTGGTCACTTGAAGTTGGATGTTGACTTGTGCTCACAACAGAGGAATTTAGCACCCAGAATAACTTTTTTCAGGTGAAAAACAGGACAAAGATATAATGTTCCTTGAAAGATCCTCTGAGTCTACCTCTTAGAGGAAACTGCTAATAAATTAATGGCTGTTGTCTGTGGCCGGCTCCTCCAGCTCAACTGGAACTGCCTACTGCAAAGCAACGATTCTGGTATAATCTAGCCTTTAATATGCAAGCCGCTGGTGAGGAATACTATAAATATGGAACATCAAAGTGTCATTTGCACGGTCACTTTAAACAGATATGTCCCAGTACTCACCTCCTTCCGTGCAGGAAAGATAATAATCTGTTAAACTTTCTCCTGGAACCATATTTTAGCATTTTAATTGGAGGCCCAACGCACCGGCACTATGCACGCTAGCAGTAAAGGGTGCCCTTGCTGGAGGCAGCCCGGCGCTTCTGTGGCCCACCAAGGTCACTGCCCACCGGGCCTCACCAACGTGACACGCACAGACAGCAGAGTTGTGAGCTGACAGTCATTTACACCAGCCTTCACCCGCAGCGGGTGAACTAACAGCTGTAGTTTCTGTTTCTCCCTAGTGCCGCTGTTGGTCTGAATGTTGTTTTGGGGTGAGTACAGGCGATCCTCGCACTGTGGAGGGACCCTGGCCCTTTCTTCCTCCATTGAGCACCATCTCCCTCTGCTGTCCTGCTGCCGCTCTGCACTTTGGCTCCGAAAGATGACCACTGCTTGGACAAAGCCCTTTCAAAATCTCTGCTTAACATGACTTCGTTTTGTTAGAATCATTTCCATATCAGGAAGGATCTGCCCAAAACACTAAAGGCTTTCCAGTGGGAGGGAAAAAAGAAAACACTTAAAAAAAAAAAAAGCTAGAAAATATATTTTCTCTGCAAATGGATATCCAATCAGTTTGCCGTAATGAGTGAGAAGTAATATGCAGTAACAGCTTCTTCTCTGGGAGGAAAATAATGTGAATTTGAAAGTAGCATAGATCCTCTGAGGATAAGCAGATATGGAGGGTGTTTTCAATTTTCTTCCTTTTGGTGGAAAGAGTACAAAGGGCAAAAGTCATGCCGAAACTGGGGCTGTTCTTCCATGTCCTTGTATCCATACGCACAACATCAGGGGCAATTCCAAGTGTGGTCTCTGATGTGAGTGGGTAAATGCCTCTGAGAAATGGAAAATAAGTTTCAATAAGGGTGCTTTTCTTTCAGTGTTTCCACTGGTATAGATGCTTAAGATCCTTGTGAGGTTGGTGGTCTTCATCATTATTTCAGACAGCGTGTGAAATCTTTTCTAAGAGGCCTTGGTTTTCTCATTAATTATAGATTGGCAAAACATCCAACTCTTACCCTAGTACTAAAAAGGTAAAGTGCAAATATTCTTAGGATTTTGCTTTGATTTATGTTTTTCTGTGTTTCGGATGAAAAAATCCAAGAGTTAACCTCTCCGTAAGCTCACAGTAAATATAATATTCCTGAAACAGTAAGGTGAGCTCACACGAGGTTTACAATATCAACAGTTATTTTTATGTTCTCCATAGCAAGTTGGGTGAACCATGACGATAAGGTCCTGAGTGATAAAATACTTATTAAATCATGGATTGCAGGCATGAGGCTATCGTCCTGTTGATCTGCTATTCCAAACCCAAGCAAAATAGCAATTTGCTGCTTACACTAGGTTGAATTCTTGCAGACATTATCCCGAGTTCTGTTGTGATTTACAAAGGGCCAACATTTATTCTTATTTGGTCGTGAATCTTTTAGCACAGTCAGTGTATTGTGCTAGGGCAGATTTTGGTCCTTGCTATTTAATACACACATACAGCTCACATTCTTCTCTTGTGCATACTTTGTATGAGACACAATGAATCATATTTTATTTTCACTAGCAGTGGGTGAGGTGCTGAAAATTTAATTATTCTAGTTTGTAAAACTTTCAAAAAAGGAGTCATGTCTCTCCATCAGCACTCTTTTTTTTTTCTACAGTTTTAAGTAGAAATACTTGGGAATTAGCTCCACATAAATGAGGGCAGAGACAGGAGCAGAGGTTTAGCATCATTCAGCAGTATGTGTGTGCATTCTCCCCCTCTTCCTAACACTCTCCCAACCTGTGATTGACTAGAGTATTCAGACAGCAGTGGCACTACCCTGGTGGAGTCCAACTATGCATTAATAAACCAGGGTGCAGAAACAGGATAGTGAGAAACCCAACCCAGGGAAAAATTCTCTATCAGTTAGGATTCAGAACAGCAATTTTTCAAAATCCTGTGCCTTGCTATGGCTCCCATCAGCAGAAGTCTAAACCCATCATGAGTCACACCATGACAGCTTCCTCAGGCTCCTACTACCTAAATAAACTAGTAGCACTGTGCTTTTCCTGATAGTGTAAAAAGTCTTGCCTAAAAGTTATATGATTGATTCCTTTAACCCTAAATTGCACGTAGTTCCAGAAAACAAAAAAACACTCACACTAAACAAACTATAAACCAAGCAGCAGAAGCAAAACAATTGCAATGGTTCTCTGACATATCCTGATTCAACATTCACACACTCCTGAATTAGTATACTAATGATGCTACTGCTTTAATTAACTGTGCAACTGTGCCTGTACTAGACTCATTCCCAAGAACTGTTCAGGTTACTGCATAAGGCAAGGACACCAATTTTCTTTTAATTTTTTTTTCTGCCTTTATTGACAGGGCTGCCAAGTTCACAGAAGAATCAATAACCAAGGATATTCACATAGGATAAGATTTACAATGCATGTTTTACAAACAGTAACAACTGAGACCTCGGAGCACTTACTGAAACCAAGAAAATGACAACTGATATGTCCTCCAGTGAATCCATGTTAAGATGTTCTGTCTGAGGTAATTAAAAACTAGGTAACCTCACCTGTGCAAAAAGCCCACCATAAAATCAGCTCCACTTAGTACTGTCACTTGACTTGTTGACTTTTTAAATCAGCAGCTACGTCCTTAAAGTCAGACGCTTGGCCCCATTATGCTACGTAGCAACTCCCTTAATAAAGAACCCATTCAAATCAAGTAAAGCAGAGTGATGTGCTATTCAGGGTATATGGATACCTGAATCCATACAGTTAAGTGCACCCTTCTCAAGTGCTGCCTTTTCCTTTCTTATTATTTGTTTCCTCAGCACTTTATATGTGATGGCACTAATCATACCTACACAAAATATATTTCATTCTGCTCATTTTGTCTGACATATGATTTTGTAGTGATTATATTTTTCCTTTCTTTGTTTAAATTTATTTAAGCAAATGTACGAGCTTTCAGCAAAATATACAGGTTTTCTGTTGTGTACTAATAGCTATGCAAGACTTAGATATCGCTGAACACAAGGACTCCCTAGACATTGGTAGTGTACAGTATTAAATTAAATTGATTCTATTTCTTATTTCCTGTACTCAAAAAAACAACCTTAAACTTATGTCAAAAACAGAACAAGCACATTGAAACAGGGACTCCTTCCCATGCTTATCTGATACACATATTTGTATAGCTTCATGCAGCAAATTTAACATAAAGAAAAAAGGAAAAAAAGCCCTAACCTTATCATAGATTATTGCATGTAGGAAGCATTATAAATATTATTAATTGCTTGGCTCTCTTCCTTCTCTGTCATATTTCCCTCAGGTCTCTGTTCCATGCTCAAGGCCATTATTTGATGGGGGAGGTATAAAGTCATAACAGGCTGATGTAAATTTCCTTTGAGAGGTCTTATATATCAGAGAGACCATGAGGGAGATGAAACAGCGATTTTGTTCCCCTTTATAAGTCAGGATGGAAGGAATGCTTCATCTGAAGAGAAACAAACTGGTGCCCATTCTCTAATTGGGGCCAGGAGAGTATATTATTCTTCAGGTAAGTCTTTGATAACACTTATTGCCTTTTTAAAGTAAATCTTTGATAACGCTTATTGCCTTTTCCCAGACCTTTTCCGGAATGCAGGGCCTATAACTCTGAGAAGGAAATGAACAGCTCCAAAACTCAAGGAGATAAAAGAAGATGTCTGTGTCAAGATTCTTAGACATGCTCTATCATCATACTGAAATTTATGGTTCTGATAAATTAAAATAAAAAACTCAGTACAAGAATGAAAACAAAAGAATAGCTCAGACAGTTAGTTTAAGATCAGCCTCTGCACCACACAACACTAATACAAGACACCTGGTTTTTGGGTACTGAAAGACTTCCAGGTCTGACAAGGATACTTTGGGCATGCTGGCTTTACACTACCCTTATTAGCAGTAAAGCTAATTTCACTACGCATATTAGCAGTAAAGCAGATTGTGTTCAGATGCAGATAGGTACAAGCCTACGGTCGACAAAGGAGGCAATATGTTTCTTTACACCATCTGAGGATCTATTCCAGAAACAAATTAGACTTTGATCCATTTGTAACTGTCATAGCTGTGCTTTCAGATCAGCAAATTCATTTGAATAAAGTGAGAAAGGATGCTGTTTGTTTGTCCTACCACTGTCTTCAAAGCTGGGTGATAAATGCCAACTTTGCTACCATTCTCCCCTGTTAAAACTGCCTAGCACACTCAAGAGGAAAAAGAATTTGCTGAAACTATTTTTTTTCCCCAAAGGTGAACAGAAAGCTACTTCTGCACTTTGATGTCTCTGCATTCTGTCTCCCTCTTTGCTGTAAACAGATAGTCTTTGTTCAGTCCTACCCATAATTTGTATGCTGTCCAAACTCCTGGATTATAGTTGCTGTCTGAAGTGTTGCCCCACAAAAACTAAAAAACAGAAGTTCTCAAACAATAACTGCTTAAACATTCCGTCCCTGATCTTAGCCCAAACTCTAATAGTCAAGGCAACACTTTAAAAATGTGTGCGTTAGTCTTTCTCTGTAGACTCTGCAGCCTCGTTCCCAACCTCCTACTTGAAACAAGAAGGCTTATTTCTCTGCATCAGAGCTACAGGGTGCAATAGATGCAGTCACCAAAACAGATCTCCGGGAGGGGTGGGGGGGAAACCATTCTCCAGTGTCCAAAATCCTCTCAAAACAGGAGTAGAGCTTCATGGAAGAATTAAGAGTAGGTAAAATAACATACAAATTGGCAGTTTACACTAAATTCCCCTGTTCTTATTTAGTTCTTATTCTGGCAAGACTATATAGGTTTGCTTCTCTTGTATCACTGTGCAAAATACTCAGGACTTTCAGGAGGCAAAAAATAATAATAAAAAGCCTTCTCAGAGCTAGGGAGAAAGGAAGCTTGTTTTTTTCTCATTACTTGTTTCAGATTACCCACAGTGTAGCACACAAACTACCACTATATGCTTGGCACTACTGAAAGTCAGGCTTTTAGTGCAGGAAAGAAGCATTACAGCTGTGCAGAAAGAAAGAGCCTCTGCTGTGAAGAGCTCACACTCTGAAGGCAGGAAAGACAAGGAGGAAAAACCCAACAGATGTATATGCTAGATGAAGAAACAGTTTCTCCCAATCAAATAGGTCACAAGAGCAAAAAGGGAGACACTGAAAATGAAGTAGGAAATTATCAGAAATGAATGAGACTTTAAAAAGCAACATCAATAGCCAAAGAAGGGTCCTAGTGTGGGAGTGGCATGGAAAAGGCAGAGTGCCATCAGCAGGTGGAAAGATGAAAGGACCATCAAGGCTAGACAAGGAAACAGTATGCATACTAAAGGCAGAACTGAAATAGCTGTGCTCACAACATCTTAATCAGTGAGGTAGAAATATATTTGTTCAACTAACTATGACCGTACCTTTGATGGGATGGATTATTGTCTGTTCAACCTACATAGAGATAACCACAGTATTTTGCCATTGAAATCAATGGCAGCACTTTATGAGCAGAGTAAAACAGAGGATTAGAATGGGTCTCAAAATCCAAGTAGATAATATTGGCTGAAAAGAAAAGGGAGGGGAACCAGGCAGTCTTTTAAAAAAGAGCATCAGGAATTGATGAGAAATGAGGCGGGGAGCCAGGAAAGTGTCTTAATAGAAGAAGTTGGCATAACAGATTATTGAGCTATATAGTCAAGAAGATAAAATGCATGTGCATGTTTCCTGGAGAAAGAGTTTCCCAGAATTTTGTGTGCTATTGATTTTTTTCCCCATTTAGTCACATATTTGGTTTTCTAAACTACTCTCATTGAGGGTCTGCAGTGACAAAACCAGAACTGGCCATAAAAGCTGGTGATACATTCAGATATGACAGTGAAATGAACCACATAAAAATAGGGGCAGGGCAGAAACTGGCAATGCTGTAGATATTCTTAAGAATTCAAGGTTTGGACTCCACTATTACATGTAACCCTATTAATCAGTGAAGACTTCCACTGAAATTAGTACCTTAATCAGTAGAACTACGGAGAGCTGCAACCCACTGGTAAAGCAAGACATCATTGTAAGAATTCTGGGTCTATTATAAGGCCATTAAAATAGTTCTAATATTGTTTCTATATTGGTATTTTGCATTTTTTAAATCACTTTATATTATCCAGGTCTTAACCCTGTATGTTTGAAATCTCAAGATTTACCCTTTGCACTAAATATTTTCACTATCTATCTCATGCTGACCTGTAAAGGATTATCATATCTCCATCTTCAAGACATACTTTCAAAATGTTGGTAATACTGTATGATAAGACTGTCATATATAATTACCAGGCTAGCAGTTATGAGGACATTGGTATCTGATTCCCTTAGGTCTACAAATACATGCCCATAATGTTGCAAACAGCTGTCCATCAACAGCTCTGCTTATCAACATCTATGTGGAAGAGTTTAAATATCTTCTCCTTGTGCTCACAAGCTAATGTTCGGGGCTGCCTTTTCAGTGGCCTACACAGCCAGCCTAACTGCCCATGCATGCTCTAATCCCAGCAAGAACAGAGAAGAAAGAAAACTTACAGTGCTGTATTTAGAAAGATAGTGAAGGTCAGACTAATCAATCTGAAGTTAAAATGATAGTACATGGAAATGCCTATTTTGTCTGAATCCATATTCATCCCTCTTCTAACAGAATGCTGATCTGCTTCCCTTTTCACAGAGGAAGGTCTCAGGACCATTTCTAGGAAAATGTTTGTATCTTTTCTATAATCAGCTACTGAAATATCTTCGCAGTTTATCTGATGCACCCATGCATCCTATTCCATATAAAATATCACATTCCCTGTGGTGTGATATAGGATCATCTATTTCAGTCACATTGCTAAAAACATTTCCTCCACTCCTTGTGAGCCAAGCATTAAGTCATGCAGGAAACTAGTCTGTGGATAGTAGGTAGGCAGTCCTCAACTTCCTAGGCTTTCAGTGATGTAGCGGCTTAGCAAGTTAAGAGGATCAGTTCCTTTGGAAATACATTATTCATTAATTTTACACATTTTTACAGCTCCTCAACTTCTCAGCTGATGCGAGTTAGCTAAGATCTGTTGACTTTGTTTTAATTCATCCCTCACTGGCCTTAGTGGAGTAACTGTACCTGGGGATCTAGCCATCTAACCATCTCTGGAGGCTGCAGATCTCAGCAACTAACTGCAAAGCCTCAGAAGACAGTACTAGTAATTTCTCAGTTACACAAATCCTTTCCAACCACATTCCGAATGACTCATTTTTAGGCTGGTTCCCTACAGAAATAAGGCTTAGACTGTCATGCTAAGCATGTGTATGTCTCACTGGTACATCAGAACCATTAGTTAGTGCCAAACCATTCAAACAGGGGCATTGCTCTCAAAGGCATTAAGTTCCAAGAAGTTTCATGAGTGTGTGCAGCTGGGTAGGAGAGGGCTGCCACAGTGGGAAGACTGTAATAGAATTTAATGTTCAACTATAACACAGAATTCATGTGGGAAACACTATAGATGTTTCATCTCAGAGCAAGGCTTGCATTAAAGACCTTTTTAGATCCAAGTGAACCCAGCCACCAAGAAGAAAGCCATTGGAAACCAGGCTTCATTAGTTTCACCACATGTGAATCTGCTTATCTTAGCTTTTCATTACTTATTTTGATCACTAAAGATTAATTTATACAAGATAACATGAAATACAACCTTCCATTCAGGTTCTTTCTTACTGCTCATTGAAACATTGTCCCTTATGGGAGTTTAAACACATCTTCCATCCCTGCTATAACCATTTACAAAAGTATTTTATGTTTTCAGCAGTTTTAGGTTTTGTGACCTAATTCTATAATAACACCGAAGTCCTGTCTTGGCAATTTATGAGGAGCATCCTTAAAATTCAGATAAATTATGAACTGTCAATGTCAATCTTGAGTGTAATCTTATCAAAAAACTCGAGGTTAATTAGGAAGGATCTCATCCTTCTAAATCCATATAAGCTTAACATAATAATTGAGAGTTGAGATCAATTACTCATGGTATGTCAAGGATATGAACTTGTATGGTAATAATTGAGTACTCGGCCTGAACACTCAAAAGTCAAGGTCAGAAAGCATGCCGAGCACACAAGTTCTTGAAGTCACAAATGGTGGGGGGAGGTAAGAATTTTATGTACAGGACTAATGGCCAAGGTGCATACTGATCTGAGCCCTCAAGGCCAAGTTCAAATGACATCGTAATAGTAAATAAGTAAGCAGAGAAACTGAGGATTAGCAAGTCTAAAAATGTGATCAGCTGCAGTTTAGAAGTATTTTCACAAAGTAATTGAGAAGTCTGATTTCGTAAGAAAATGGAAATTTATCAAGTTTCTGTAGAGGGTTAAAACTTTAAACTGAGGTAAAAGTAAGGTCCTTAGTCCTATGAATTTCAAAAAACATTCATTTTGCCAAGATATAACACTGAGCTTCCCTCCCAAGAACAACCTCCAACCCATTTTCTTGTCTTCAGGAAACACACTGACACTCCTACTTTAATCATTATCAGGACAAAGGGAAAAAGAGAGTCATAACACAGTCCTCCTCACTCTGGAAGATAATATATCTGGGGGAAAAAAAGTAATCTTGTTATTTAACTTTTTTGTTATTTTTCTTTTTTTTTGCTGTTATTTTTCACTGTTGGGAGGGAGGTTTGGTTGCTTGCTTTGTTTTTGACACAGTCTGAGCGTTAAAAGTGTGTATGAGTGTCTGAGCGTATGAGTTTGCAGCTTCCTTGTTGTCCTACAAGAAAGGAATAAAATCTTCAAGATGGGGAAGCAAATTCCTAACAAATTATTATTATAGCCTCCAATATGGTATTAGAGAACAACTGGGATTATCACTATCTAAAGCAGACTCCATAGCTTTACTCTATAGTCAAAGGAGATAAGGACTTCCAGAGGGGAACTCACCTCAAACCATGGCATTGATAGTCTCCTGTGCTTAATTCCCCCTCATCCTAAAACCAGGATGATCTCACAGGAAGATTGTGAGACTAAGCACATTACAAGGGTATCTCCACTGATACAATGCAGTAGACTACAAAAGATTAATATCAGACACATACAGCTAGCTCAGGTACCAGGAGCAACATAAACATGCTAATGCAGGGCTCTAACAGGCTAATTTTCTCCATAACCAAATTCCTATTTAGGAAAGCATTGCCCAGACAGGGCTATACAGTCCCAGTGCTCAGGCTAGCCCAGTGACATGTTCTGTCATGCTAAGGTAGCCTCGGTCTCTCTCATGGCAATACAGTGTAGACATAACCTTTAAGGAGTGAGGTGCATTAACTCTGTAGCATATGGGGACCATATGGCAATGCAAGTATGTGCGAGGCTTGTGGGATGGCTCAGGTGTGTGGCAGTCACGTGCTAACCTTTGCACATGCAGGGTGAATGCTCCCTGTAAACCAGTACAACTCCTCCAGAGCTCACACAAAACCCATGCAGCTGAGGCTACAACTTCACTGAATGTTAAGGCTACAACCAGTTTGGTGGCTTCGTTACTATGCGTAAGCAACTGTGGGTAGAGGCTTTTGTCAGCTAACCGCACGCTTGGAATACAGGTTTCTACATAGGAACCCAGGATTCCAGATTTGTCCCCAAGTTACTGCATGCCAATGGAACTCTTGGTTTATATAGCTCTGGCAAGATGACAGAGGTTTGCCTTCCGGTGGGCAGCGAGTTAAGATGCACACAGCAATGGCACAACTGATACCAAGTATCAGTCAAGCCACAGTAACTCCACCATGTGTTCACCCTGTAGGGAGCATGAAAATTTAAGTAAATGTGAAGTGGAAAGAAGGTGGCATGAAGGTGAGAACAGGGAATCAGGGAGAAGAGAAAGAAGTGATGAAAATAAGAAAGGGCAGAAAAGCCAGCTTCTTCTCTCACTCCTTTTCCCAACTGTAAAATCTCCTAATAACTGAATGTGGACTCACCCTACGAGTATAGTCGATGCATAAAATTCACATCTTTCCATTTACAAACTGATTACTACAAATCATATAGAAGCTTAAATACTTACAGTAATACAAACTCAGACAAGTCAAAACTCTGAAAAAAAAAAAGGGATATTCGGACAATAGATTTATCAGACTGCTGCATGAAAGCCTTCTGAGAGCCGCTATTCTGCTGGTATCATAGCAAATCATACAGCCTGTCTCACCAAAGATCTCAAGGAGGTCATCATTAGTATACTTCCCCAAGAGCCAGCTTTCTCTATAGAGAACTGCACTTTCATAACATTGACAGCTATTCCATATATAGTTCCATATAACATAGTTATGCATATCATTTACAGTTAGGTTGAATCTCTGTAGTGATCATCTGTAGATTAATGGCTGTAGATTTAGGATCCTATGAATTGAGTCTTGCCACAGCAAAGAATGGACCACTTGATTTCCTTTATTAAAGTGAGGTATGAAATGACCACAGCCTTTCTACACATTCCTCCTGTGGCCTCTATTCCAAATGCTCTTCAGAAACCAAGCCCTGTAACTCTCTTTATAATCCCTTCTTGGTTTCCAAAGGTGTATCAGTACCAGGGACTTAGAACCTTAAGTTCAAGATGAATATTTGGGTGCTAGGAGTAACAGCGGAACAGTGCATCATTTCATTGCTTCTGACATTAGCTTGACTCACAAATCAAAGACTGTCTTTGAGAAAACTTTCTGCTGGGTTTGACAGACAGCTAGCACACTCTAAGGCATTTTCTTCTACATTACTTGGCAGGAAGCCTGAGACAGTTTGAACAACACTGTGCACAACATGCCCAGCTCAGCCAAAACTCATTAAGGGTCTTGTCTTCTCTTGTGTGTTTTGTGAAGCACATTACTGCACCCCTGATGGGCAGCAGTTATGCTAAGATTAAAGATCACCAAATATCTTTAATGTACCAGTCAAATTGCATTTCTCAGCCGTGTATACATTGGTAAGTGTTCTGCTGCTTTACCAAATGAAGGATAAAGATGTAATGGCTGTTCTCCAGGTACTAAGATCAGTTAGAGAACTGCTCTGAAGCAGGTTTCATGGGATGTGCGAAACAGTTGCTGAAAGATGCTCAGGTTCATGATTACATTAACTCTGGTTGTTCACTAGGGGAGAATCTTTCAATAGGAAAGTGAGAATGTCTTTGATCACTTTGAAACATATGTTTTAAAAGTTGCTCCGGATTTTGCCCTCAATCCCACTGTCTTGCAAGAGAATCACGTTAGTTAAAACTCCATTCAGAGTTAACTTGGGAACACTGCCGATTTGCAGCACTATAGAGAGCAGAACTAAGACACAGAATGCATATATTCTCCCTTAAAATAAAACAGTATTACAAATACCCTCTTTTCTTTCTTCATGTACTTTGTTTTCCCTTTTCAGCTACTGTAGTATTTGCTAACAAAAATAAAATAAATACAGCAAACTGCTTTGGGTGTTTTAATATTGCCAAACAACTACCACCACCATCCTATTTTCAGATGTTTATAGAAGTAGACTTTCCTATCTGTGTCAGACAGTTCATGACAGGGGGGCCTTAAGCAAAAACAGGCTTCTTGATAAAGGCTAGTTACCAGATCTTGGCGTGATTTTTTTTTTTTTTAAGAAATAAAGCCAATACTTTGTGATACCATCTTACATTGGACTGACTTATATCTGCAATTTACAGCATACAGGCATTTGAGTCTGATGATCCTCTGGAAAAAGAAACAATTTAAGTAATGATGGGAGTAATGAACAGGCCTACTTAAAGTTGCTGGACACTCAGCTCAGCAGATTTAGGAAAGGACGGTAGGTCCCAAAAGAGGCTTGAGAATAAAATAAATTTCAGGAACAGAAGTAGATAGACTGGCCTTATGTAAACTCTGCCTGCTAACATACAGGACAAAACAGCAGATGAAACGGAGGAGTGAAGAGGAGAGAACACATTCTGCCAAAGGGATTTGCTCTACCATTCTTTTACTGCTTCACTACTGTAATTTCACTCTCCCTCTGCCCTCCCATCCACAGATCAGCTGGGGTAAGAAGCAGCTGTAGGAACCGTCACATTAATAACTCCCAATTCTCGCTGTTTGCTAGGAAAGAAACATGAGCCTGATGCTTCGTTCAATGAATCTATACTGATTAACATTGGCTGAGGCCACCCCTTGAGCGTCATTCACAAATTCACACAAATGATGCTGCTACTGGTAAATAAGGAGAATAACTCAATGAGTGCTCAAATGCTAAAAAAATGACAGATCAAAGCAGGCTCTGCTTGAGGTATCAGAGAAAATATTTTTGCCCTAACTGGCTAAATCATGAAATGGAGGCATGAAAAACAGCTACAAGACATCTAAAGCAAAACTTGCCAAGAAATGGACAAGATTCAAGAACAGACAAGTCAAGGGGATGTGCAATATGAAAAGGATTTCAGCCAAATACGGGTAGCTCAAGAAGAGCCAGAAAACATGATGGAGATTTTTAAGAACAGTTTTGACAAGGAGCTTCAGTGTACACTGCCTTTGTCAGTAGCTGATGAGAGCCCTGTCAAAGCCAAGTAGTGACAGACCTTCTCCACCGTGCAAGCCAGAGGCACCTCACTCCCAGCATCAGCAGGCTGAGACAAAGTGCCCATTGAGCTTATCAGGCTAGTCAACCAGTTCCAAAAGAAGTCAAGTTTGAAGGAAAAATCAGCTAGAGGAAGATGGTGCTCCTAAAATTGTTCTAAATTAACCAAAGGAAAAGAGGAAGAGCATTGACATTTTAACAATATAAACAAGGTTTTTTGATTGTTTGCTTGTTTTGCTATTTTTAGACTGAGAAGACTTTCTCTGTGTTAAGAGTAATTAACTAATGGCAAGAGGTAAAAAGAATTACCTGGGATTAGTAGATTCACCAATCACCTTGGAGTTGTACATGAAAGCAACAACCAAGATGCAGTTTAAAAATAGCAAAAAAGATGGCATGAGGATGCTCCACCAGATTTAGCTTAGTATTTGGTGCACCAGCCTTTTATGCCCTTGTATGACTCTTCTGTTGGAAACACATGAGGACAGGAGCTTAAAGAATAAGCTGTTTACTCAGAGCTGTAGCATGGTTAACAAACATACATGCAGTAAGATCCTGAATCTACCTTGACCTTTAACCAAGATGCTCTATTCTGTTTGAGGGATCCTAGTTCACCAGTTGCCAGTGCAGCTGACCTCAAATGGTATGTGCTTGTAAGTTTTAAGAATGTCCTCCTGAAAGCAGAACCAAAGAGATGGTAGGCAAAGTCTTGGATGTGAAAAGTCTTCATTTAGTATATTGCACAGTTATGAACTGTCTCATGAAATTAGTTAGAGAAGTCAGCAGAGCAAAGAGGATAGGATAGTAATTGGATCATTCTACACTGAGATTAAGCAAGAAAATAAACAATAAGCCTCTGAAAATACAAAGAAGTTTGTTACAACAAAAAATATTAAGCACAATAGTCAGCTTTGACCACAGATAAAACTTTAAAAATTATAACTTTGTCTATAAAAATAGACAAAGCCTATTGTGTTTCTGCTAAGTTCATAAAAAAAGCAACAGAATCATACAGAATAGTTAAAGCTGGAAGGCATCTCTAGAGATCTTCTGGTCCAGCACCCTGCCCAAAACAGGGACAGCTACAGGGGGTTAGGCTATATTCATTTGCGCCCTGAGCATCTCCAGCTGAACAATGTTTCTTTAATTCACAGGGTAACTATTTCCAGTATTTGAACACCTTCACTGTAAAAGTGTTTTCTGATGTGTAAAGGGGAGTTCCGATTTTCAGTTTGTGCCCATTGCCTCTCATCCTGTCACTACACACCCCCGAGAAGAATTCGGAACCATCCCTTTTCCCTTCCCATCAAGCACTTCCATGCATGGATAAGATCTCCCCTGAGACTTCTCTGCTCAAGACTGAACAGACCCAGTTCTCTCAGCCTCTCCTCATATTAGAGCTGCTCCAGTCTCTTAACCACCTCGTGGTTCTTGGCAGGACTTGCTCCTATATATCCCCATCTCTCTTACGCTGGACCCAGCACTCTAAACATGGACTCATCAGGACTGAGAGAGAAGTATCACCTCCCTCAACCTCTTGGCAATACTCTGCCTAATGCAGTCCAGGACACTGTTGGTCTTAGCTGCAAGGGAACACCTGTGATTAGCTTGGTGGCCACCAAGACCACAAGGACCTTTTCTGCCAACTTGTTTTCCAGCTGCTTGCCCCCTGCCTGTGCTGGTACATGGAGTTATTCCTCCCCAGGTGCAGGACTTCATATATTCCTTTGTTGAACTTCATGAGGCTTCTGTTAGCTGTGTTGCTGCTCAGGGAAGGTTTGAGAGCCTGGTTAAAAAGACCGTCTGCTCTATCAACCCCTCTTTCCGACCTGGTGTTTGCAAACTTGATAAGGGTGCACTCTGACCCATCATCCAGGTTACTAATGAAGATATTAAACAATGTTCATCCCCAGACTCAGTCCTTGGGGTGCACCACTAGTGACTGGCCTTCAGCTGGATTTTATGCTGCTGAAGACAAGAAAGAATAATGGACCCATAAAAAAAGGATATTTTGCCTGTCCTTGCTGGAAAGCCAACATCTCATACTTAAAAAACATCTCAGATATTTAGTTTCTCCAGTGATTGTTTCAGCTTAAAGGAGAACGACTGAAAAAGACTTGAACTTTATGTCCTCACTATCACTTACATCATATAAGGATGACAATGACAGGATTTGTTTAAAAAAAAAAAAAGAAAAAAATATGTATATGTGTGTGTCTACACACTTTTACACACATATATACATGTGTGTGTGTGTGTGTATATACAGACACACATACTATGTATATATGTAGACACAAATGTATAATATGCTGAGTATTAGCATTTGGGATCTGTTTCCTGCCTCAGAAAATGCTAAGCTTTCAACAGAAACAAGTGTGTCCTCTAGTTTTAAGTAGTAATAAATTTGTTGGTCATTCACCAGATAGTCGTTTTCTCCAAAAACGATTATCACTATAGTCCGATTAAATGACAAGACTTGGAGACCTCAGGAAACATATGGATTTTATAATAAGAGCAAAAACATCAAGTGACTTATTCACATTTAATTCCCAGTAAGGGTTATAAATTTAATAGAAAAAATAAGGTTATTAACTACAGCAACATAATTTTCCATGTGCACCAGTGAACTGTGTAAAACATCTGAAGGGAAACTTGCTACAGAGGATATTGCAGGCTAGATACACTGAGAAATCCTGTGTTGTCCTTGCCTGCCTATCCTTCAATCAGCTCTGCTTCACATCACTGAAACATAAAATAGAAGTGTTGTTGTTTAATCTGTTAGGAAGCATTTTTAATTGGAGGTGAAGGAAAGGCAATATTTTTAGGAGATCAGTACACCAGCAAAGTCAGGAAAAGAAGGATTAAAATGAAATTATAAGGCAAAAGAACCTCACCCTACATCATTATTTTTCCTTTCCTTTACTGTAGTTTAACAAGACTTGAACAGCTTAGGACTGCAAATGTGGTCGGGTTTTTTTTGTTTGTTTTGAGTTCAGACATCAGTGACAAGGCTGATTTAAGGACTTTCCATTCCTGTTCCTTGGTTTCTGTTCTTGTTCTATAAGTACCTAGAATCAACTTTGATACCCAAAACATGGTGATGTTTCAATAGCTTTTCTAACCCAGAAGGAAACAGTCCTGAAGAACTGCAGCATCGCTCCTGGGTGTGCTGAGTGGTTAGTATCAAGGCAGAGCCAGGGAAAGGAAGAAACTTCTTAAGCTGAGAATACACTTATGAACCATAAACATCAACAGCTAAATGTTGGTTACAGAAGCCCAGTCAACAAAGGATTTCATCTTACAGATGTCAGATTAAGAGGGTACTTCGGCTTTAGGACACAACTAAACCAAGAGCCAACTTAAAGCCTGAACCTTGCAGAGGCTGCCAATAGACCACAGGACACCAAACGCAAAGCAAGGCACATAGAATCATAGAATCATAGAATGCTTAGGGTTGGAAGGTACCTCTAGAGATCATCTAGTCCAACCCCCCTGCATACGCAGGGACACCTAGAGCACGTGGCACAGGACTGCATCCAAGCGGCTTGGACACGTTTTGTACAGAGCATTTAAATATTCCCTGGCCCAAAGATGGGGTTAGGAGGCCTCCCTGGCCTGATGGTTAACACAGCCTTTATGCAGCTCTGAATTCTTGCCTTTGCCCAAGCATTTGCCCTACACAACAAAGACCCTTTACAAATCACACCTGAAACGGCATAGTTTACCAATTTCCTGTTTTGGTAGCTTAAAGCACAGTGGCATTACTTACAGTGATTCCCCACTACTTGAAGATTTCCTAGATTGGGAGTACCATTAAAGAATCTGTTAATCCTTACTTTAATACTAGACTATCCAGAGATTAGATTAAGAAAGGTACCAATACAAAACACAGAGAAATTTCTGCTTCATATCCCTACCAATCAAGGCAGTGTGACAAGTCAGAACTATAGCAAACTTTTCTTCAGAATCACCCATTAGATTTGAATAAAGTTGCACTTCACTGGGATGCCTAAAGAGCTTGTCATATTTACTGTTATCATTATTAAGGGTTTGCATAAAGGCGATGTAGATAAACACAACATTCTCCCATTGAGAGCATATAATTATCAGTTGGAGTACATAAGAACATAAGAATATCTGACGTCTGCCCAAATTACCTATACTCACATCTAGGCATGTACAATTGCTCTTTTTATTGCCTCTTTGGACTGCTGAATCATATTCCATTAGCCCCCTAACTCAATCACCAAGATGCCCTGCTTCCTCATATCCTTTCTAGGAGCTGAAGTTCAAGCTCAGGTATCTCCCATTCCTCCCTAATGAAACCTATAGTATGTCTTTCTCCTTTGCAGTCTCCATCCTAGCTTTCCTTTCTAGTAGCTATCAGTTTTCCTGCTGTCTAAATATTTTGAACTGCTGCTTATACTCAAAAGTAACTTCCTGTAAAAAACAGCAGTTCAGAGAAAATCCCTTCCTATTCTCTTTTATGGCTCTCACATGTGGGAACTGTATTAAAATTGGATTGACTACTTCCTACAGTTTGTGCAGATTTGCCTTCCTTGTGTCCTTTCCTAACTATATGGCTTCTCTCCTACTGTCTCTTGGTGTCCACCAGAGCTGTTTCTGAAGTCTCCCTCTGAAGTCTCCTCTGGAGATTTTTGGCAGGTCTCTCTCTGATTCATTTTTGGGTATGAGTCCCTCTTTCTCTTTGGAAAGAGAGAGTATTCTCCTTTCTGGGGCTATGTTTCATCCATAACAGACTTCCCCTTGGAGCCATGCCCATGTCAGATCTTCCCCTTGCTGAACCCTAGAGCCATGCAAGTCTGATTCCCAGTGAGTGCTACTGATAGCTTTCTTTTAAGGAGGCCACCACACAGACTGTCTGCACTCAGACCTAGTCCACTGTTAAAGACACAACTGGTGGCTTATGCAGAGTATACTCCTAAATTAGTCATCCTGACTCAGTTACAATTAATGGGAGACAAAAAAAAAAAAAAGACAATTCTTCTCACCCAGAAGTAGGTGTTTAAAAATGGTCATGTGATTTGCCTCCTAAAAACTCCTGGTTACTACCTGAAAAAACACTGTATGTACCGTGACTAACTTAGACAAAAATATCAGTATTACAGATATCTACAAAGATATGAAAAGGATGGCAGCTAAGAGAACAGGAGTTCTGCCTCTGCAGTCAGCGCTTTTCTCTTTTAGATGACTGATGACCTTATTTCATATTCTTTCTACATTCAGTTGGCAAAAACATTTCAAACATCTTAAATTTTCAAGAACAGAAATACATTTTTAATACTTTTTTTTTGTCTGTCTTCTCAACTAGGCCTGTATGCTATATGAAGCACTAGTTGAGCACTTGTAAATGTATTCACTGCCTTATTTTATGTTTTTATAACACTCTTTATCCAAGAGCAGATGTTATGTCCTGTGGCCATATCAGATACCCCTCTGCCCCAGGTTCATTTCTGAAACTTGAAAGTCAAAGGCCAAGTGATTCCAGCAGTGTGGGTACACAAGGTAAGCTAAGATGTAATACATGATTTTTAGGCAAACATATTCACACATAAAACCTAATTACAGGGCCCTTGAGTAAAAATGCCTATATTAAATCTAGATACTTTGTAAATACAAGATTTTTATAGCACAGATGTGACTCAGTTCCCAAAGCGAATGGGATTTCACTACACGCCTCATGAATGATCAGAGGACAAAAATCTTAACCTGAAGGAATATAGAAAGAACTGGATTTGTTTAGTCTAGAGAAGTGAAGATTAAAAGGTGACATGATAACAGCCTTAAAATATGTAAAGGGTTGCTACAACGAAGGGAGGAAATAAACTGTTCTCTGTAACCACTGTGAAGAGGACAGAATGTAATGGACTTAAATCGCACTAAAGAAATTTCAGCATGACATGAGTAAAAGCTTTTCTAAGCGTAAAAACAGATATCCTGGGTGGGCTGTGGAGTTTTCACGCTGACAGTTTTTAATAGCAGGTCCAACAAGTATCTGGTGGGGTGGTTCAGCGTGGGGACAGGGAGTAAAAACTTTCAAACCTTTCCAGCTTTGTTTTCTGTTCTTTTGATCTTTCACAGAATCACAGAATGGTTGAGGTTGGAAGGGACTTGTACAGATCACCTAGTCCAACCCCCCTGCTCCATCAGGGACACCTAGAGCACGTGGCACAGGGTGGTGTCCATGCAGGTTTGGAAGATCTTTCTATACATTTTTCATATATCATTATCATATCTCAACAATTATCCTATTTCATGAGCCAAATAAAAAAGTTTGGCCAGGCTGCAATGCAAAATGAAAACTGTTGCCACATCCCCCTTTGCCAATGGAGGCCCATGGAGGAGCAGTGGTGCCTGCGGCTCAGGCGCTCTGGACCCAGCTCTTGGTGGGGATGTTCAGGAAGCTGTGCTGGGCTCACAGGAAAGAGCTGAGGTTTCTCAGCTAACCCTAGAGAGTTCATTCTATAAAATCCATGTGGGGTTCCTTGTCACAGCAAATTTCCCTTAATTTGAAGGCAAATACATATTACTAGAGAGACTGTTTACCCTCCTATGCATGCTACCTCTTTGTAGTATTCTTTACTTTGTAGACATCTCTCATTTTGTAATGCTGAATTTGAAGGGTAAAATAATACCCATCTTGTTTCAGGTACCATTAAATGCTCTGAATTCAGAGTAAAGGGATTTTATTATCTTTCCTTAAAAAATAGATCAGATGGAGCTCAGTAACAAAAATACTGCCTCTTAACCTGATTTTATCATGCAGCCAGACTGACCTCCCCTACATACAGTAATTGAGAATAAAGAAGAGCCTCAAACAGACTAAACAGAAGCTACCCTAGTTTTTAATCAATAGCCCTATTCCCACTGGCTATGTATTTCAGTTCAGAACACTGTAATTAAATGTAATGATGAGCTGTATTTCTTTATGAATGAAACCTTCTTGATGTCATACCGGCATAGAAAATATACTAGAATGCAGTTGGTGCTAAAACCAAACCATAATGACAAACCATAACTAAACAAAACAAAATTGTATAAGCAAGCTTTTTGGGGCCAGGAGTTGAGGGGATTAAATTTGAGGTGGGCAATCCCTTTAATTCTGCCAATGAGATATTTTACTGTGGTTGTTTTTTATGTCTTCTGAATACTGAAGTCACATGATGTCACATTCGGCTAAGTTGTCCCACTGCTTTCCAGCAATTCTACATAAAAGATTAAGGTGGACTGGATTTCAGTCCTATACGGATATTTTGAACTTACTTTCTCTTGAACTGTGTAGTTTTAGAATAATTCATAAGAATGTTCAAACCTAAACAGTAATATTGGAAAGTTCACATCCAGCTTACCATTTTGCCCATAGGCAGTTTATGAAATAGTAATTAGAACTGCAATTGCTTAGCAATCACACGCACAAAAGTAGTAACACATTTAGGAAACATAATTGCATTTCTAATAAAGTTTCACTACTTTATTGTAACAGATAAAGCTACAATTTCTTCTCATAAGTAAGAGAAAACAATGCTTGTCATTTTACTGTTTTAAAAAGGGGCGAAAAAAACATACAAAGGTGCTATGAGGACAGGGATATCCTCATTCTAATCCTCAGTGATTAGTAGTGTATCTCCAGTGATTCTGCTTTGCATAAGAATATCCTTTTGTCCTTTACTTTATTGCAGGCTAAATTTAATGGGCCAAATGCATCCGTTGACTTAAACAGTCTTACTCTAAGGATAAGTTTGGCTCACCATAAAGAAACACATTTGAGAGCAGCCTAGAAAATTGTAATCATCAGGAATAAACCTCTATCCTGGCACCATCTCTTAGGGATGCTGCTTCGATCATATGTATATTCAAGGTCAAATGTGCAAATTACAAAGAATACATGTTGTTTTCAAACTATTACTTCTTGGTTTTGCAAGTAATATATTGATTTACTCAGTTTCTTAGCTTTAAGGATCTCAGAGCTAACTATTTCTGAATAACAGCTCAAGTCTGTATGTACATAGCATTACCTTTTATGTACACACAAATGGACAGATTTCAAATGAAATTTTATCCCATGTGAGACCTTGTTCAGACAAATCTGCTTGCATACATGGGTAACTCCACTAGAAAAGCTTCTGTAATCTGCCACAATGCAAAATTCAAAACAATGCAGCAGTTATTTGTAATTGAGAAAAACAAAGGGACATGTATAGACATTTTTCAGATATATTGCTATCAAAGAAACTTACAGAATTTAGATTTTTTTTATAAAAACATGCAACAGTTAAGTGAATATGTATCTGAAGACATGGAAGCCTCTTTTTGTTCTGATTCCATTTCAGATTTTTTTAAAAAAAGAAGTTCAAAAGGAGGTATTTTCTTTTCTAAAATAAAAAGCTTTTAGAAAGAGTTTACATGTGTACCCTTTACAGAGTAAGGCGCTTTTAAGCAAAACTTTCTCTTACGAGGGGAAGGAGACTCAGTTCTAGCACAAGACATGTTACATATGTCATAGAGGGCACAGAGGTACGCATGACTACAGCAACCAATGTCTTTTACAAATTATGGAAGGACCCTTGCATCTGACCATATAATGAACCGATTACTCTATGTATTTATGACAAGATCTAAGAAAAAAATCAAGCCACCAAAAACTGCGCTTGGCCATAGTAGTGCAAACTATAGCTATTATTCTTCTTACAACCACAGGCCTATATCAAACAAGAGTAACTCACCAAAAGCACTTGACAAAAAACAAGTGATATGCCCCAGTGGTATTTCCTTATATATAAAATACACATATATAGTTTTGGGTTGCCTTGGAAGTTTATTAAGCAACAATAACTTATAGCAAGGAATCTATTCCTCAAGAGAAGGAATGAGAAATACAAGTCACACATACCCTTCAGAGATACTGTAGTGTTTCTGTTAGATTTGGCGTCATAGTGAACAGTAGTTCACTGATATCCTTTGCAAAAAAAGGCTTATGTCTTCAGATGCACAGAAGAGACAGTCAGGAAGAGCAAAACTATGAACTTACCTGTGTGAGCAGAACTGATGAAATATAATCTGGCCTGCTACATATAAGTCTAATGCTCACATTTTAAAGCCAGAGCAGAGAAAGGAGCCAAAAAATTATTTGAGGGAAAATTAGAGATTTAATTTCATCTCTTCATCTTATCAAAAAGACAAGATCAACTGAACGAGATGAGTTGATTACAGTTAAAAGCACTTTACTGTGGAGAAGATACCTGTAGCTTAGAGGCTCATTAATCCAGCAAAAATAAAAGTCATATGAACAGAAACAATGGCTGGGATCTGAAGCCTAACTAATTTCTATTAGAAATAGGGCACACACACACCCTTTTCAAAGGAAAACAGTCAGCATTTATCCAGTGATATGGTAGATTCTCCTCCTGATACCTCCAGGAAAAGGTCGGTTGCCTGCATGAATGCTATTCCTCATTTAACACACTAGTAGGCTTGCATTAGAAAGCCATCCAGAAGCATTGAGATGAATGTATCTAGTCCTACTCAGCACTCCTAAGAGCTAAAAATGATCAAAACACCCCCAAAACAAACAAACAAAAAAACAGTTATCACTGAACTACAAATACTAGAGCAACTAACTTTTAGATAGAGAAAACAGCCACCATGAAAGACAGAACACATACAAAAAGTGTTCATAGAGAACTCCTTGCGCAGCCCAAGGTAAGTCCTTGCCCTGAGATTTGGATTCAGTCACTCAGTGATTTTCTGCATGTGTAAAGGTTGTTCAGCCATGCTGGTCCCTGGAAAGATATTTCTGTTCCTCTAAGGAGACCTCCATGGCTTTTTCCTCTCAGCAGTAACTCCATGAGTTATCAGCTCCTAAGTCCTTGCATGCAATTGAAGATCTTTTATCTCCAGGCTACCTGGAGCATGCACCCATGAGCAGGCTCAGCAGCTCATCTGAGAAAGAGCCATCACATCTTGCCCCAAGGTTTTCAACCTAGTCAATTACAGGAATGTAATTCAGTTGTGAACAAAGCTTATACACACACACATCCACTTATATACCTATATATGGTACAAGTATATGCCTGTACTTATATTACATTATGCTATATAGCTATAATATGCATATACCTTTACATATATAGGTATTTATGTATGTATGCATGTATGTTTATGTGTGTATACACACCTTTGATCATGAGGAAATAAACCAGATGGAACATGTCCTTCAGACCAGTCAAAATGATCCAAGGTCTTCTAGCTTCTGCTGTTCATCTGTGGTGTAATTTGCCTCTCTCTACTTCCAAATTTTGTGGAAATTATCACTGTTTAAGTGAGGAAAGAGTAATTTTTCTTCTAACAAATATAGATAGAAGAAATAATTTCTCCAAATGTTTTTTTCTAAACCAAGGGTCTCAATTGTTTTTGCATATTGTTACATGAAAGTGCTACTGCAGATCTGCCAGCCTTTGATTAGACAAATTCCCATGTCATCAGAGATTGCTTAAGGCATGGACAGGTTTCAACATGCCTTTTTATCATATATTTTAAATCCAGAAATAAACACACAGATAGTCTCTAGTTCGTAAGTACCAGCTAAGGAGGTAGGTCTTCTGAGCACTGCTATTTGCAAAGTGAATTAAAAAGATTCTTTTGTTAACTAATAGATGCAGTAAGCAGTCATTCAGTCATTCCTCAGTGGACCAACATCTAAGGGAAAATGCTGGCACACTTAGCAGGATTATTATTGTGATAATATATCTAAGTTTGTATATAACTATCTGTTCTGGAACCCTAAAATATTTTTGCTTCCTTGTCCAGCCAGAGAGTACTGCCTCTTTTGCTTACGCTTCCATCGGAAAATGGCATTTTCACTGAACCATGAACCCACATTGGCATAGCAAATGTTCCTGGAGGTTTCTCAAAATGTGTCACAAAGTGAAGATCCTTTGTCTGCTCCAATTATATCAGCATTGTTCCCTTCTTCTAGCTGTCATTTGAATATCTTCTGTTTTCAGGTTTTCGTCTAAGTAGTAAACCCTTTCTTCCTGAATAATTACATTTATGTCTAATTACAGAAAATAGTCACCATGCCATTTCCTTACCCTCTGTTACATTTTCTACCTGTGAAAAGCTCTGATCCTGCATTACTAATGGATCAAAAGTCTTCCATTGACTTCAGTCAGAATTAAGTCTAAAAATGAAAACGAACTGAGCTCATAAATCTTCCTATTCATTTCAATTCAACCAAGCAAAATTCAATATTCAAGTTACTTGTTGAAAGAAATATTTTTACCTACTACTAACATGAGGGAGCTTGGCATAATGCAACATTTCCATTTAGCAATGAGATTTTATTTACACAACCAGGCATATTCCAGTCTCATTCACACAGAATTAATTCAGTTAGATATGTGCCAGAACAACCTGTTTGATTTGAAGGATGGGTTCGGCTGCCATAGAGCTGTTCAGGACAAATGGCTGGGCAGCCTCTCTGCCATGAGTATTTCTCAGTACCGTGGGCTTACTTGGATTGCTAACCCAGAGCTGCAGTCGAGTGAGGAGGTGATCAGGACACCTTAGAAATCTACAATAACAAACAGTTGTATTTTCCTTTACATGAGATGTGGGAAGGTAATTGCAATTTGTCTTTCTCACTTCAAATATCCCCTTGCAAACAGCTTTCAGACACTTTGATTATTATTGTATTTTTCACCATAATGGTTAGCTAGTAGGCATCACTTACACATACCAAATCCAGCCCTAAAATTCCTTGCTAAAACAAGTCCTCTTGGTAGAAAAGTTGCCATAGTTTGCAGACTCATTCTGCAGAGCTATATGACAAAGAAGAGAACAGCAGTGATAACTCTTCTATACATTCTCATAATCTTCACTGCTTCAATATGAGGAATTTTGAGCAACAGTCCAGCATTTTCATTGTGAGGAAACCTCTTTTCTCTGATGCCGAGATTTTAAAGCAAGAAGCTTCTGTTCTCATGCACAGCACAAGGACTGAATAAGGATGCCTCACCATTCCTGTAGACTGTGAAATGGCCCACGGCTCCCCGTAGGCTGCAGACAAGGAATTTGTCTGCACCAAGCCTGGGGAGCTGCTCAAAAAAGCAACACAGGCTGGAGACTGTCAGCACGGACCTGGCAGGCCCTGGGATCCCTCAGGACGCTGCCTGCCTCCTGTACACCTGTGGTCTCCTGAGTCTTCACCACACTGTGAGCAAGGCATGCTCAGCTCCACGGGTCCATGCTGGTGCACCTTGACACGAGACAGACCCACAGCAAAACAACAGGATTGCTTATTTAACCCGATTTAAAGCCAAGGTTCAGAGGTACATGTGTAAGGCTTGGGGTTTTGCTTTGTTCCAGATTGCCTTGTGCCCTCCTCCAGGCTCTCATAACTAATAGACGTCCATAAGAACCTTTGAGCTCAAAAGACCTATCTCAAAGCAGACTTCTCCTTACCCCTCAGCATTCCTGATAGTTGTTGGAGATTTCCAGAGAAACCAAATAGGTAGTAGATATTACCTTACCCAATTATTTCTAATTGAAATAAGACTAACTGCTTTAAATAGAGTGTGTTCAAGAAAACTTCAAGCTTGTAAATTATTTAAACTGCTAATTTATCTCATTTGTAATTTCTATATTCAGATAGTTTCTCTGTATAGCTAACAATTACATTGTTTTCAGAACTCCTAAAGTATCTGTTATTTTTAATTAAAATAAAAGGAATAACTTTATAGTTCCTCTATGTTACATATTTATCAAACACGCTGCCTTAAAACTAAAGAATAATGGCTCAGATTCAGTAAAAGATCCTTTTATTATAACTGTTGTAAACTTTGTACAGCAATTTTACAAGGAAGAGAGTGGGAGAAAACAAAAACTCCCTAAGGTTTCAGACTTTCTAGAAAATGGTAGAAAGTCACTATTTCCTGAAGCTGCAGGCTTAGAGAAAGACCATTTTCACCTTAAGATTCAAACATCCGTACAGTCAACTCTGCGACGTGTTTCCTGAACAGTAAAGGTTATGATGTGCCCAGTTGAATCAATGTAGAGTCAAACTGCAAATTAGATGACAGAGCTGAAAATAATTAAGCATTAACAGCAGAGGAACCAGGTACTTCCTGGGGCTTAGCGACCTACCCCAGGAGCCAAGACCTTCAATGCTACTTTCGGCTAAACATAAGGAAGAAACATGCTGCAACGTCCTCTTGCTAGCCCTGGCACACACAAAGGGCAAAGCCATTCTGCGGGTATGCACAGGGAATTAACAACCACAGGGCTAGTCCGTCTCAGTTATTTATTTGCCATCAGGCACAGTCTGGGGCAGCACAGGTCTCTGTCCACAGTAACGTAGTTGGATACAAGACAACGGCAAGATGACTGTCGTGGCTGGTTTCTATTGAATGCCGCAGAGGGATGCACAGGGATGCAGGGATTCCCTGCTCCACAGCATGGGTGACTCCAGTTCTCTCTTCTCCCCTCTACACCAAAAAAAGCATGTCCGGCTCTTCTCTGAGTTCCTCATCTGACCGTTTGCTCAATCCCACGCTCCCAGGAGAACTTCTCCATCGCGGCACACATCTCTCCAGCTGGCTCCTGCCTGCCCACGTGAGACGCTGGCCATGGGCTGCCCAGCCTGCAGTGCCTTTCCGGGCCCATCTGCAGTCCCAGCTCAGAGCAAGCTGAGCAGGGGGTCTTTGGTTTGCAGCAGCTCTAAATCTGTATTTTGGGCAGAATAGGGTATTACAGAGGAAGGTACAGGCAAGACACTGTCTTTTTTCACTGACGTTTTCCTTCTCATATTTTGTTGTTATCCTTTACAGTCTTATAGTTATTTCTGTAATTTTGATAGATAAAAATTAAACATAATTTTTGCTTTAAAGAAAACAATGCTTATTTCAGCTATAGTTAATGTCAAGGAAAAAAAAACTCACTTATGCTAGCAAGAACAAGATTCTTCCCAAATACATTTTCTTATTGCTAATCAAAATTGAGTTATTTCACAGATGTAATGAGCTACAGTCATCGCTTGTGCAACCGTGCTGAAGTCAAGGGAGTCACACTGGGAGTGGGTTTGGCCCATTCTGTGGAAAACACAACTCAAAGGGCAGCATGACCTGATTTCAACAAGAATGTAAATACAAGTGATAGAGTATTCTTTATTTTAATCACTGAACAGCAGAATAATAATCTAATTTCTAGTCCTAGGTTTTTGTTCAGTGTGGCTCAGTAACAAAAGCCCAAGATTTTCTGCATATTATGGAATTTGCTATTGGTCTGCTTACACACTAAAACACGCATCATAATCCCTTTTTACTAAATTATCACTGTAAAATAAATATTGTTACATACTTTTTACACACCTGAATCTACAGAATGCTTAACAGACTGGCTGAACAAACTATAGAGCAGAAATCTCATTGCCTATTCCTAAAACGCAGCCACTTCTGAGAAGAGAAACAGCAGCTGTTAACACTACGCAGCTGTACTAAACAAAAGCACAGGGCATAAAATGAACACGATGACTCTGCTCATCCAAAATTGCAAGTGAAGTATAAGTAGGTGGAAAGCACGGTAATCAAATATAGAGAGTGATATACTACTGCTTTCTTGCCAGAACTGATGTAACTACAGATCATTCCCCACTAATGTCCCAGGAAAGTTCAGCTCTGCACTGGGGAACAGAGAAGATAACAGGATATATCTTGGACACTGCATCTTCTCCTTTTTCTGAGAGGACCCCTGAGCACAGGTGCCCTGAATGTGCGAGTTCTCACACTTAAGTGCTGCAGCAGATTGCACTAATTCAGCCCTTGACAAACAAAATGTTTCCCAGCTTGGTAACCACAGCCCCTTCCTTTGCTAGTTATTTGGAAAACTTAATGCAGATCTAACTGCAGAGCCCTTTTGAGGTTCCCTAAACACTCTCCCTTTCATATAGCCCGCAACAGTGTCAACATAAAGACAGAATGAGACATCTTTCTGCGCCATGTGATCAGCTACCTAAAAGTTATGTGGCCACAGAACGCATTTAATATTTGTATAGCCACGGAATGCATTAAATATTTGTATGTATGTTACATGTGTGTACTCTAAATGCCTAATAAATACATAATTCTTCACCTCCCGGCCAGGACTACATGTTCTGATATTGCTTGTGTCATATCAAAAAGATGATTCTCCAATAACTTCAACATTTTTAGGCAGTTCAGGCAGAAGTAGTTTGTTACAGCCTCAGTCGTAATAGCAGCTTGCTGTACAATTCAACCAAAATTTGCATTCAGCATGTGCCATCTCGCAATGTATGTAACATGACATGGTATTTTCCAGGTTGTCATGAAATATTTTCACTAGACTCACAGGAGGAGGAAATGCAAAAGCCCAATAATGTTTTCATCATTGGGCACAAGCTCCTTAGACATTTCTACAATATACAGTATTCCTTTCAGTTTTCTCCTCTCCCCTCCCCAAGATCCCTGAAGTCCCTGGAGAGACCCTATCCCCTCCCCAGCTCACTGACAGACATCCCTACAGCAGGGGGGCACCTCATCATTAAGCAGCCTGTTAAAAAAAAAAAATCTGCCTGCCACGATAACAACAACAAGAAAGGGAAAATTTGCCTAAGAACTACGTGACAGATAAAAATGTCCTTGGGTCTGTCAGGTTGCAGTGAAGAAAACACCTTGCAGCCAAAAAGACAAAAAGGGGGGGGAAAAATGCCACACAAGCAGGTGAGAGCAAAGACTTTTCGATTCGTGTCTTCCAGGGATAGGACAGAGAGATCTACATTTCTCCATGGGTTTTTGTTCCCCCCGTCTCTTGTTTATGCACCTTCAGCTGACCTGATTATGTCAATGCCTCCTGAAACTCTTTATAACAACTTCTCTCCATTGCAGTGACACTTCTGATGAAAGCAACATTGAACTGACCCGGGGATCGGCAGCGCGTTCCTGGAACCGTCTTTGGCTTCTGTGCCACTGTGAACTTCACAGATCAGGATTTGCTACCCTAAAAGGAGAAAATGGCAGGACGCTTGAGGAGAGCACTGCGCCGTGCCCATCACCACCAGGGAGGAAAGCAGGCTCAGCGTGCACCGAGCAAAGTTTTCATATAGTGCTTATTGCAGTCTTACTTTTCCCATTTCTGCCTTAGGGAGTACTGTTTATTTTGCTTATATCAGTATTCCGAACAAAACATGAAGTTTCCTATGCCATTAAAACTACCCTTTCTTCAGGGAGCAGAGTACTTGTAAGCAAGAACAGTGTAAGACAACACAAATGCATTTTTTTTAAATGTAATGTGTATTGGCTAATAAAGAAAGCATGTCAACTTTACTACCGTGAAAAGCAAATACAAGGGGATTTTTTTTTTCATAGGTGCAATGTGCTTTTAAAGGAGAGTAAATCTGCATTTCTGAGTGTGCAAAGCTGAGGCACAGCCAGAATACAAGCCGGATGAGGACTTCTGCCGTTATTTCCCTGGGTCAGACTCTCATCTTGCATTTTGTTTTTGCTTACTTCAATTTATTTCAATTCCCTTAAACAGTGAGAATTAGGAAATTCATCAGTCCCTTAATTTGTTTCTTTTCTAACTTCCTCTTGGACAATGAACGATAGCTGACAAACATGCATTAATTGCAATAAGATATTGCTATGCTATAAGTCTTTTATAAGACAAAGTAAAGTGTAAATTTATGAGTTAGCAGCAGCGATTTTCAATAGTGTGGAATCTAATTAATCTTTTCTATACTACCTGTGACCACTTATTTTACTATATCCTCAGTACGGTCACAGACCACTGTTTCATGTTTTGATTTGATTTTTGTGGCATGTCAAGAAATTAAGCTTTGGAGACAACTAACAAGCATGCAGACTGCCAGGCATCCAGACAAGTCCCTCCTGATTCTGGTATGTGGCAGTTCTGATGACCCTGTGGCCAGTAAGGTACAATTTGAGTTTGAGATTTCTGGCTGACATGAACCCCTGGACTGCTTTCAAGATATGTATTCCTGTACTCCTGATGTCAAATAAAGTGGTTGCCCTTAAAAATATGATCTACATATTAGTTTCTCATCCTAAGACCCTGGGAATACCCCCATATGCAGTACTGAACAAGGCATACTGGTCGTTTTTTAAGGATTTTCCTTACAAAAGAACATGTAAGGTATCACTCATTTGAGAAAAATACTGTGATGTCCCAGTGGGCAGATGAAATGTGTCAGAGGAAAAGCATGTTTTCAGATGAAGTAGGCTATGCACTTATGACCTAAACATCACATGTGGTTTTTATATTGATATATACTGTAGAATGAAACAAAATTTTATAAAACTAAAAATCTGATTTGTCTTGGTTTATTCACTATTTAATATGTCTTAATTTAAAACCAAAACATTTCTTTCACTATTTACCTGCCTATTGATTAATCCTTCTGATTTAAACTAGCATATCTTTTTCTTAAAAAAAAAAAAAAAAGTCTATTTTCTTCTTGCCTCACACCTGTTCATCAAGAAACATCATATTTTTTTTCTTCCCTGGCTTTGGTTACCCATAAGGCATGAGACAAGATACGCTTTGATCTTTACTCCATGTAAGGAGTTCCACTGCTGAGAGTAATAATATTAGCAAATAATAAGCATTTCTGACATGAGGATGAGAGAAACTATTTTAATACAAGTCCTTCCTTTTTATGGTCCTATGACTTACCCTGTGAAGATGCTAGTCCTTTCTGACAAGAAAATATGATTCCCTGGGGGAGATCCAAGGCTCCTCTGCCAGCAGCCATCTTAGCCAAAAGGTCTGAAAACATAATTGTCAACCTACCAGGAGGTTCTTCTGTTAAACTGATGCAGGTACAGCCATGGCTTAAGAGATATATGCTCTCTACCATGGTACTGCCTTAGGAGTTCAGCTTATAGGATGAGCTTGGATCTTAAATGCAACCTCTCCTTTGCCAGTGTCCACAAACTCCAAAACAATTGTTCTTAACACTTATAAATGAACCAACTCCAATCACTTTAATTAATTAAAAAAGGTCAACTGCAGAGAAAGAAGCCTTTGATGAGCATGCAGACTGTTTCACTAATAGCAGTCCAGTCCTGCTCAGCTTTCATCTATTCACCATCATCATCATCCTCTATTCACCATCATATCTTCCAGCTTTCACTATCAAGTCTCAAATCTGAGTGGAAGCTCTTTTTGGTGCGTATCACGTCTTCTTCATTCTTATGGACACTCATACACCTCCTCTGGAGTGCAATAAGGTCAGAAATCAGAGATCCACCTACAGACTCAGCATTTGATTCAGGCTTCAGAGAGCCACAGCCATGCTTGGGCTGGCCAGCAGCAGCTGCAGGCAGTGCTGACCCGTGTAACAGAAGGATGGATGTGTTTGCTGCAAACTAATCACTATTATGCCAAAACGGCCATGGGTAACATGTTCAAAGGTGCCCCCAGTATGGGTAAAGAGATCATCTAGTGAACTCCTAGACTCCCTGGAGTCAGGGCTATATCGCCTGCAGTAGGCCTAGGGCTTCACTAGGTCTCTGCCAGTGCCACTACCCCGAGTAATTGTAGACATTTAGAGCTAGACTTAGCCTTTCCATTCACCCCAGTAAGTGGGATGCACTCCCTTGCAAATGCCCTGGCAGGAAGTGGCATTCAGGTATAACTGTTTTCCATCTCTCCTCTTGATCAGAATTTAAAGTGTTGTATCCCTTTGCAAGATGGCGTAAGTTTTTTTTTTTTTAATTCCTCTCCCTTTACTCCATTCAACACATTTCAGCTTTGATTATTTGCCTCTGAAGGACTCAAGGACAGAGTGTGTGGGATGTGACATTTACCAGGACTCCTTTTATTCTTGTTTCAGTATGCAGGGTCAGATGAGAATTTTGCTTTCCAGTTTTTATAAACTCTGTCCATTACACATCTATGCAGAATATGAGGAAAGAGATGCTGCTTACAGTTACCTTGAGAGAGCAACTGTGGCCTATGGCTTGGGTGAAGGACTGAGAAAAAGGTGCCTACTTTCCAAACCTTATTTGACATGTTTTCTCCTGAGATCCAGACAAACTATTTATCTTATGACAAAATATTTGTCTTATTTATCTCCACCTATACATGCAAGATAATAATTGTCACTTTTATATTTTATTGTTATCATCCTATCATTCTTACTTTATGTTAGTTTTATATTAAACCCATAACATTTGTATATCCAGCAATATTTACCAAAATCATAATTACTGCAAAGACTGATTGAAATTGCTGAAGCCATGTATGTGTGCTATCTATTATGAAGTTTCTCCTGCTTGCATTTCTGTCTCCAATAAAAGCTGAACACATTCTCCACTCTCAGGAGGTGAGTCTGTGAAAACAGATGAACCTGAATTATTCTGAGGGACAGCAAATGTCCATCAGCAGCAGTGAGGCTGATGCCACTCTGAATAGCTGGTATGGGCCCACCAATGCTGAAATCTAAGGAAAAGCAGAATTTAACTGCATCCACAGTCACAGTTGAGAACAAGTACAAAGAAGTTTGCAAAAGTCTGATGGAGTAAGCCTAAGCATGTGTCTAATTGCTTTCCCTAATTCATGCCTAAGGAGAGACTCTCTCACAAGAGCAGTTCTGCAGTACACAAACATATACATACATCTACACTTTTCATGCATATCCACAGACTTATACGCTCGGGCTGATTTTGTGTAGTGGGTGTCTGTGCAATTATAGGAAGGGCTGGTAGCAACTCCTATTACTAAAACATTCCAGAGCTTCTCACAAAATACTCTGTTATTGATTGCCTGTAACTTCACCAAACTTCTGTTTAGCTCCAGCGGAAATACTCTATGCCAACTATATAACACATATTGAATGCTTTTTGGAAAACCTCTGCTAAAACAGTTTAGACAGTTCAGTGATCTGAATCAGGGAAAATGTGCTGTTATGACTATGCTTAGAAAAGAAAATCTGGGTAACCACTAGCTGACATGTTCTAATAGCCTCATATTTTGGAATTTAGTTTTGACTAGAGGCCACAGGCCTTTATTTCAAGAGTCATTTTTGCCATCCCCATGAAAAAATTGCTCACTTTGGCCTAACAACCAAATTTTAAAGCACCCTAGTTCTCAGCTAAAAATCAGGAAAATTTTCAGAGCTACAACTTGCAAAAAGGAGCAGGGGCCCCAGCCCTGCCCCAGCCTCACAACCTTCAGATTGGTCAGTGGCTATAGGTGGACCCATATTGCACCTATCAAGAAACGTGTAGATGAGGCACTTAGGGACATGGTTTAGCAGGCATGGTGATGATGGGTTTACAGCTGGACTTGATGATCTTGAAGGTCTTTTCCAACCATAATGATTCTGTGATTTTATGATTAAGCATGAAACTTCACTATAACTTTTGTGCTCCCTCTTCAGGCAAGGGTACTATGAAAGCATTCAGTCTGGTCTACAAGCAGAGGTGAAGGGGTTTGGCTTCATTCCTTACACTGCTCCTGAGTATAAAATGATTTGTCCTCTTTATAGGCGAGGATTGGGCTGGGCTCGCAAGGCTCCGTTGTCCTGTCACAGCTTCCAGGACTATAAGGGACACCAGGAGGAACATCTGCGGCTTCCACCCAGAGCACCAGCAGCTCCTCCACCTCCTTGGCCAAGGTTTAGCCAGCACCACAGGGTCAGAGGAGGCAGAGTGATGGAAGGGGGCCCAATGAAGACAGAGGCATTGACTCCTACCACCCTGCTCTGTTTAGACTTGGCTTGTTTGGACCACCGGAGGTAACATGGAATGTTTGCAAAGATCTGTGAAAATTGCAGGCCTTACATTAAAAAAAAAAGGTTTTAAAAATGTACATTTTGTTAATTTTATTTATATCAATTTTAGTGTTCTTCCCCTCGCTGTAGTTTTTGATTAATAGTAATGTCTACTCAATAATTTAATTTCTCCAGTGTATAAACAGAAGCCTAAGTGTTTTCCTGGGTCAAGGCTTCACAGAGACAAGGAAACACTCTTTTTATGTTAAATACAGGCAAACTGAATTCAGCTCTAGCCCAAACAGGAGATATCTATCAGACAGCTCTGTAGCAGCAAGATAGCCAAGGGCTTTTGACCACTGGGCCCATGTGGTCAGTCACTCACAGATTTTGCCTCCATACTTCCCAGTGTGGGAAAACTACTAAGGGCACACGTGATGTCCACGACTGGCAGCATAGAAAAATTAATACCAAACAGCTATTTATTACTCTATTTGGACATTGGCCATATCAATAGAACTTAGTTTGGAAGCAGGGCTACAGGGTGGCACTTTCCTCACCATAGGCTTGTAGGGAAGTTGAAGAGCCCATGCCGTACTGCTCCTGCTCCCTGTTCAAACAACACCAAAGGCACCTACCCTATCATGTTTTTCAGGGCTCAAGTGCACTTTAGAAATGAATCTCTTCCTACACTTACCACTTCTGCACTCTAGTTCACATTATAGGGTGGTCTCACAGCACATGAACCAAATTCCTTCGGGTAAAACTGTAGCAGAGCATGAACGCAAGAAATATTTGTGATGCACATGGGTGTTCCCTTCATGGAATCAAACTGGAGCTTGCATGAAATAAAGTCCCAAGTTCATACAGCACCAAGGTCTGGTCTTCAACAACTGTTTCATTCTGCAGATCTGCTTGCATTGCACCACATTAACTGGTGATGTACTTTTAACAGCAGAAAAACAGACTCTAATAGTAGTAAGCCAAGGCTAATTTGGCAGGACTTTCCATGCAAACGTATATTTTGCTGAAAATTTTTAGACATATTTTTCACTGTTCTTTTCATCATGGCATACCAGAAGATCCCCTAAATTACTATCTGATTTGTGTATTTGTTTTAAGAGGGATTTTTTTTTTCCAGCCAACTGAAATTGGCTTTTAGCAACAGGTTTAAAAAAATAATCCAAATTCAAAACTTTTGAGATGTATGCATCCATCCTTACCAAAACATCTAGCCAGCCCAAAATATTTTCTGCTAATCTTCTAGTAATCCTAGTACTGCAATTTCATGCTCTAACAAATCTGCTTCCAGAATACATTTTGCAGTTTTTCAGATTGTGTTTCTATATTGGAACAAAACTGAAATATACATTAGATTTCACATTGTTGGGTTCTTACCAGGAAAGACAAACAATTGCAATGATTTGGAACACTCTGATATCCTAGAAGCATCTAGAGAACCAAAAGGCATTATCATCTCTTCTTTTGGTGAAAGCGTGGAGAGGACGTTACTTACTGATATTTTGCCCAGCAACTTACAGCTATCTGTTACAGGCGATATTTTCATTCAACTTATTTTGTATCCCTTTTCAGCTAGGTTCTTTTAGAACTGTGAAGATCTGACTACATGAACACAGGATAATTTTATTTAACATCCTAATCAGACTAATGCTATGAGATGTACATGAAGCTTTCTCTGATTTCCCTGTGTTCCCTGCTCTAGGTCATGGTAAATAGCATCCCTGGCAAACAACTGACCACAGATAATCTTTGTCTTGCTGAGACAATAAATGATTTTTTTTTTCTTCCATTTATGCTATAGCTATAGGAAAGCATGGCTTATGTGCTCGGACACAAAATTCATAATGTTACTTGTTTGATTATTTCCTAGTCTAGAAATCCCTAATCTCCTGGACAGCTGAGTATCACTGTGCTTAAAGCTCAAGGAAGTGAAACCAGTGAAGCTGTTAAATAAAGTGATAAAATACCTCCACTCTATAAAGAAAATTTTGCTCAGAGGCAACACTAAAATACTGCTGTATGTCCTAAAGGCAAAATCCAACCTAGACTGAATTACAAGCCCAGCTGCAGTGCCTGCCTGATCCATGGCTTTCTCTCCCTTTTGCTTGCCCGCTGTGCTTGCAAAGTTCCTGGTAAACAGTTGTCTGTGTCACGTTTTTTGCATCCCAGCAATTTCCCCCATGAGTTTTAGCCACTGCGCAATCAGAAAGAGGCCATGAAGCAGGCAGGATAATTTTGGCCCGACGCTGATATTTTGTGTGTGCACGGGCTGTAGCAAGTTAATAAGCGAGTTTACCATGCATACCGCTTGCCCACTAACTCCTTTCCTCCCGAGGTGAAAAGTTCAAAGTTGAGTCAAAGTCTG
>NW_010588537.1:192296-218172 GCF_000705375.1 Tinamus guttatus
ACCAGAAATCCCCACTGGAGACCTCTTGCTCAGTGTATGAACTTTAAACTTGTTCCGTTTTTTTGCAAAGGGTAAAAAGTTCAGTGAAAACACGGCGGATTTTCCCTCTGGTCTCCACCAATTCAACCGCAAGGGTTAAAAGTTTAACTGTAAAAGAGAAACCTTTGTTCCCCGAGCTGCACTTTGAGAGTTCACTTATTAAAAGGTAAAGCTTTCAAACAGCAGCCAAAGTCCAAAGTGATTCTTTCCCATAATGATGAAAATATCGCAACAAAAGAAAGTCCTTTGATCCGTTATCACTTTCCTCAGTAGTGACTGTCAAAACTTATTTTTCTCCTTATTTTGAACTTTGGTCGAGTAATGGGCCACATGGGTCCCTAAGGCCACGTATATCTGTTAAACAGCAACATACGGCATTTGTGAATTTGTCCTACATTTTTCAGCCAGACATTATCTTTTCCCTACTGAAACATTTATATAGGCAGATGTTTCTTCACCAGGACTTTTTGCACAGTTTTTTCACACACACACAGGTTCAAAAAAAAATCAGTGGTGAAAGTGTCAAGGAGAGGTGTTTTCATTATTTTCCTTCTCTAACAAATGAAATTTCTCTGCTGACCTCTTCACAACTCTTTTGCTGAGAGATATGCAAAATAGTGTCAATTTAAAATATATCAGGTTTTATATAACATAGTTTAGATGGGTGCCACATTCCCTGAGGTGTATTAAATAGGTGTTGAGACTGACATTAATTGGTGTGGATAAAAAGATTTCTGAAAAGAGGAAAAGACAGTGGAAATATCACTTTTTGTCTTTAATTTTGCTTTTAGTATTTGTCCTGTGTTTAATGGGGGGGACAAGAATTTATGAAATTGAAATAGGAAATTACCCTGGACTGAAATGTAAAAGATTGCCATGAATGAACTTGGGACAACTGCTATTTTAGAAAACAACAAATTTTACTTTGGTCTGGTATTTGGAAATTTCTTGTAACATGAGTTTTCTATTGTCATGGAATGTGTGGTCTTTTTAGTAAATATCAGCTTATTAAAAGATCAAAGGCTCTTACAATACTTCAGTCCTGTTTTATTTATGAAGATGATGAGCATTTCAGTCAGTCTTCTTGTATCCAGAAGCCAAAACCTATGTCATACAACGTTCCTGAAAGCATTGCTGCTACAGGTAATTTGGACTCTGTCCTTTGATACGAACCCCAGCAAAATCAGTGTGAGGTTCTCTCCTTACATCAGCGTGCTTTGAATCTGGCCATTTCACTTACAGAGAAAATCAGCTGGGTATTTTCCCACGTCTTGCTCCACCTGGCCTACACTTTGGAGAACTGTTCAGTTCTGAGAAATCAGATTTTCAGAACTAACTCAGCTGTTTACTTTCTTTCACCGGTTCCATGGATGTAACACACCCTATGCATTTCCAGGCCTTTCTCATAGGATACTATCCACTACTGTGCCTACAGAATACTATGCACTTCACAGTCCACGCAAGTATCTTCACTAATAAGGAGCTTGCCCTAAGCTATCCTTTTGCTTTTTCCTTCCCCTGCTGTTTCACTTAAGCTATTATTCATCAAGCACTCATATAAGCATTTGCCTTCATGATCCTGTTCATCTTTTAAACATTCAATTCAAATGAAGACTAGAGCAAATGTACTTTAAATATTCTGAGAAACATTTTCTTTCTCCTTTACGTGGTCAACAAATGACTACCACACACAGGCCTTCCTAGCTTAAGTAAGACTGGGTTAGTCTTTTGGTAGAACTAATTCACTAACTTTACAGGTCCTGAGTGTCAGTAAGTTCCTGGTTAGGCCAGCTCAGTGGTATTTACATAAGTCTCTCTGAAGGGGGTGCTGGGTATTAAGGACAGATGTATATGTAGAAATCATTTTGCAAAAAAACACATGCAGCTACCTACACGTGACCTTCTCAGCAAGCTCCATTCAAACTCCAAACTTACAAATTAACAACAGGTTCTTCAGGCTACAGGCCATCCAGATAGAGCAATGGATGACGGAATCAGATTATGAAACCATTTAAGAACCTTGCAATTGGTAGCATAGCGTCATTTTTTATTGGAAGAGGTCCCTTTTGGACATAATTGTCATTTTACTCAACTAATTATAATTATGCTTAATATTGAAAGAAAGGCAGACTGTTCAGTATAGCTGACATTGACAATATTTGTGCAAAGCATAACCGTTTCACAAATATAACCTTAGTTCAAGTGATTCCAGAACCAAATTGAATATCTGGCAATCAGATCTCATAAATTATCATTTTAAAAGAAGCACTTTTTTTTTCAGCTTCAGTGTGACAAAAGGCAGTCTAGTTCACTTTTGCTTCTTTATCAGTCTCCACATATGTCCTTTTGCCTTTAACTGTCCACGTCTCAGCTCTGCCACTCTACAAGCTAACTCAAACAGGCTTTTGCTGCGTCTTAACCTTTAGGCTAGAAAATTAAGTTCTCTTTTGTTTCCTAGCAAAATGAACTGCATAGACTAGGACAGTGTACTCTCTTTTTTTTTTTTTAAATAGTGCAATTGTAGCCACAAATTTCAAACCTAGTACTTCAGATGATAGTTTTTTTACTCATTGCTGCTATCGTCTCCAGTATCATCTCATCCCCTTCACATACACATATCCCATAGAAACAAAAACAAAGAAAAATCCAGAAAACACTTCTGAGTGCAAAATTCAGCCTCTGACCTACAAAATAAAAGAAGTGTTTTTGAGAATGAGAGCTCTAACTCCCAACCACCTTCAGGTGCTGGAAAAACAGTGCAGTGTTTCTACTGCCCCATTGTCTCAATCTACAGATCTGTGTATTAACATACTATAAAGCAGTTTCCATTAGAACTATCAGCCGTGAGCTATGGTAGCCTATATGCAATCACACAGTCAGCTGTGCTGCCTCTGCAGCAGGCACGATGACCTCCCACTGAGGGACTGGGAAGTGTGGTAACCCTTGAAACTTCACCAAAATGAGTCACCAAAACTTGCAAGAAGAGTCCTGAATGACACCAAACCTCGAGGGGATTTTTGGATGTTTTCATCATGCTTATGTTTTGTCAAGACTCCATAGTTTGTTTCATCCTCAAGTGATCTTTTCAATTTTCTGCTAAATCATTACACACCACTTGTGCCCTTTTATTGTAAACTTAACTGACAAAGCTCCATCTCTTGCCCTGCAGGAACATACTGCCATCCTAGATACTAGGATAATTTGAATGTCCTTCCTACATAAAAAGCTGCTCTGGAAGAGCCACTCCTCATGAGATATTCTGTAGGAGAGAGAAAGAGAAGGAGAGAACATAGATTCAAATACCATATGTTCTGAAAAACCACCCACGGATAGCACATAATCTGATGGTATAGCCCCTAAATTTAGACCTAATGAGTCCTTTTGAACAAATATATCTTTCCTCATAATGTTGCCCCTGCTAATCTAAAATGGAAAGAGCCACGAAAACTAGCTAGGTTCCTGCTGCCCACAGTATACTTCAAATAACACTTGTAAAATTTCAGTCACAATCCAGTGAAGAGCACATTGCTATCTACAGACAGCTCTAACAAGCTCTTTGGGTCTTTATTAGTCTTTTATTTTGCATTTTCAGGGCTATTATTTTATTAGATTGAACACATTTAACAAAAGGATGATGTACCTTGTGAATGGATGTTCAGCTGATCAGATTATCCATCTGACAGCTGCAGATAAAGGTGATGTGAAAAGGGAATGAGCTTCCTGAATCTTTCTGCAGGTGATTCAGCTGCAATCTCTGTGGCCCCAGATAACAGGTGTTACGGAAGGGGTGGGATGAAGTTAATTTAGTTATTTACTAATTTAGTAGAGAGAGAGAATCTCTTCTTCTCTTGTGAGTCCGAACTCATTCCTGGGTTCAGAATCTGACATGTTGACCCCCAGGAGGTCCATGGTTACACCTCTCCTCTAAGCTTTCAAATAACCTCTTAAGACCCAGATCTCTTAAGTACGGAGCCCCTTGTGCTTGCAAGAAGGAAAACAAAGGGAAATCCTGCAGGGAGTGAAAAAAATCTGCAACAAGCTTTGCGAACAAAAACACACGGCTTGTCCCTTTCCCCGCACACAAGGGAACACATATGGAGAGAACAACTTGGTCCAGTTTGGCAAGTATTGGCAGTAAAAGCACAGTTTCCTCTAAAGGCATAACTGACTTGAAAGAATAGGCTTCAATTAAAACCGGGGAACAATACTGAAATGGCTACATTCTCTCTTCTGATCCAACTGTGAAATGAGTGGTCCTAAAACAATGGAGTCTTTCAAAAAACATAAATTGACCTAAACACACAGCTTTTGCAACCAACTTGTGTGAGCCCACTTATTTCTTTTACAAAGAACATTCAAGGTCATTACAGCAAAGAACTGAAGGCAAATTTCTCCAAGAAGTTTATAATTCCTCATGAAGACAATTCACTTCCATAAATTTTTGGGTCATAGTGTGAACTAACTCAATAACTAGTGCAAACATTGAATAGATTTGGGCAGTACCCAGTGGGGGAAAAAATGCTTTGAACTCTCAAAAAATAAGAGCAAGCCATGTAGAAATAATTAATCATATACAAGCCATTACAATTAAAAGTGTATTCTTAAATAGCTTCTTGATTGAGAACAAATGCCCCATTAATCTGGAACATGCCAATTTAGGAACACAAGAAATGTCAAGTAGAGAATGATGACTGACATGACGTGGTACTCCACATGCTCCATGTGTTCGGTCTCAAAGGCTTCCAGAGAACAGTCATTGCAAAGGTCAGTGGACTTGGTGAGCTGGAAAAAATCCACTGCCATTTGATGTTTTATAGTCAAATTATTTCACTGTAGAGCCCTAAATGTAACAGGAGTTCTATAGTTGTCATATTATCAGAACTATCATCCCATCTGCTATTGTTTTCAGATGTGCCTTCTGCCCTAAGATTTCTCTGGGAAGGTTTCTGCTGCTATTGTGTTTTTACAAAAACCTGTTGTTACAGCTGCATCTTACTGCCTGTTCATGAAATGTTTTCCAGACAAACATGATCTTGCTCTGCCCATGATGCAAGTGAATTAAAGGGATTTGGTCACACTGGAGCAACACCTAGCCTTATCCAATATATCTCACCTCTCAGCAGAGTTTACAATCCTGGACTTGTTATGGTGTTCTTCCAGTACAAGTAGGTTGTTCAATGTGAATCAAGCTCACCAGCTCTTGGAAACCTTCCTACCATGTAGGCTGAACTTATGCTTTAAAGTGCACTTAAATAAATAAAATCACTTGCCATAAGGTATAAATTGCCATAGTCTAACGTAATAATCTTCCACTGACAGAAATCTGTACTTTAGAGAGAGATTTTTTTTCAACAACATTATTGCACTAGAACGTCGGGTACATACGGAATTTTTAAGTCACATGAAAGTGTTTCTCCAGAAAGGTATTTTGTTGGTAGACTTCATTCAGGGACTCAGAATTAGCTAAGATGGCAAAAACAGTCTTTTCAGATGTAAACTGCACTCCCTCCAGCAGCAACAAAACTGTATCACCAGCCTCTTTCAGTGTCAGTGAATTAGGTCTTAACACAACTCGGCTGTTTGGTCTTGTACTGCAGTTTGAAACAATGTATTTAAAAGGAGACTTTCCAGCTTTGAAAGCTCAGATAGCTGGGTGGGTTGTTTGTTTGTTTGCGTGTTTGTTTTGTCACAACTTAGCTTTCCTGTCTTCTATACTACACAAGGAAGGCTCTTAAGTCTCTAGTTGTAGCCTGCCCACCCATTGCACATACACTTCTATGAGAAGACCTCACTCTTGACAGCAGCACATATTCACATGGTTCTGGTTTTCCATGAAAGACTCTATAGCAGTCATCATCAGCTGAACCATTTCTAGATTACTCAATAGCTTCCCAAGCAAAAGGAATTTTTGTGCAAAAAAAAAACCCACAAAAACAAATCAAAACAAACACCCACAAAGGTATATATGGAAAGTTTTGATTTTGCGAAATTATTTTCTGTTTCACAATTTTTCTGTACTAAATTTCTCCCTCTCACAGAACCACAAGAATAGACTATGCAAGTTTTCTGGAGAGGCTTAAAGGAGGTAATGACAATCTGTCTCATATTTTTATTCTGCTCTGTCTCCCAGATAGTATTTCCTGTAGTATACAGTGAAGTTCAGGAGATTTTTTGGACTTAGACTAAACCTGCCAATGTCTTTTTATTAATTTCTTCCAACCCAATTTGTGTGTAGACTTTGCAGTTACTTATGGAATCAGATTTTAATTGCCTGAAGAGGAGGAAAGTATTTTCTAGAAAATATATTTTTTTTTAATTTTACAGGCATGGGACTGTCATGTCTACACCAACTGTTCAATCAGAGTAACACAATATAGTAAAGTTTACCTTTCATACATAATGAATGTGGATTCAAAAGCATGCTAAAATCAGAAACTTGCAAGACCTTGATTTAAATGAAAAATATTGAAGTAATGCTTTGTCAAATAATTCTGAACAACAAATGCATTAAGGGAGATTGCTGCCTTCACAGAGGTATTCCATGAACAGAGAACAGCTACATTCATCAAATAAAGTACTAATTACATATAAGTCATTCTAACCTCTTTGTATATTGGAGCAGGAAGATGTTTTTTATTACACTTTCATTTTTCAATGGCATAGTTAAAAATAAAAATGTTTAAAAACGAATTGAAAATAATAATATAATTGAATCATGTTGTTTATTTTCCTGTAACTTGGCTAACTGTCCTTTATGCCTTTCCAGCCTGGCAGCTGCCTTTGGGGTGAGGCTCAGATCCCAGCACACACTATCATAGATCTTGCTATGTTGAGATTGGTGACGAGGGAAATGGGGAAAAAATGTCAAGAATTCTGTATTCCGAGAATGCCGGATGCCTTTGCAGAAGTTAGAGGCTTTGAGATTGAGTTCAAGTTTTCAGAGACAGGGCAGGAGACGTGAGTGAAATTCTGTGACCCGTTCCATATATTTTAATCTTTAACAATCCCCTCAGAGTAACAGTCCAACTTCTCACCTCATCGTGCTTTCTTTCCTTCCAAACAGCCTCCAAACATTGTCTTTCCTCTTGCAGTACCATATAATGCTCAGGGAATATGTCTGTCTTTCTTATCTTCATCACTATGAACTGATCAACTGGTCAAATCACCAAATTCCAGTAATGTTTCTAAGTAGTTTAAATATCAGAAACATAGTTTAGGATGAATGCATTTTAAAAACATACTTTATTTTCCTGCATACTAACTTTGCTCAGGCTTCAGATAGATAATCTACCATTTTAAATAAATGTAATCCTTAGAAAATCAGAGACAAAACTGAGAAGGCTTCTCATGTAGAGGGAACAGTTTATGGAGAGATCAGATGCAAATAAAGTAGTGGGAAAAACTTTCTTATATACTCTCCACGCATCCATAATCTGCACTGTTGTTGAATGAATTTTTTTTCCTTTCATGTTATTTAAGTTTTAAAGAAGTCATATTGGGCAGACTTTACAAATGCTTTTGTCTGAATTTGTAGTGGTGCTCCAGGTGTTCCTTGGGTGGATACAGATTTGGTCATACCAAATATAGTTTATAGCATATACTTGAGCCCCTAGAGCAATATGAATATGTATGCCTGCCTCGCCAAAAAGGATCAGACTGCACTGCTTGCTTTTTTTTTTCTTTTTTCAGTTTCAGACAGATCCTTATCATTTTGCTAACATGAATTTAAGGGTGACATAGATTTTCTTCTTCACATTTTACATTTTTTTTGTGCTGAACCATCTTCTTTTGGTTGGCACTGCCCAGTAATTGTTCTAATCTTTATTAATACCTTTGGTGTTCATCATGGTAACATTAATCATGAGGGCCTCATTTGGTATTAACTGAGATGTCATATATACTTTCACAGGAATTCCACTGTAATCCAGCATTAATTAATTTACTGTTCTTGCCAATGCTAAGCAAAAATTTAGGCATTACAGTGCAAAAAAAAATAATTCTGAGAATTGTTAAAGTCTTTTGCACACTCTACATACTTGGTAAGAAGTTTAATGAATATTGTTATTGTTTTCATTATTTGCCTGAAGTATCATATCTCAGTTGCCCCTCATAAATCAGCATTAAAATCCTGACTGCTACTTGCCTCGAGGTAACATTAGTACAATAGTTGTCAATTATCTAATGTTAAACAACTCTGAATAGCAGTTCAAACTAATCCAGCTAACTTCATATTGAAGCAACTTAAGAAAGAGATCATACTTCTGCCCCTCTGTTTCAGCTCAGGGGAGTGCATGCAGCCTGGTTTTGTAGTGATTGTAGTGATTTTAGTCTCTTAAATACACAATTTAATTTTAAAACTGAAACTTTAGGCAGCATTCCAGACATCTTTCATCAAATCTTTAAGTACTGACTAGCTGCAAATGGTATTTATAATTTCTTACCTTTTCTTCAGTCCATAGTTTGGCCCCGCAAATTTTAAACCTGACTCACAATTAAAACAAGAGATTTGTGCATCTGTCTGTCTCTGACCTCTTTCTTGCTGTCAGTTTCTCACTGCTTGAATCAGGCAGTTGTTCATTCGATGTTCCGAATCTACTAACAGCACTTCTCAGTAAATGCGGGGAAAATAATGCATTTTTAAGAACTTAAGGTACTGGTCCTATAGTATCCCTCACTACTTTTCACATATGTTTCTAACAAGATCCTAGGAGGAGGAATCAGGAAAAAGAGATTCTCTGTGTCAGGCTTCTTTTCTATTAAGGAATTCAACTGTAAAACCCTTTCCTGTGTCACAGATTTTGCCATGTAAAATGAAGAAGAAATTATGTTAAACTCAAGAAGTCTCCATATACCTGTGAGAGCTTATGATCAAGGTTCTGCTTCTAAAAGAGTCCATTAAATTCAAATGCCAGCTCCTGTGGCACCTCGTGAGTAGTGTATCCCACTTATGCTTTACCAATATTTCTAAGAAGTCACTCTGGCTTAAATATGCCAGTGTTGCACATATAGCCCCACTCAAGAAAATAAAATTCAGCACCGCGTAGAGACCCCAGTCCAGCTTCCACCTTCTAATTTACCAGCTTAACTGGTGTCCTGTCCTGTGCTATGTTCAAGTACAGAGACATCAGCAAACAGAACAGACCTCCCTGATCAACCTTCTGCTATTTGATGCCTTTATATATTACCAACCTAGCCCACTGTACTGACTTCACAGTAAAACTTGGGAAAAAGCTTTACACCTCAGAAAACACATCCAAACCAACCTCTGCCTAGTAATCTCTCTGTGAATAAATGCCACTGAATTTTCAGTTATTTATAGCCATGTAACAGAGCAGGAATAATTGTCTCTTGGCTAGACAGTTTCTTGGTAGCAACAAACTGAAATCATATGAGGAAAGAATTCTACACTCTTGACCTCCCCTGCATTACTGCTTACAATAAATTATTTCTACTATATCCAAATACACTTCTTGCATTTTTTAAATAGAAAAACTAGTAAACCTAGATTAAAAAAAATACAACCTGCAATAGAAAAATATACTCATTCTTCTCAGACCTCAAAATATGCATTATATTGGATCAATAAAAGTGTTTTTACACCAGACTCAAAAAGAATAACCAGACTATGAGGTAGACTGATGGCTGGCTTAGGTATGCACCAGGAATTATTATCAACACAATTAGCCTAGACTGGAGACCAAACTTTTAGATGGCAAAATATAAAGGAAATTAATTCCACCCTAAACTTATTCCACATAATTCCAGATTGTATCGACTTCATGTGTCTGCCAAGATAAAAGAGCACTGCAAAAAAAAACCTGTTCTCTCTGTACTAATTCTGCCTTGGTTGAAGTTCCCCCCCTACCCCGGCAGACAGTTATATCAAAAAAATAGTGCTGTCTTGTAAGGAAAAAAAAATCATAGTTTTATGAGGAAAAGGCTAATAATGGCACAGCAATAAGATTCTTTGAAAGCACTGAATGAAATCATACATTAAAAAGAACAGCATTATCATAGTAATAATGTATAATTATCCCTTCACACTTATCTCGCCTCAAAATGGTTTACTGAAGAAGGTAAGAACTAATATCCTCATTTTACAGATGGAGTACCATGCAGCAAAATACCACTCTCCATCTCAAAGTCATGTAGTGGAGCACAGGACGAACGCAGGCAGCCTGTGCAACATTTGCTCCAGTGCATCACTCTGTTCCCGTAAAAAGGAAACACCAGAGATTCTGTGCAGAAAACAAATGGTGGTTTATGGACCTCCGCCTGCATGCTGCACAGAGGAGCCTTACTGCAGGACTCTGGTAAGAAAAAAAAAATGTAAAAGTGATGCACAACAGTTTTATGCAAACTCTAAGACTGCTGCAATACTAAAAACTGCTAAAACAAAAATTACAACTCTAACTTATTTACACTGCTACTTGAACTTAGACTTATGTCATGGAGCTCCGCAGGGGTCTAATTTTTAGTGTGTATCATTAGATCAAGTCATATCTGCCTGCTTGCTTTATTTTCAAAAACATCATCTTTTGGTTTACATTTACCACATTTTAATGAGCACACACATACATACAGAGACGCCTACAACTCTACAGAAGTAAATAAGACTAAGAATCATTTACATCCAAAGGGTGTAGGACTGCAAAACTCAACATGTTTTGCAGAGGACTTTGCAATTCTGGGGGACTAAATGCTGTGCAAAGACACGGGGTTATTGCTGTGACATCTCAGCAGAGGGACGAGGCAAAGTACCACCTCTGGGAGCTAAAGGCAAATCAGTTGGTGTGTGTCTCACCAGCAACCCGGAGGCTCCTTAGAAGGCAAGCTATGGAGTCAAGTCACTCTAGATAACTGTTAACAAGGCTATAGGTCCAGGGAGGGATTTGGGCAACATCACAACCTGCAAGGAAATGTAGGAAAGGCTTGAATGATTTACAACCAGCAAGAAAACTCTAAGACTGAAATACATTTTAAGCATGTAATCTCCCATCATGTGGCATTATGCAGGAAGCTGCTTGAGCTTGGAGGTGACAGGGCTTATTCTCTTAGTCAGAGCTGGTGCGTTAGCAGGAGATTATTGCTGTGCATGTAACAGAAAAGGAAAAGGATTGCAGCGCATGTGACGTAGGAGAGAAAGAAGGTTACACACCATGAACCAGAGAAGGGGAAAGATCTACATGCACACAATGAAAGAAGCTCATGATGATCCCCGTGACTACTAACGAAGGGGCTGGCAGTATCTGTGACAATAAAGATAATTTTTTAAAGTTGAAATCACAGCAACCAAATCTCAGAGAAAATAATCGCTGAACATTCACTGTGACGGGAAAAAATGTGTAATTTGTAAAATACACTTTAGATTAGTACCTTTGAAGGGAGATAATAAACTAGGCATTGCTGTACATTGCCGTACAGTAATGATTCCTTCAGACATGCAGAAATTCCTATGTTCACTTGAAATATGGCTGAAGTCCTCAAAAGCAAGCTGACTCTATTGCTTCAGCAGAGCTGAATGTGTGCCATCATTTTGCAGAATCAATACCTAGCAAAGTTTCCAGGGCATCAAAATAAAACTTTGGCATTGTTACAAAAGAGAAAGTGCTCTCTTTATAGCTGCATGTTTGCTGTCCTTTTGGTAGGTTTGAGTTCCTCACCCCTCACCCATTTCCCAGCACCAAGACAGAACTACGGTACCTACCGTACACTTAAGGCAACTAATGGGAAGAGCGAGGGTCTTTAGTTAGGTTTGCTTCAGTACCACCACCTAATTTATACTTTTCCAAGTGAGTTAAAAGGCAATAATGCTGCAGATCCCTCTCATTTAGATTATCAGCATACCACAGTGAGCAGATAGGTAATTTGCCTCGCTGATTTACATTTACCAGACGTATGAAAGGCTAGATTATTCTTCTAAAAAAAATCAACAGATAAATTAATAAGTGTTTGAGGCACGTAGCCTCTTGTCATAATTATTCCAGGTGCCCTCTTATCATGTTGTTGGGGTAGGGGAGAATCAACTAAAAATGGTTATTTTCCTTCTTCATTGGAAAGGGCAGCAACAGCAGCAGAATGCCTGTTTCTTTTCTGGTATTTTCCCACATATGTTCTCTCTTTTTTTTTTTCACTCTTTGGCTTCTGCACAAATCTTGCTTGGTGATTTTGCTGCGCTCTTTGCTTTATTTTCTTCTGGGCTCAGTAAGCATTATGATTCCCAGTCCATCTTTCATAAGGATGTGTAGTGGGTTTAATATGATAGGTAGCTTCCAAAACTTTATTATCATTTCTTGCCTGCACTGTGCTTAACAATCAAGACCATAAGTCATATATAAATCTGCTACCAAAAACTATTTGACCTTTTGCCCTATATAGTGGCATGCTCTGCTGCTTCACTGCTGCAGGGGAGAATTTTAGAGATACCGCACGCATTAAAGTAACCCCCCTGTGCTCCTGAGACTGCTCTTGGTAGCTTTGCTTTGTTTGTTTTTGCTTTTGTTCTAGAGTTGAAATTCTATTCTAATATCGCTGGCCAGTTGGTTTTCATAATCATCCAAATTTGGTGTTATTTTGGAAGTTTGGAAGAAAAGGGCAGGGGACAGGTTAGCAGAGTATATATATTGTTAAATAGGAGAAAATATGGAAAAGAGAGAGAAAAAAACAGAGAACTTCAGCTTGTGTAATTGCCAGACCCCTAGTTTAACTAGGCCACACAGTTTTTTTGCAAGTTGAGCTGCTTCTTATCTATAAAAGATGAAGCTGATGAAGCTGAGAAGGCTTCAGTTCCTTGGCCCAGTTCCTTCCTAAGCCCATCTCCAGAGATGTAGCATTCCTGGTGACTGGAACAGCATTGTTCCATCAGGGTTTCTTTAAACCTGGGTATTTCACTTCACATTACCTCCATTATCAAGTTGCTTTGTTCAGCAGCTTCGGAATATTATATAACTCTCTTGTTCTCTTTGAATACAAAATATTCCCATTAATCCTATTGCAAGTGTGAATCTAGGTTATATCACTTCTTCAATAGACTTTTTCTAAAGATGATAGAAAATGCAGCAAAGGTCTTTTCTTGATTTAAATTTTAGAACTTGTTCCGAATATATAACTACTCTGCTGGCCTTTAGGCAGTATATCAACTCAGACAGACATATTTGAGCAAAATGTTGGATGCACTGGAACTGATAAGGTGCTGATACAGTCTTCTGTGCATTTCCGAAAGTATAAGCTGAAATCATTGCAGAATTTAGACATGCCCCAAAAATAAAAAGTTGAGCATCTTTGTGATGAAAGACTTGGGGTGCTTATGTTGCTGTGCTTTACAGGTTCTAACTTCTTATAGTTTATTCAAAAGTTAATTGAGTAGGAAAAATATACATTCAGCTTAATCGTCTCTAAGATATGAAAAACATTCTGTCATTTTTCTAAGTATTGTGAAAATGTTTGTAACTATACTTGCTACACTGACATTAAAAAGTATTGTAATCTAACGGACTTAATAAGAACAGCCTTAATTCTGTTCTTATTAAGGCTGTGCATCTAAAAGCTGCTAAATGTGAGTTCAACTCAGTGGGCAAAACTGCTAGAAAAAAAAATTAAGTTCTGCAGACCAAGAAATGAAATCTGATTTTTCTCTATGAGATTATTTTAATCCAGGTCCAGGTTCAATTCTGAAAAGTCAGTGGACATCTTTTAGATAACTTCAGTGAGCTCTGGATCAAGTCCAGGAAGCCCAGGTTATGGCCAAAGCAGACATACCACTGTATCTGGTGATATAACCAAGAGTCCTTCTATTGAGTTCAGCTTCTTTTCATGAAATTTCATAGGCTGAGAGGTCAACTATACAAATTATAATTTATTGAGAAAAAAATGAAAAGCAGAAAAGCCCAATCTAGAAACAGAATACAAAATACTGTCACATCTTATTTAGCTTTAAGAGACCTTCCTAAAGCATGAAAGTAACACAGTCTTTTGTGGTTTAACAGTGCAAGGTCTGTAAATGTGAAGTAGTTTTGGCTTTGTTTCTATAGCAGAGTTTAAACCATATGTTTATTGTTTGTCCAACACAATGGACAATGACTGTTAATGAGCTGTAGCTATATTTACTTTCACCATCTGTGCAATGTATGCAAATTGTATGCAAAACAAGCCACCCTGGGATGAACAGGTATGGTTACAGGCTGCATATGCATATTTTAAGTGACCAGAACACTATAAGGGTTTCTGTTTGGTTATCCTTTCCTCTCTTCTGGCTAACAGCTAGGCTGGGTGCTTCATCTCTGAAGCTGAGTTTCCACTTGAAAGATTTGACACAGATGCTTAATGTAAAACCTTTTCCTTACATTCAGTGGCATTAACCTTACCAATTTCACTGAAGATTTTCAGGATGCCCTTAAAAGATTCAAGCGTTATGCTCAAGGTGTTGCTTTGTGTATTAGTAAGCCCATGAAAGGATGGGTTTGTGGATCCTGCTGGCCAAGAAGAGATATTGCCATGGCAATTTTGATACATGAAAAGTTGCTGTAAATATATATAATATAGCAAGTCTATGTTTGTTACAGAGTTATGCTAATGGATATCCAGAATGTGGTATTAACAGCTGATATCTGACCACTGGATATGTTCACTGTACACTATCCCAGACCAGCATCTATGGAAGACTACAAAAATCAAACTTCAGCCTTTGCAGAACATTGAATACTCTATTCTAAATATGATTTTGCTGACAATCAAAACAAATTTGAGTGCAAAGAGGTGTTTCATCCTCATTTACTGCTGACCTGGACAGAGAGCTACTAAAGTAAACATGTCAATCTTTTTGAACATTGTTTCTTCCACCGTGCCTGGTTTGAATGCCTGCTTTGGGTCAACTGGTACAATGATTCCCATCTTCTGTAACCTAATATGTGGATTTGGACTTTGGATGACTGCAAGGCAACTGATGATAGCCTGAGGTCCTTCAGCAAATAGGCATGCAGTCCTGCAATCATTAGTGAACTGAGGCTCCTGGATGATGCCTCCAGTGACCTTGGCTCTTGGTCTGCTGAGATTAAGCAGGTGACTTCAATTCTCTAGCAAATGTGCTTTGTCATGCTCTGGGAAGGATTACCAAGGACAGAAAAATAAGTAGGCTAAATGTGAGTACAGAACGTTGTTTGACTATGCTGGGAGCAAGAAACTACTCTAAAACTGACAATCATAGGTGTCTGTATCATCATGGAAAGAGCAGATAAGGCCAGGAAATCCATCAAAACAGCCTGGCTGGCTGAGGACTCACAGATTGCTGAGTACTTAAACAAGAAAATTAAATAGTTTAGACTAATTAGCAACAAGGTTTTAATTCTGATCCCAAGAACTACTGTGATACTGATTGTTGGAAGCTAGGAGGGCATATTGAGGGAAGTATGTCTGTATGCTTTCTCTCTTCTTGTACTCATCCTTAAACATTTGCTAATAACCACTAAGCACTAGACTAAGATGATACAGAATTCTTCCTAATTTCTATGCTTTTCCTTGGTTTGTCTGTGAATCGTCATCTCAGTAGTACCACAGACAGTGCAGAAACTGTCTGGATATGAGGCACCACTATCATCAGGATGAGCTGTTGTCAAGAACAACCTGAACTAATAATTTCCCAAGTGTAAACTGCAGAAAGATGCAAGATAGCTCTCACATAATGAACAGTGAAATATCCTTCTTCTGTAGCTATGTGATTAAAGCATCCTTGAGGCTTTCTGCAGCTTCTCCTTTTCCATATATCTGGGTGAACAGTGGTGCCAGGACTATAGCCCTCAGACCATAGCCTTCCACTCCCACACTTAAGCAAGTATGCTATCAGCTATCCAACCATCTTTGAGTGCCTATCTTATTGGAGATAAGATTTCTACTTGATCACACTGATCACTACCTCAAGGAGAGGAGAGGTGGCTGACTGAAGGGAAAAGGCCTTATTCAACTGTGAAGGTCAACTTCTCTTCCAAATAAAAAATGCTACCCAAGATCTGTCACAGGAACTAGCAATGCTAGGATGCCATACATAGATCATTTCAGAAATACATTTGGTTGTGTGTCTGTCAGTAAAGGACTGCAACTTTTCAGCCTCACCTTTCTACTACTCACCTTTCATTTCCCAAAAGTGTGTGTAAGTGATATTACATAAGGGTGTGCAATGTACCTACTTGAGTCTTGAAGGGTCATTGTGAAGCCTAATGTGTTAGCTGTGCTAGAAGGAGAATCCGTGTGATCCCTTCATCATTTGATTCACTCTGTCTTGATATCTACTTTTAATATAGCCAATTGCTGTTTTGGATAAGGCAAGCAAGATGTCTTTAAGATGTACTGGCTGCTTTTCTACACTGCTGCCTTTGAAACAGTGCCACTTGAGATGATGTGTGTTTGGTGTCAGAGAGCGGCAAGAGCACAACGTTCCTGAGGGGCATTAGTGCCATTCCCGCACCCTCCAGCATCTGAATGCAGTGGAAAGACAGGGACTGGGAATGGGGACAGTTATCAGCCTTGGAGATGAGGACATGAATTAGGACTGGGTTCCAGCCAAGGGCTCCTTCCAGGAGTGCCAGAAGACAGGGCTTGGACTAAAGACAGGCACAGGTGACCATGTCCTGAGGTGAAACAGGGGACCTGGGCCTATGAGGCCTATGGGCCTATCAGAGTAATTAATGCCAATGGGTATCATCAATGACTGGGAAGTCAGCACCAGTGCTATTGCCCTTTGGGTTGCTATTACTTTGCTCCTGATAGTATCTTTCAAATAGTGGCAAGTCCTTTATTTTTATTTTTATCTTTGTCTAAAGATTTTTTTAAATTTCAGCTATAAAGATATTCCTGGGGAGCAAATAGCAGGCAGCTAGAAGAAGAAAAGAAAATGCCAACACTTGTGGAGACGTAGAAAAAGTGCACCTGTGATTAAAGTATGAACCAAGACTTGCTATACCAGGAATGTGTGACTGGAAGTATCTAGGCTAATGCAGACGTTCCTCTCCTGAGAATTCAGTGTGAAACATATGGAAAGTAATATTTCAGAATGCATTTTGAAACACCTTTACTGAAGACATCTACAGAATAACAGCAACAAACAGCCAGCTGCTGTTTAATTTACTACATGCAGTAGATAAGGAACATCACCCAGCTACAACAGAAAATACATATTAATAACACAAACCAGAGCAAAATGTTACAAGAAGGAAACTTTCATACACTCCTCTATGAAAGCAAATCTCAGTTATTCTGGTCCTTCTGCTTAATTAGAGATTTACTGGTTATATGGAAGCTTAATATGATTATTTCTTAGTGCTGGATACACAGTAGTCGTTACAAAGCAGAGTTTTCAGTTTTGTTTATAAACTGTGCTTCTCCAAATTCAGGAAAAGTGATTATTTTCAAATGATTATGAAACTTAAAACAAATAGAGCACTACTAACTTTTTACAGACCTTCACAGAATTTAACATAATAAAAATCCATTCCTCTCTACCACCAAGAAACCTAAATTATCAACAGCAGGGTAAGTTCAAGGAAAAGATTTGGTAATGTCCATTTGGATACCTACTGACTGATCATCTTAACAAAGATCATGGTTTTACATTTACAGTCATTTCATAGCCTGAACTAAAGCAGACCAGTATTAGATGGCATACGACCAGTGAATTCAGATGACACATGCCATGATGCTCTCTGTATACCCCGAACTGATATGCTCTGAGGATACAATTACTTTACAATCTCAAAATATATAACCTTGGAGAGAGTTCCTGTGAAGGAAAGACAGAAAAATGAGTAATCAACAATTCCACTGGGACAATTTTCTCGCTTTCATTTGCAGCCCCCACAAAAGTATTGCTACAATTAGCTTTAGTATGCTCTGGGCATTCATTTACAATTCTAAAAAATACTCTTTCTACAGATGAACTAAGTTTATGTTACCAGTTAGTGACTATGATGCTTTGCAAAAGCAGAAAGTATTTATAAATTTGCAAAGCACAAATCTCCTATTTTGGTCACAGAGTTCTTTTTTCTTTGAATTTTTTAAAATTGCTTATGGTCAGTCTCATATTTGTATTCAGCCTTATAGAATTAAAGACATCTTTTTTTTTCTCTCTCTCTAGTGTTAAAAGGCATACTTTGAGACAGCCACAGGAAAAAGGAACATATTAGTGCTAAAAGAAGTCATATTGGGCTTGACATTTTTTTTTCTGGAAATGGAGTAGAAGAGGAGATGGCACTGTTGCATCCCATTCGGATGCATGCAGACAAATAATTACTTAAAAGAGTTCAGGCAATAATTCACATTGTCTACGGAAATTCCATATATGTGGATTTTTTGAACCAGACAATTGTCAGATAATTGGGATACAAACAAGAGTTAATGGGAGATACCGTTAAAACCAAGTTTATCTTGCAGTATGTTTCATAGTTTGGAAAGTTTCCATCTCAAATTTCAGCAAATTTCTCTCCAACACCCTCACTGTGGTATTTTTCCTGTCTCTCGGTTTTTTTTTTCTGTTTATTCACTCTTTTCTATTAAGAAGTATATTTAAGTTACCTAAACTAGTTTTGATCCTCATCAAATTTTATCTTAATTTCTCACAGGTGATAAATATAAAACGCTATTTCTTTTTCTCACAGTACAGCCAAATAAGTTGCTCCTTCAGTATGGTTCTTCAGACCCGAAGTGTTTTTTCTAAAAACTATGAGGCAGCCTTTAGCAGGATTAAAAAACTATAATAGGATAACTCCTCAGAAATCAATAAACAAACATCTAATAATGTAATGCACACCACTCAACTTTTCTATAGCAGGTGAAACATTTCTCAGTAATTGAATTTATCTCAGATCCTTTAGGAATGTTGATGATCCACGCAGCTGCCTGGAATTAAAAATTGGAATATGATTCTAAGTAATTTAATACACAATAGAAATTTATCATTGAAAGACTTGTGTCAAGGGTTCTTTAGCATCTTATCTAAAAGGATTGTAATGAATTTTCACTTGATTCAGCAGTTGTCTATGCTTTTATTACTAAAGCCTTCCAAATACCTGGTGAAAGCACCAGTGACATGATGAGGTATCACACAGTGCAAGTGGTGCTGCATACTAAAGAAAACCAGGACCAGGATATGTCCCCAGTGGAAAAATCTCAGACCAATTCTCTTGTCACGTAACACGGCTTTCACTGTATTATAATGTGGGACTGAAAAGAAAAAATCTAACTCCTTAATTTCTGGCCTTGCAGTTGGACTGGAAATAAAAGAAAGTATTGTATTGTATTTTGTACTGCGGTATTTCAAGGGATAGTAATTTTTTTCCTAAGGAGTAACTATTTGGAGAACCTAGCAGTACCTGTACAACTAAGAGCTGTCCCTTGAAAGAAATCTATGCCTCTGTTCCATAGAAAATGCAATTTTATGAAGACTCTCTTTTCACACAGTGTCAGTTTTTGGATGGCTGCTGTATACAATATATTTTCAGGAAACTGTGTTCTAGCAGAAAGATGCATTATTGCAATTTACCCTGCTAACTGAAAAGAGAGGCACCAGAGGCATCAATCAGCTGATGTAAATCAGCATAGCTGCACCAAAGGAGGGAGTTGCACCAGTCTATTAGCTAAAACTTTTATCCCAGTAAGTATGTTTGGGACCACATATACCTTTGGCATATATCCATTTAAGAGAGATGTTCTGTGAAATTTGAAATGATTTTTGCTGGAGGCAGGAGGGATAATAAACACCCGGCCTTTCAGCAGGCACAAAATGAAGCAGTGGACACTGCACAGAGGACCTGCAAACCCGGGCACTTGCTTTCTCCTGAAGATACGTTCTAAGGTTTGGCTGCTCCAGTGAGATGTATGTGACCACTGTATTTTAACACGAGAGTTGAACAGAACTAACAAGGAACAAAAACGAGTCTGATGTTTTTAGAAATGAAGTCATGGCCTACTTTTACTTCCTGACCTCAGGCAAATGATTGACATTGGAGCAGACTGTGACCTGTTTAGACTAGTTTAGTGTGTCAACTGCCACCTGGTTTTATGTCATTGAACATGTAACGAGGCTCACTAAATAAGGCAGACCTAGCCTAGAAAACTGCATCAGGCCTCACTTATATTTTTAGGTTGATTTCTTTTCAAATAAATTTAAATACCAACCTGAGTCATTCACTGTGAAAGTCTGTACAAGCTTTCATGTGCTATCAAGCATCAAGTGAGAATAAAGATTTAAGCCAGCTGCATGGTGTCACTTTATTCTGTTTCTTATTTTTCTAACATAGTCTCTTGTTTGGGTCTGAAAACCTGCAGAGAAACAGCATGCTAAAATTTGAAGTTTCTGTCATTTTAGGATAGGGAGAAAAAAAAAAGGCACCCATTTTTTCTGAAAATTGAGAAGGGACTAGTCAACAGTGCCAACATCTGTAATTGGCCAATACTGCTGCTCCTCCCCAATAATAAGTTAGTATTAACTCTATTTTTGTTAGTAGCCCTGGGCCGATACGAGGAAACAGCAGTCCTGCTACGTACTTTTTTGGTGGTTAACAAACAGCACAGTTGAACCTCCACTTCGCCAGCCTGCCACATCCCTTTGCATCCTATAAGGATGCTGGGGGGCCTTCCCTGCATGGTGCCACCGGCCTCTCCCCAGGGAAGCCGAGTACTTACTGCCTTTTCTTCTCCAAAGTCTATCACTGAGCAAACCTACCTTGCCACATGTAGAAAGTCTGTGACAGCTTTTTGACAGCCGCGGCTGCACGCTGTGCCTTTGCACCGAGCAGCTGGTGGTGGGCAGGAGTGGGCCAGGAGGAAGCACTGTGCCACTGCACAAACACCACAGGACAGGGACCGTGACAGTGTGACTCAACAGCCAAGCCCAAGCTTCATGCTTGGCTTGCTCTCACAGAGACATAATCCTACCACTATTCCTATGAGCTCATGTTAGAAGTAGGAAGTGTGTCAGCTGAAGCTTAACTCTTTAAAATATTTTCCCCCTCTTCTTTAGAAAGAATGATTTATTCTCATTTTCTATGTTACTGTAGCTCATTTTCTGTGTTACTGCAGCATCAGAAAGTCTTGGACCAGACTTTTGGATGTTTGCTTGATTTCCAGATCTGCTGCAAAGCTATAGCTTTAGGCAGTGCCCGTGTTTTGAAAATTTGCTGAGAGTTTCTATGAGTTATTCAAACAGCAGTGCTGGGTCTGAATTCAGTGACCTACTTTAACTTACATTTGAGTTTCTAGATTTCAATCTTCATTTTGTCTGAGTGTTAAAAATATTGCTCGTTTTTCAGGATTATCACGACTGGCTCCCTCTGTAGTCAATCTCTTCTCTAGATAGGTGGTTTCCTGCCTTCAATTTCCAGCATTAGTTATTCCTAATGCACATGAACAACACTGTCTCAGATTATTGTATCACCAATGCATGCTCTCATCCTCAAGAGGCCCTCAGACAGCTGGGGCATTGTGCAGTTAAGTACTTCCGCATTTGAACATATTAAAACAAGCATGCACAAGAAGGAATAACTGCAAAGAGTGTTTGTTCCCTTAAAATCCCAACAGTTGACAAGCCATCAGAGCACACAATCAATTTGTAGCAATGGAAACCAAGTGTAGTGGGGAAAGATTAGCCACCAGGAGTATTACACATGATTGGGCTGTCATATTGCAGGAGAGAGATATGAATCTTTGAACAGTCCACATTCAACGGCTGCTGCCCAAACTCTGTCAGTGCATTTCAGCTGTTGGAATATGTGGTCCCAGCACTTCACTCCTTGTGGGCAGATGTTAATATTCTTGTTCAGTGCTCCCATTCACTCCCTGAGAGCAGTCTGTCAGCATCTCTGGTCTGCCAAGCATGCCAACTGTTATCACAAGTTTCTCTTGCAAGGCATTTTCATGCTTCTTTGCAGACATATTTGTGCAGGCTTGAGATTCACCAATGTTAAAAAAGAAAAGTAGTTTCAGACACAAACACACTCTCTTCATAGAGTGTATGTCAGTCTCCATCACTCACTTGACTTGTGAAGTTGCTGAGATTCCTCTCTAACTGGCAGCATTAATCATGGCATTAATGGTTAGCATTATCTTCATTTCTCTACAGCTAGCACATGCCCCTTCCCTGTCCTTGGAAAAAGCAAATGGTGAGACCCGTGCTCAGGAAGTGCTTGTGCACTCTTGTGTTTTCCTACTGTCTTACTGCAAAGGTCTCTATGGCACCTCTAGCAGTTGTCACATTTATTGGATTACCCTGACTCTGCTAAGTAGCTTATAGATTGGGGCACGGTAAGGATGCCATATCAGTTGAGTTACTTGATTTTTACCCGGTAATGCCTAAGAGATGCATTGACAATGCAGATTCAGCTATGAAATTTTGCTGAGTCATTTGTGTCAAACTCTTCTTCTGAGATCTGGTCCTCACCTTTCTGAGAGACCCCTAAGGGCAGCTGTAAGCAGCCTGATGAGAGGTATGGGCTGTGGGTCTCTCTTGCTCCCACGCTGGGAGGACTCGTGACAAAACCCCAACCGCAGCACACTCGATATATGACACCTGGTTTTACCATGGCACCATGAGCAACCAAGTCTGAGCAGCACCATGACTCAGCTGGAGCAGGACATAAACACGTTGGGTGCCAGGATAAGAGGATGTGCATTGTTTTTGACAGATTCTGAGCAAGGCTAGAATAGTCTCAGCATGCTCTTGGCACTGTTGGCCATATTTGTAATCATGAAACTAGGGTCAGGTGAGGAACAGGTTGCCAGAGAGGCTGTGGAACCTCCTCCTCTGGAGATACTCAAAACTTGCCTGGATGCAATCCTATGCCACATGCTCCAGGTTTACCCTGTATGTGCAAGGCGGTCTCCAGACTGAGTGATCTCCAGAGGTGCCTTCCCACCTCAGCCCTTCTGTGGTTCTGTGAGGAAGGTCATAAAACACAATACATCTGCTACATTAAAAATACTAACAGTAACAACAGAAAGGTTTAAAAAGTTGCTCTTCCTCATCGTTTACTTTCTCCTCCTCCTTAAGGAATCGCAGAAATATTTCAGTGGAAAATGCACATCTCCCCGGTACATGCCATGTATCTGCTGGGGTTTTCAGGAACCGCCACCAAGGGCCCCCCTGCCTGAGCCTGGGGTCAGGCCTGCCCTCATGTGCTGGATGGGCCAACAGCTTGGTCGGGGCCTCAGTGGGCGCTGGGCTCTGCGAGTAGCAGTGTCCATCCATTGAAAAGCAGAGGGCTGCACTCGATCCAGCCGGACCGCTTGGCCACGAGGCCCCTGATTTGACCTGACGAGTGGCTGAAATCTAGGCCTCTTTCTTTGATATTATTCACTTATATATTGACCTTGTTAATGCTGTATCTCTGCCAGACCAATCTGAAACGCCTTATCTGCGATCTCAGCTTAACATTCACGACTGACTAAATTACAGAGGGTTTTTTTTTTGTTGGGTTTTTCCCTTCAGACAGCCAAAGCAAGATTATGTGTATTTTTTAATTACCAATTTCATAAAATACAGGAAACTTAGTGTCAGCCATGGCCAGCTGTGCACGTGACTTGACGGTTGGGAGAGCCCCCGTGCAGCAGCAGCCCTGCCCTGGTGTTTCAGTTCATGTATGTGTGCTAATGGCATCAAGAGTTAATAAGTTATCGCTCTCTGAAATTCCCCTCCTGGTAGAAGCTCCGTCAGCCCAGCAGTGTGTCAGCCACCGTGAGCGCTTTGCAGTATCGCTGCCGCCAAATGCCAGATGCAAATGCTTCATGCGCAGCAGGCGCTGCTTTTTAAAAATAGCACAAAGACTTCTGCAAGAAGACTGCCACAAGATTAAAGAAAAAAATCTAAAAATCATACATTACAAATGTTTATCCACTGATTCTTCTGAAAAGGGCCATATTGGGGAAAGGGACTGGCAGCGTGTGCAAGGGAGTAGCTAGGCACCTCTCCGGTCCTTCCCGAGAATGGAGGCACCACGGCAAATTCACATTCTGCTCCATAAGCAATGACTTCGCTATAAAGTAGATGGGAGTCTGATTAAAACACGGATGTTGCCAAGTTTGGATGAGAGTCTGGTGCTTTTTTCTGTTTGTGAGACCGAGTGCAGTTGGTTGAGTACTTTGGGAGATCGTGTCTTCCTCAACAGGAAAGTCCAGAGGACTGGCAAAGACCACTTGTGCTGAAGCTAACTTGCACCGCTGGATGAAAAATCCCTTTTTTTAAACCTGTAGTAGCAACTCTAAATCACTGTGATGAGTGATGCACAAACATAAAAGAAAGAAAACCCCCGCCTCTGAGAGCTTACATGCTTTCTACATTCCACAATACAGAAGCTCTAAAAATCGCTTTATAATAATCTTCTCCCGAATGGTAAATGATGTAGAAACATTGGCAATGTGCAGAATTTAGATATGCAAATGCAGAAGCCTACAGTTTCTTTTTTTTTTTTTTTTTTTTTTTTTGCCGGAGACATTTGCATCTCCCTGGAGCGACAGTGACCTCAGCAGGGGCTGGTTTGTGGGCTGGGGTACCTGCCCCTGCAAAGCTACAGGCAGGGTCTAGAACCTACTCACAAGCACATCTGAGATCAACGTTTTGTTGACTTTATTTTGGCAGCCTCGTCTTATGCCTGACTGACCTTCTTTTAAGTCGATAAGAATCAGTCACAAGAGAGTTTATAAAATCTTTTCTTATTTGCAGAGGCATAATTTACTTAAATATAAAAATGTAAGACCTAAAAATTTTTGCAAACCTAATGCTAAGCATGCTTTTCTCTAAGTTGAGACAGTAGCACAACTGCCTGGAAAAAAATCAGTAAAAGCAATTCATAGCAATAATGTACAATAAAATAAAATAAAATAAAATAAAATAAAATAAAATAAAATAAAATAAAATAAAATAAAATACTCCCCAGGAGTTATAAAAGGTAGGGCTGGCACGGAAGTCGAGATTGAAATTCACAGGCAGGGCTGATTTTGGAGTTGTCATGGCACCAGTATTGCTATGTGTGAATCACAGTACCATCAGATCACACTCTGAAAAGCAGCAGGTTTGCCTGCATATGAAGCGAGCAAAACCTTGGAACAAACTGTTCTGTACCTTCAAAGAACTCACTGTTCAATCTGATATAGCAGACTGGATTCCAAGTTTAAAAAGTGGTGATATTTGGGATAAATTGTTAATTTTCTGGAAGTTAGGCTTGACCCACACTGCTGTGGCACAGCGCTGCATCTCTGCACCCTGGAGTGTAAGAAGATCCAGAAAAAAACCCACTGCTCTCCTCACAGCATTGGATCTTGCACCATGCTAAAAAAGAGCCTCTTTATTGGGCAAATACACCTTGCCCACAGCAATAATAAAAGTCAGCAGAATACCTATCTGTAATCAATGCTTTCATTAGTTAGATTTGAATAGCAAGAGCTGGACTTCTATGCTCTCTGCAGAACCATGAACATGGTTGTTTGTGCAGCATGGATAATCCATCACTGTCTTGTTAAACTTATTTTGCAAATTTTTACTTGAATATGTAGGCTAAGGTTTGCTCCCTTTATTGCTATGCGCCTAATAATACTGCACAGTCAAGTGTAAAAGATCTTCTGTCTTCTCAATTAACAGACTATTAAGCTTTCCCCTAAGAGTAATAAACTCCTGTAATCTGGCAGGGGCAGCAGTCCACAGATGCATTTTTTTTTCCAAAGTGCAGGTTTGTGTTTCCAGATCTAAGCGGGTTGTTCTAAACAGATTTTGCTGAGGACACACACAGAACATGCATTTACCTCAAGTAACATGTTAATTATTTCCCACTGGACAGGTGGAAGTTCATCTGGCATACAACTAAAT
>NW_010588537.1:218193-236235 GCF_000705375.1 Tinamus guttatus
ACATTTCATCGGCTATTCCTGCTTCCTTTATTCAAGGTACACGAATAATCTTTAGAGACTGTCTCTTTACAGAAGACATTTCCTATTAGTGCCATAAAGACTCTGAACATTGCTGGAAAATGCCTGAGAAGCCCATGAAAGACAGCTGCAAAAAGTAAACTTTTTGTTAGGAGGCTTAAATTCACTGGCTTAGTGATGCCCGCACTGTCCTGAACTAAAAAAAAAAAAAAAAAAAAGTCTATAAATTCCAGAGCCCCTGCTCCAATCAAGGAGCTGAGAAATACAGGGACCGAAGATAATGGCAAATCCCCCAAAATGCATAGTCAGACCTCTGGGGAACAACATGCAATTTACTTAAACTTTTATCTAAATGCACTGCTGTTTAGTTTGAGTCTGAATTTTCTCCATAAAAAGGTAAGCAAGGTCAGCAGGCAGAGGTGAGGTGTTACCAACACTCATTAAGTTCTATCCAAGGAGAAAACAAATCATACTCAAAAGAAAAAACCTGTTTTCTTTTCACAATGGAAAACCAAGGTGCTAGGAATCACAGCTTAATAGCCCTAAGGTCAGAAAGGGCTCTTAAGTCACTTAGGATCAGGATGATCAGGACAAAGAATTCCTTCCAGAAATTCATAGTCTGAAGATTTGGTTGGAAGAAAGATCATGTGCCCCTTGTCTATAGTTTGTTGTAATGAATAGCCAGTTGCATCTACTAGTTATAGCTGCCTGGCTCACACTGTGTGTGAGCACCCCAAAAAGCACACAATAATATTACGGAGTAAGAAAATATGTATCCTAGTTCTACAGTTTATGCAGTAAGCACTGTCATCAAATTCCATATAAATCCATGATGAGTTTTAAATCCTCCAAATACAGCCCTATTCACAAAAGTTTGTCATTTTCTTGTCCCTTGCAACCAAAAAGGCATTACTGGAAAGTCCCATTCCCTTTGTATTTTCAACTCGCAGTGATAAGATGGTATTGTCAGCACTCACCTTTAACAAAGCCAAGTCTGGACTTGGTCTGCAGTGCCAGGGCCACCCACACAGCCGGCTGCTCTTGTGTTCGTTAAAAGCACCTAAGTATTAATAAATGGAGCCCCAGATGCTTTGAGGCAGCTCTCTGCACATAACCATGCTCATTTTTACCTTACTCCTGCTCCTTTTTCTGATCCAGATGACACTTCACCTTCTTTGTTCAAGGCTGGCCTCATGCAAAGCTCTGCACCGCTCTGCCTTTGCAGTGGTGTGAACCTACCCGCACTAGCTGCAGATAGGTCAATCCGGATGCCAGATGGATTTCCAGGAACATCAGAGCTTTTAACTAAAGATCAACAGGTATCTCGATGAATATTTTACATCTCTTAATGTATTAAACTTGGAGCGGTTTTATACTTTCTTTTCTCCCTGGGCAACTTATTTAAATATCTTCCCTCCCCACTTTTTTTCTCATTTTTTTCCCCCATTCTCATTCCTGGTTCGCAATTTTTTAAGGGATTAGTGAGGGAGCCCACAGGGACAGACTCCTTTTCTGATCACCTCCTTGCTAAACACCATAAATAATCACTCCTTTTTCAAGTTAGAAAATAAATCGCACACCTAGCCTCACAAATAGAGAATACCATAGCCTGGATAATTTATCATTTAAAGAAGTCTTTCTCCTCCAGTATGTAACTTTTTCTAGTTTTCAATGCCATTTTGTAAAATTTGGAGTATATTGAATGTCCTGTTTGACTCAGCTCCTGAAAATCAGATCAGCACCATCCTTGAACTGTTGACTAACAGTTCAAGCTAAGTTGTGATTTTATAGTTCCATATATTCATTTTATTCTTTCATTTTCTCTTTCTCTCATCTTCCTATGACTGCCTTCAAATCCTATCATTAAGCCTTTCTCACCAGTTCAACCTATGATTTTACTTCCCTTTTTTCTCCTCTCCATGACAGCCTCTTCAACTGGGAAGTCATCTTTCCCCAGCATCAAGGATAAAATCTACCCCACACAGAGGACCCAGCGCCAGGACCACTTAAGTCTTCCAAAGAATTTCACCTCAGTTGACTTCCCCCTCCTCCTCCGGACCTACTCCTTTCACAATCCTCTTCAACAATGACCTCAGCCAGATTCCTTCACTACTGCTAAATTGTACCAGCACTTAATGTACTTTATGTGCCTGCAATGTTTTTTTTTTTCTTCTGAGTTTGTAATAGGCTGCAAATTCCTTGAAGCATGTCTCATTATATTTTTGTATAGCTCCAATCTCTCTGTCTGTACTTAATAAATAATGGCTATTCTACAAGAATGCTCACTGTATACCCTTACTCTTCTAAATACCAGCCCTTGCTTTGTCAGCTTTCTTAGTTTTCCTTTTGTCTGCGTAAGTCATTGTGCCTGTCTTCTGCATGTGCTGGTGTACAAGTGCTCATTCACATTTCTCATCACAGCGAGGAATTCTGTAACAATACCCTTACAGAGCAAAAAATCCTTATTTTGCACATTTTGCACTTTATTAGCCAGGGACATAGTCTTTAAAGATTTTCCACTTTTTTAGTCTTCCTAGAAAAGTCCGCTGTCCCTCCCCAAATATACAAAGTATCACAGAATATAAAAGCACTGTTTGTGTTCTTCAACAAAAGCTATTTTAGGCATGAGGCCCCATGTTTAACTCGCCCTGCTGTAGATATAAGAAATATACGGCAGATGATAAACTAGCAACATGCTAAAAATACGCTGAAATCTTGAACAATGGAACTAAGCCTAAGTGAAAGAACTTTGTGCTGAGAGAAGCATACTGAGGTGTAGCCCAGCTGAGAAAAAAGCACTGTTCATCAGGCTCCCACAAGCATAGTAACAATAAGGCACTTTCACTGCTGCGGTCTTATTTACTTGTCCAAGCTTATTAGGGGTTAGAGCTGCTATACAATTGCAAGGCTGGGGTCGGCTTTCACAGGTCCCAGGTAAAAAAACATAGGCAGGGCATTGCTTCTGTTTCAGTTACTCTCTGGCTTCAGAAGCCTTTCTTTATTCTGATTTTCTCTATTTTTTTATTCTCATTTAATTTTAAACTAGCTCATCTAATGCACCATAATTGAGTTATATTTCCAAAATATTTATCTTGCTAGTACATTTTAACCTAGCTTTACTGAAAGGCCCCAGGTGACGTGTCCAAGCAGGGGCAACAGTACAGAGTGCAATTTAAATAACAGATGCGGAGGGAGAAAACAAAAGAGACCAAACTTCTGGAGTTTACCTCCTGTTTAGTGATCCTTCACCTGCAGAGGATGTTTGTGGCAGATATTACCAGGTAGCAGTGCCACAGTGGCCCGGGATTTTCCTAGCCTGTGGGAACATTCACATTTAGGTGTTCTAAATAGTAAGGGCAAATCACATTCTATTTTTTTAGCACACCAAACTATAAGACAAATACTTGCCTATCTTAAGTACATATGTGTCAAAATCTTGCCGAAACACAGAGGAGCCCTATTTGTCCATTGTTCCTTTTCTAAATGAAAAGCTTTCCTAATGAAAAGCCACAATTGACCACAATGCAAAACTGGTTTTCCCAAGCTATAACTTGGTGACAATCCCTTGCTTCTAAGTTAGACTGGCAGCACTACTAATCATGACACGAGCAGGTCCAATATCAGCGCACCTCACTGCCATTAATACTTAGCACTCCAAGTATCTTGGGTACTGAGGAGCAAAGTTCAGCCTTTCTCAGAGCAGACTTCTATTCCAAGCAGGAGGCTCCTAGTACTCTCTGGAGACATTTTGTGCATGGTGCAACTGTAGTGCCTTAAAGGCATATTTTGAAATTAAACAGCAAGCCATATTTCTCTAGCGTAAGCTCAGAAAAATGTTTATGGAAAAAAGAGAGACAGAGATGATAAGAAAACTGAAATAGCACCTTTCTTACAAAGGTGAATCAAGTTTTTGAGTGTGAAGCAGGCGTGGGAGGATAATAATGAAAAAAATCTGTTGAAATCAGTCTTTTTTTATGTAACTAGCTTTATCCTTAGACCTCTGCAAGCTTCCAAGAGTGGGATGTATTCAATACAATAGCTCCTGCCCGTTTCTGGACAGTAACTCCTTCCGCTTCTAAATTAATAACTGCAAATCTCTGCAACACAAAAACAGAACAACTCCGAGCTGTTAACATTAGCAGTAGGCGATACACAGTGCTCTTTCTTCTTCCATCAGCAGCTGCCACTGTTTTGTTACCAGCAAGTGCAGCCGCCACCAGCTCCCGGCTCTCTGTCTGATTTGGTGCATGCGGCAGCGCTTGGCTCCCTGCGGCCTGCACCGCCGTCCTGCGCTCCCGACGGGAAACAGGCGGTGGGCCCGCATGGGAGCAGGCCACAGGCTGCCAGCTAGACCGCGCTGTCCACTTAGAAAGAAGTTACTTCCTTTCTTTCATTTTTTTTACAGCCTGTTTCACACTCTGTTGTTAGAGTTGGGCTTTATGTTTTGTGTCATTTTCCAGAACTCTTAAATAGCAGATTTGGGGATAAAAAATGGCTCTGTAACATACACTCTGTTTCCTTCTGTTGCAGTAAGCAGCATTCTAGAATGAAGGAAAGATATACTGAGGCAGACAGAGTTCACATCCCCTGTTCTAGTGTACAGGCATTATATAATGCCTTGTACGGATATTTACAGTAGGAGAAGGCAGGACACAACATTGAATGGTCAATAAGTGTTACCTGAGGCAAATGCTTACTTCAAAGTATATTTTTATGTCCAAAAATACTAGATTACATTTCCTTTCCTTCCTCTGTCCTTCACAGGTGATTTGGTTTCCACATAGTCAAAAAATAAGACAACAGGACTCAAAGGAATGGAGGAGGGCGAAAGAGAGTTACAGCTACTAGCATGAGAGAGACAGGCATATTGCTACCTGCAAGGATTAGTTAAACTTCCAACTGAGGGCCTTCTTGCCCTCAGCAAGGGTGTCCAGCCCAAGCAGCCTCGGAGGTTCACAAATTCAAAAGTCAAGGTTTTCCATCTATCTGCATTATTTACCACTACTATACTGCTGACTTCAAAGCTGCTTCTTCCTAAGCCCAGTGCAAAGAACTCAGTGTTTCTCTCAGGTGGTAGCTATGATGCTTTGGTTAGACATATCAAAAACCTAAGCCTACCTCAGAGTGAGCCGAACTGGCTGCATTTGACAGGGAGCTTCATCTCTACGGTAAATTTTGGGTCTCTTCTGAAGCACTGCAAAGAGGCATTAGAGTGACTTCCTGTTCCATCTTTCGCAGGACCCTATGTAAAGTTTTTCCAGGTCAGAAAATATTTAACAAACTGCTTGTTTTAGGGCAACCAACTCAAACCATACTTAAACCTTGCAGTTTCTCTCTTTTAAAGTACCAGTGATGAGATCTGGATGTGGGGTCTGATCAGGCAGAACTCAGAAGACATTTTGCTGCAGCTACAAAAGCACCAACAGGCAAAGAAGCCAAGGATACCTCTCCGTCCCAGGGGCTACCCATGGCTTATTTGCAGAAGTCGCCTTTGAGGTCTGCACACAGATTTTTCAGAAGAACGATTCCTGAGCATGCAAGGGTACAGCTTCAAAGCCAGCGCCAGCTTCAGTAAAGGCTGGGGCCAGAGGACTCCTACTGACTTGCAGAACAGCCAAGTTTGCCTCAAGTACCGCACCTCGCTGAATTGGACTGGGCAAAGAGAAGCAAGAATTGCCTAACACTGCGAGGAGGGCCAGGAAGTCATTTCTGCACCTCTCCATGATACACTAAGATGCACTGAAAGCACACGCTGACTTCAATCGTGGGAGCGGGATTCAAGCTTATCTAACCGGCACAGTCACAAGTCAATAACGATCATTTTGCATTCGGTTAAATTCTGAGCGGTTTAATCAGAAAAGTAATCTGGAAATAGCGACAAATCTCTTCACTCATTAAGAGCAAGCAGTCCTTAAACAGCCAAATGGAAGCGGGCTGCTGTGAGCTCACGTCAGCACATCCTCTTTCATTGGTGGCACTCAAATCCACCAGCAGAGAAGATTTTGACATGCTGAGTTTGTCCTGCTCCCTCTGAGTCACTCTGACAATCAAAAGGAAATAACAGTATTACCATCAGCTATTACCTGCATGTCTCAGCCACTGCCAGCGGGCCGTATCAAGCCCCTACACGCTTTCCCATGGGTCTCCAACGTCCCAGGCAGGTTCTAAAGAAACGTTGTTGTACACTTCAGCTGCAAAATTACTTTTTTTCCCTAGAAAATGAATAAAGCTAACCAAGATTTTTTTTTAATTTGAATTGCCTTTATATATCTCTGTTTTGAATTATATTAATGTGTGAAGTAGTGACTTTTATTATTACTGCAGCAAATTTGCCATGCAGATAATTTTTTTTCCCAACACACAGGCCTACCACTGATTTATCATGAAATCCCACACCTTTGATGCCCACAATGTTAGTTTTACCTGGGAGCGTAAGATCAAGCTGACAAATCTCATGAATGCAATTGAGAGCTATATAGGAGCTATATAGATGTGTGTATTACACATATAAATGTGTATAATATACATACACACACACATATATTTATTACGTATATAATATTTACAACATTTTCTTTCATTTCTTTATCCAATGGCTGTTTTGTTTTGGGATATGTCATCAACATCAGATACATCTCTTGTTTTGTAAGGAACAAACCAGAGATCAAGAGGATTCTGCATCACCATAGGCCTGTCTGTAGAGTTCACTGCCAGTTTGTGGCACTTCTGAGCAAGCTTAGCCCGAATCACTAGGCAAATGTTGTTAACGTTCACTTGGAGTGAAATGTTTCTTGAAATATTTACACCCATTCAACAGTCTCGTCACTCTAAAGACTGTTTCGCATACCATACGCTCACTCCAAAGGCCTATTTGTTTCTGGTAGACACAAATCAAGTTTTCCTTGGTGTTACAATACATCCTGAATAAACATATTGAAGCCTGAATTCTCGCTGAGTAGTAAACCAAAAAACTGGATGAAACTCAGATGCCCCCGATAAACTGCCCTGACATCATCACCCGAGAAATGAATTTACTGTTGCTTTTGCTTAGTTGGTAGAATCAAAGGAGCCATGTTGGGGGGAAGGGTGTAGTGATTTTCAAACTACATCATTAGAAGACCAGGTTGGCTCTGTAGGCACACAGCATTTTTACAGGGCTCTGTTTTGGCTTAGCCAGTCAACCCTGAAAACAGCTGCAGGTCTTAGTTAAAGAGAAAAGAGGCTGAGCAGAAAGAGGGCACAAGAGCCTCTTCCCTCCGAAGTGTGGTAGCATTATACTTTAAGGCATATACTTTAAGACAAGAACATATCCAAAGAGATCCTACAGACAGCTGGTCTCTAAATCACACACCAGATACTTGCCAACTCAATTTAGCATAGCAGCTACAGAAACAGTCAAAATGCTCGGTTACATGTATTACGAAAATCTATCTGAAATCTGCAGAGCTGGGATGATGGCTTTCCAATTAATGTTATGAATTTCAATGTACACTTTCCAGAAAGCTTCCCAAGAGCCTCACGAATACATATTTATTGTTGACTAAAGAGATCAGAGAGAAAACATGGGATAATTCCTGAAAACAGCTGTAGTATTACCCAGGATTGACATGTTCCCGTTATTTGCTTGGAACTGCACAGCTCCAGACACACTTTGTCTATGCATCTGTGAAACACAAATTCTCTGGTAAAATGCAAATTGCACTAATGCTGTAATCCAGTTTAAGAGCACCAAAATGCAAGTGCACTGTTCAATCTTTGTCTAGTGTTCATGGGCAAACTGAGTTCATTTTTCCATCGGTTTGCTTAAGAACACAACTGTAAAGTCCTCCCTGTGACATGGGCCAACTTATGTTTTAATATGAAAACACGCCTCTCTTGCTGAAAGATAATACTGCACAGAGATCCTGAAAATGTTTCAACATTTGTTTAAAACAAGTCTCATGGGAATATTCTTATCTAAAAATTTCCAGTTTATGACTAATGATGTCAAGTAAGTAAAGAGAACGCTATCTAATACATAATAAAGTGCCTTGTAAAGTTACAGTGCTAATCTGATTTAGCTTGTTTTATTTCCAGCTCTATGACTCTCATTTTTCATTTTGTATTCTTTGTTGAAATATATATAGTGTCTGCAAATCCCTTATTTTTGTCATAGATTTGTATTAACAGCACTCAGAGCCTGCTAACACTCCAATAATAAAAAGCACCCATGAAATAAAACAGATTTAAAAACCATCAAGACAATGCATTTTTCTCATTTATTCAAATCTTCTGCAGGAAGTAAACACTGAAAGATTTAAAAAAACTTCACACTGCAGTATGTACAGTTTTGTGACATCACATGAGGAAATTAACTTCTAATTAAAAAAAAAAGAGAGACCAGTTAGATTAATTATTGAAAACACATCACAATGAATTTGGTTGTTGTAAATCCCCAAAATCTTATGTATGGCAATGAAAATCAATATTCATTTGTTTTACAATGATGGAATAATCCTGATACAATATTTCAGTTATGCAAAGTGGAATCCTGAACTTCTTTGACTGATTATAGTTGTATGGATTCTTCATGTTTTAAAAGTAGTTTTGAGTTTTTTTTTTCCCATACCCTTTTGATTTGAAGCACATTCTTTCACAAAGCTAAAATACCACAGCAGAAGTCATGTCCAGAAGTGGAATACTGTTGTGTTTTGAACTGACCTGACTTGTTAAGACATTTTTGCCAACGCACAGATGCACAGGGTCCCCCATGCACTTTTCATGCAGCAGGTAATCACAACTTTAAATAAAAGTATTTTTCTATACATTCTTCCAGACTTGCAACTGTATACATACATGCAAAAGTTTTTAAACCTATGTGATCATATTTACACTTATACATGGAATATACATAACAAAAAAAAGATTAAAAGGTTTTTTTTCCTTTGCATTAGAACAATACAAAATATGTATTTTCATTAAGGAAACCACTATTTACATCACCTTTTAAAAACCAGTTTCAACATATTATAGGTGTAACAAGTCGATATATTTACATTATATATAAATATATATAATATATACTTACCAGCTTACTCCTCTGTAAGATGTGGCAGAGAACAAACTGGTAATATCATGTCACTGACGTCAATGAGAGCTGTAATACTTTCACCAACATTTAACAGGGAAAATTTAAACCATTCATTTCTTTCTTTTAAAAACATTTGTAAATTAAACATTTAAAAACATTACTAAGAAGAAATGGATAAAAAAAGTGAAAGTTATGGCTGAATTCCCTTTTGAACTTGCAATGCTTATTGACTTCTCAAACTGCACTGATGGGTTGGCCAGTATCAGTAGAGAAGTCTTCTGGCAAAACAGCTTTGATTCTGTGGTCATGTATTTCTTCCCTCTTATTTCCTCAGTTTTGGCAGAGGAGATGCTAGAAACTGCCCAGCTAGCTCAGCTCCATATACTCTGGGGAAAACAAAAGATAGGCCTGTGTGACAATTACAAGCCAACGCTCAAATCTGCCTCCCTTGGGCGCTACACCAAGAGGGTAGCAGAGGCAACCCAAGTGTCCGTATGGATATGAACTGCAACGAGGCACAGGACACTTCACAACACGGCTGCTGCTGCCGCGACTATTCTGCTAGGGAGGTTAAAGCCAGCTCAGATGCAAGGCCGCAAGGCCAGCAAGGCTGCAAGGCCCAAGGGGCCCAAGGCCCCAGGGGCGGCAACTGCATCTTTAAAGGTGGTGTAGGGACATCCTTAACTCGGTCTTTCACTGCTCCCTGAGAAGAAGGCAGCTTCCCACTCCAACAGCAGCGCGGGCCCCTCCTCTGCCTCATGGCTCTCCTGGCGGTGATGCTGAACAGCAGCCCTGAGCCGTGCTACGCCTCTCGCCCACACAGCTCCACTGCTGCCTAGTCACATATCCTAGCACGGTGTCTGCTCGAGTCTCGAGTCTAACGGCCCAGCGGAAACCTCAGCCTCCTGTTTTAGACTGCCTTATCTCTGCCTGATTTCTTGTAGCATCAGAGGAGGCGTCCTGGGGACAGCTGAACTGCATTGGCTCCTAGGAGTAAATGTCGACTGAACCAAGGGGCAGGTGGCACTCTGCACCTCGGTTTGTCACTCGTCCTACAGGGGCTGTGGGAGTGGAAGATCTTTGGGTTGCTTGGGTCAATGTGGCCTGCCCAAGTAGTCCTTCTGCTGGTACAGCACATCCAGCTGTTCCAACACCTCCCTTTTCCCATGGGACAACTGAGAAGGACAACTCCCCAAGGAAAATGATGATGGTGTCTTCCTGCTTATCTGGGCTACAGAATAATAGCAATCAAAACTAACAAAAATGAAATCCCTCAGGTTTAAAATTGTGGATAGGGCTGACTCAGAGAGCACTCTCTTTGCTAGGGAGGAGTAGCATGAGTGATACTGGAGAATGCAGCACAGAGGAGAGTTGTCACCCTCAGTGGCTGACTGAAGAGCATCAGGTCAGCATGTCTACCTCTCAAGGGCCTTACTCTACCATGTTATATGCGGCTTGAGATTGCCAGGTCTTCATCAGGAATTGAGATTCTTCTATGAACAGCATGTCCAGAAAGTAAATTTTTGTATAATTTTTTTTTACACTTTACTGACGTCCGTGAGAATGGCAATACTCTTTTTTTTTTTATTAACATCACCTATGAGGAAAGCTAAACCAATAAAACTGTTTGGCAATTAACATTTTAACTTAAATGTTTTATAAAGCTTTAAAAACTAAATGTTCCAAAGTATTTATTATAACAATAGACTGCCACAGAATAAATACATAGATAAGTACACTCCTGGGACTCCGGTATTACTTTCTGTTAGGTTAGTTAGACAATGTTCCCTGCTCTTCAGATGAATTTTGTTTTGCTGAAAAGTTTTCCAAATACATTATCTCATACCATTTCATGCTGCTTTTTCTGTGGAGACCTTCTAGTAAATTTATAGCTACGTATTTAGTCTGGGGACCATCTATTATTCTATATTGCATATATTTCCTAACTATATACATGTTGTTTCAAAAAAATAATCAATTAAGACCTTTAAGAGACATTTAACGGATGGAACAAATACCATCTTTTTAATATTTATGTTGGGTTGACTCATATAAAAAGAATTCATTTCCACTGTCAATCTAAAATATACTTTATCTTGTTAATGATTATTCTATGACACATTTGAATTGTCATTGGGCCACTTATAAATGCAAATATTAAAGACAAACAAAATTTTATTTTTATATTATACTTCCAACAATGACATTTAAAATGACATTAAATTTGTGTGAAGGTTTTAAAATATAAATCTTCTTTGTACAGCCCATTAATATATTACGCTTCACCCAAATAACATAAAAATATATCTTTAAATTGCTCTGTTATTTCTCATATAAACCTAGGGGAATGTTTTATATTAGATACTGCCAAATGTTTGTGTTCCCTAGAAGAACGTATCCCCTGGGGGGATAAAGCAGAATAGTGGTGCATTTGCCAGCTGGCACCCGGGATAAATCCCTTTCAGAGGGACTGCACTAGAAAGGCTGCAAGCCGATTCTGGACTCGGAGCAGGGACAAGAAGGGAAGAAACAGCCTGCTCTGACTAGCGACTAGGGAAAAGGGTCTGTGAAATGAAACCAGAGAGAAAAAAAGAGCAAAATGCCCCATCGGTCCTCTCTCCTATGCCACCTGAGATGTGCAGAAACAGCAAAGTTCTGTCACACCATCAGTGCTCAGTTGTGAAAATAATCAAAATCAAAAAGAGAGAATGCATCTGCACAAACTAAATACTGAACTGTTTTCTGATAACAGTGGGGATTATAGGTTAAGTCTGCACAGAACATACTTTTGGGGGGCTATATCAAAATGCAGCAAACCTTACAGTTACTAATAATGGGTATAATTTAAAGGAGCTTGATTTTGTTTTCCCCCTGCCCCGGGAGAATTAAGGGTTCCATGTGGACCTCATGGAAAGTGGAGCTGTGAGGATCTCTTCACTCAGCAATTCTTTTATGGTGCATCAGTTTTCACTGCAATATTCAGTTACTTCTAACTCAGACTGATCCTGCCAGATGTTACACATCACAGCACAGGTGGGGATCAAGGAAAAGGGCAAAGGGACAGATTTGTGAGACATATTCCACTACCCCTTACAGAACATGAAAAAAACCCACAATTTTACCCTCAAAAAAAATATTCTATAAGGAAATTTCCTGCGATTAGAGGGTAGTGCATTAAGCAGTGTATCAGCTGTTGGCTAGGTAATAAATATTGGCAGAAAATGGATTGTTTCCCCTAGTTGCAGAGAGAAGCCAACGCATTTTTCAGTAAAGTCCTAGTCTGTAGTTGAGCGGAAGTCAGATGCGGCACTTGAGTGCAGCTGATACTCTTCTGCAAAGGACGCAAGATGGTACTAAGCAAACAGCTCGCATTATCTGGTTCATAACTTTCCACCATTTTCCTCACTAAATCAATGACAGGCTTTTTCAGTGCTCCAAGAGACATTTTGACGTTCCCCTTTTAAGCTGGGAAGGGACAGGAATGCACCAACAGAAGACTCATGCGAAGACTCATGAGAAGACTCATGAAAATCTACTGTTTATATAAAAATCTAGGAAAAGGTTTTAATCATAACTAAGAACTTACAACTACAGCTAAGGATTGTGAGGATGGCATTTCTCAAAGTGAGGAGGAAGAAAAAAAGTAGATGTTACACCACTATTCTGGAAGGACCACAAACAAGATTTAAAAATAACAATAAAAATTTGGAAGCACTAAAAATTACATTTCAGTGCATTTCAATTATTAACACTGACATAGGTCTTCTAATATGATGAGCTAATACCTTGGACGTACTGCTCCATTTCTTAAAAGTTATTCTTAAAATTTCACAAAACATATTAAACATTCAAAAAAAGTACACTGTCTCTATGCTTAGGCTTCCCAAAAAAAGGATTATTTTACAGGGGAGGGAGGAAACGCAGCATTACCACCACCCAGGCTGTACGCTTATATTTTATGTTATGCCAAGGACTTGCAAATCCAAGTAAGACTCTGATCCAAGAGTGCCCATAACTTAATCTGGTGCATACAGAAATGTCTCATACAAATTACAACCTTTCTAGTTTCCTTGTGACAATCTATTATAAAGCAGTTTTTATCTACATGTATTTTAAATAACATCACCAGAAAAATAAAAAGTTTATCAAATGAAAACATTTCAATTAGACCATGCTCTTCTCAAATCATGCTCAATTTATACAGTATTCAAGTTCGTACTCATTTTTATTATTTTTTTTCTTTTTCTTTCTTTTTTTTTTTTTTTAACAAAGATTCAAAACCACCGATTGTAAACTCATTGGGAGGCTGTATTTTATTCTGGCTCTTTTTTGATTGTTAGCACTTTTTCCAAAAGTCCATGCACTTCTCCATTCACACCATGCTGATGAGAGGCCTTGTGCCCCATATGGCTGTTGTAAGGGCTTCGTAAGCTGTTGAAAGGACTTTTAAGCTCCGCATCAGATGTTAGCTCCTCTTTGATTGTAACACGGGCTGTGCTATCAGCAAATGAAGGCTCATTCCAAATGTCTTTGTCATGTGCTTCTTGGCTACTGACAGAGTTGCCACCTTTCTGTAACATGTAATACAATATTGGGTTGGTTTTGGTCAGTCTCGGAGATTCTTTTTCGTAATCGTTCTTGTCCATACCTGTGATGACCCATCTGATGGGTCCTTTTTCACTGGGCATGGGACACACACCAAACTGGTCGGATTCAGGTCTAGACACTGTACTCCCCAAATGTTCAGGGAAGGGGGAACTGGCAGGACTTTTTACCGCTACCGGATACTGAAATGTTCTGTGATCTACACAACTGCTCTGTTGCACAGGACTTCCCATCAGTGCATTTACTGAAGAAATGCTGAATTCAGGTTTATTAACAGTTGCATTGCTTTTGTTTCCTTTTTTCTTGCCCTCAGTTAGTATGTTATTCCTATGTTGTGACAGATCTCGCTCACAGTTTTCTGACAGAAGCAGCTGTTTCAACACATTAAAGCCTTTACTATCTCTAGACCAACTCCTATTTTCACTTTCACTATTTGAACCATGACCTGCAGCATACTTAAATTCAGCATCACTTCTGTTGAATTTCAGTTCTTGCTGGTTAAGCAAAGGCCCATAGAGCGCCTCTGTCGGGGAAACGTGATTGCTGGCAGCATCAGACACATTACTTTTCATCCTTTTTAGTGGACTTTCTGAAGGCTCAGCATGAAGTTTCCTCTTCTTCGGTACTGTGCAAAGACTCTTTGATTCAAGATGTGCCAGCTCACTGTTTCTGTGACTTCTGTCCAGCTCCTCTGCAGGGTAACTATCCTGGTTCTGTCTCAGCAATTTACTTAGCAGGCCATTTTTGGAAAAAGAGAAATCTTGAGGTGAAAGAGGCTCAGATTTTAAGTCCTCAGATGCTGGAGAGGCAACGGTGTTTCTCTGCAGTGAATGAGCATATCCTTGAAATTTGTTACCCTTGCACTCTCGTATTTGTTGTGCATTTGAATTGTAAGGAGCATTTGGTTCTTCAGGAGGTTCAGTTTTTATTTTCACTGTCAGTATTTGTTCATTCAGAGCCTTGTCCACCTGTTCTTGAGAACTTCCGTCTTTTAAAAGCACCTTCTCTTTCTTTTCGCTTTTACCTTTATTTGGAGTGCCCAGAAGCAGCTGAAGGACAGTGCGCCTTTCAAGGAGATTTTCTATTTCCGAACCTGGGAGTCCTTGTTCAGGGGGTGCAGGCTGGCAACTGAATATTTTGTTGTTTTCTTCATGCGCGCTCAGTTTATTCGGAAGCAGAGGGCTGTTCAATCTATCAATCAAGCCCACAGGTTTCTCCGTGCTCACGGCCAGCAGCTGCTTGCTGCCTCTTTGCTCCTCGCCTGCCATGGATGTCTGCATTCCGCACTGGGCGAGATTCTGCAGCAGCTTGCTGGCACTGAAAGCAGAGGAGTTCTGGGGGCTGTCATTTCGGCTCAGCTTGGCTCCTTGGATTTCTTTGCTTTTAGAGAGGTCTATCAAATGTTTGGATGCGGGATTCACCAGCCTATCTGGCTGGATGCTGCAGGCGTATGGTGGCGAGCTGCGCTTCATGGCCAGAAAAGACTGATGGGAGAGATTTATAGGAGAGTCTGCTTTAGTAGAAGCAAGCAGAGGCGGAGTGCTTAATGGAGTCATGCGGTTTGCACTGGGACTGTCAGTAACAGGAGTCCTTTTACCGGTCTGTACAGTGAATTTTGCCACATCAGCTGCACTGTGTGGTCCCTGAGGGTCGTTACATTTGTCTCCCTTTTCCTCGCTCTTATGGCCAAGTAATAACTGAAGCAGTGTTACTTTCTGATGGGGATTCAACTTAGAAGCCTTCGGAGTGTCTTTGTCTTCCTTGTTCTCTGGACAAGGAATTTTTGGATCCCAGTTATGAAGCAAGGATTGAGTCAGGTTATCCAGAGATGCAGATGGACCCACATCTGGTTTGTCTGTCCTCTGTTTAAAGGATAAGTCTATAGGAAGACAGTTAGAATGGGAGCTTTCGTCATCGCTGCTGTCATCTTCTGTAAAACTCGGATTGTTGTCTGAATACTCATCAACAGTCGTTGGCGTGCTGCTCTCTTCAAAAATGCTGGCTCTCTCACTGTGTTCATGCCCTCTTGCTTGTTTGGGGGTGTTCTGGCTTTTCAGGAGATGCAAGAGCAAGCTGTTGCTGGGAGAGGTTTTCATGTTACTTCTTTCCGAAGTACTTTTGTATCCCACACTTTTGGGAGGTGAAGGCATCATTCCCGCTGAGCTCTGAAATGGGGGCATATTGCTGTTGCTAGACACTGTTTTGGCTGATGATCTTGTTTGACCATTCAGATGGCTTGTCATTCCTTTTGATACACTGAATTGGCCAGCATCTTTCTGGGCACTTTTTTGTAACCTGGCCATAGCTGCGAGTCTCTCACTTGCTATTTGATTTGCATTTTGTGCTTTTAAAGCATGTTCCCTGGAGTACTGCTGCAAATGAGCTTCGCTTGAGAGCAGCAAAGCTAGCTGGCTGCATGCTACACTGGGCTTAGGTGAAGCTGCAGGACTGGATCGTTTCTCCACCATGCTTGCAACAGCCTGTAATCTTGCAGCACATGACAGTGGCTCATTTACCACTTTAGGTCCACTCTGCACTGCATGAGGAGATTCTACAAACCTCTCTTTGGGAAGGTTCTTTGTTATGTCAGGCAGACTGTTGTCCAGCTTCTGATCTTTCGCTTTGCTCTTCTTCAGCAGAGTCTTCAGGTGACTGGATGCAACTCCATAACACCTTAGATCTTTCTCCACTTGTAACGAATCATGGCTAAGGGAATACCCTTGCTCCTTAAGGCTCTGCCTAATCTGTTGTGACAGAGCAACACTCTGCAGCCTAGAGCTGAATGACTGAAGCAAAGAGGCAAGTAATGTGCTATCCTGTTTGCCTTTAGGCACATTTTCAACCATGCCAGCTAACAAAGCTTCCTTCTTCCCATTTAAATCCACAATGGAATCAGACAACCGCCTTCTCTTTGCTGCATTCCAGTCTTCAGAAGACTGTAACAGTCTTGCTTTTTTGAGATGCAGCATGCCAGATCCCTGATACGTATTTGTGTTAAGAACTTGACCATTACTTTGACAGCTGGGAAATATATTTCCAGAAAGCTTAAAGTTTTGATCCTCTCCACTATGCCCAGTGGACTTTTTGTCGACGGCAGTACCTGAGCCTCCTGCTGCTTGATGCATTAGTAATCCCTCTAGGTAAGTTAGAACAACAGAATCCTGGTGCATCTCAGAGCCAAGCTCTTCTCCATGAGTCATGTTCAATAAGAGTATCCAAGAGGGCTCTGTTTCTACTCACTTCAAAGACTAGATTGCTTTAGCTCAACTGAGATGCAGAATCAATAAATAACATGTAGAAGTCTATAGCTTTTTTTTTTCACAACCTGAAACAATGCAAAATGTTATATTCAAAGCAGGCTTCTTCCAGCAAATATTGTTTGATGAAAAAAAATTCAACTGTATCGCTCTGTTGATATAGAGAACATTTATGAAAGATGTCTAGGAGGAGTACTCAGAACATGGTTCCAAGGTAATAAAGTTCCACTAAATATTTCTCGTCTTCACCTTTGTCCAGGAAACCAGCCTTTCTTTCATCTTTTTCCATCTCCATCAAGCACATAATTTCCCTAAATAAAAAACAAACAGAAAAAAGTGGTCATGAAAGAAGATTTAGGGTAAGATTTACAGAAATTGCATACGGTATTTTGAATATATTTTCTTAGACAAGAAATTTTCTGATTTTCTTTGGATTCAGGACATATAAGAAAAAATATTCCAGATGAAATTAAAAACAGTGATGCAAATAGCTCACTGAAAACAATTAGAAGAACTTGATGAAAATGATTAAGACAGAAAATTTTATAAAAAAACTTAACCCAAAGTAAACTATCATAAGGATAGGTCCCATAAGGGTTTATTGCCTCTCTCTACTCTACAGTGCAAAACAAGGAACAGCAACCATGAATGGAAAATCTCAAAGCAGTTCAAAAATTGCTCAAAGTGTTCCCTGCTTTACATCTCCTCCTCCCCCCCCCGCAGAATTAGCAGTTATATTGGATTTTACTTGACAGTTGCATCGACCTTTCTACTTATTGCACAAATACACAGGGCATGGAGATTGCCACTGTAAAAGAGAATTAATAAAGATGTGCATAAAGTCGGTGTTTAGGTTTATACTGAATCTGTTGCAAGCATCAGTAGATATAGCCTTATTTTTGTTTGATAGGTAGATGACAGGCCTAAAAGTAGAAACAAGTAAATCCTACTGCCCAGGACTAACCAGTAATGCAAAATCTAGACCATTGGCACAACAGGAGGAAAAACTGTTATTCTTACAACTCCCAAATACCGCAAGCCATTAGAAAGGACATGTAATGGAAAGACAGTACAGACTGCTTATGAGGGCAT
>NW_010588537.1:236254-249122 GCF_000705375.1 Tinamus guttatus
TTCCATGTATGACATGTAAAACAGCGCAACAAAAACCATTCACAGTTATTTCCAAAGTAGTTCTCTTGCAGAGCATGTCTATTCAATACTTCCTTGGATGAGGCTGTAGACTGTAAAAAAATCTATTTTTAAAAAGGACAACAATGGCACTTTTACCACAGGCACGTCAGATGCATCTCTTATTTGTATTACACTTGTCAATGACAGCATGAACACAGTTCAGATAGACAACACAGTTCAATATTTAGATCATTATACCACGCATGCCAAGTCCTTCTCTCATTCAGTCCTAAACTAGCATAAGTATTCAATAGGAGCAAAGAGATCTTTCAACATGTATATCTCTGCAATTTTCTTTCAGAGACTCTAAGTACAATGAAAATTTATATTTAGAAGTTTTAAACAAACATATGCAGGTGGAATCATTGCCTCCTTAAAGTGAATTAATATTTATGATTGATTTCCCTGAGGCCAATTTTTAATTCAAAAACTGCAAGCACTTAAAAAAAAAGTTCTAAATAAGTAAATCAAAAGGACAACTTAACAAACATAATGTTGTAGACCATATATACTGCCCACAGAAACGCTCCCTTACTGTGATATTTGTCATCCACAGAAATTTTAAGCGCTGAGTTATTTCAAAACAGAATTGAAACACCAGCAATGCATTGTAGTGTAAAGTGCATATGCCCATATATCTAAGTATCAAATGAAAAGTTTCAAGCTAGTAACAGAATCTCAGTGCTCCTCTTATTTTTCTCTCTCACACCTCAGAGATACACGTATGCCTGAAACAGAGTTTGTGTAATTACTTGTAGATATTGCAGTGTTTATACAAAGGTATGATTATAAATTAAACTTGGATTCATCCAAATTGAATGTATCTATCAAATTACTGCTGCTTCAAAGTCCATTGTGCCTCTTACTGGATTTTTGTAAAGTTTCAGCCCTAAACAATTAAAGTCAGAAATAATGAATCCTTGGGGAATAAATCACAGAATGAAGCACAGAAGCACTGAGGTTGAATGGGACCTGTGGTGATCATCTTGTCTAACCATCCTAGAGCATGTTGCACAGGATCATGTCCAGGTGGGTTCTGAATATCTCCAGAGAAGGAGACTCTACAACCTCTGCAGACAACACTTTCCAGGACTTGGCCACCCTCACAATTAAAATCTTCTTCAAATTCAGGTGGAACTTCCCGTGCTTTAGTTTGCGACTGTTGCCTCTTGTCCTGTCGCTGGCCATCACTTCAAATAGTCTGGCCCCATCCTCTTGACACCCCCCTTTAAGATATTTGTACACATCAAGAAGATCCCCTCTCAGTCTTCTCTAGGCTAAACAGGCCCAGTTCTCTCAGCATCTCCTCATGAGAGATGTTCCAGGCCCCTAGTCATCTTTGCGGCCCTATGCTGGACCCTCTTGTACTGGGGAGCCCAGAACTGGACACGGCACTCCATGTGTGGCCTCACCAAGGCTAAGCAGAGAGGAAGGATCCCCTCCCTCAAACTGCTGCCATCATTCTGATGCACCCCAGGACACCATTGGCGTTGGCCACATGGACACATTGCTGGCTCACGGTCAACTTGTCCACCAGGTCTGCCAACTCCTTCTCTGCAGAGCTGTTTCCCAGCAGGTCAAACCCCAGCCTGCCCTTGTTCATGGAGTTATTTTTTCCTAGGTGCAAGACCCAGGACTTGCCTCTGTTGAACTTCTCAAGATTTCTCTCTGCCCATCTCTCCAGCCTGTCCAGGCCCCTCTGGAGGCAGCAGAGCCCTCTGGTGTATCAGCCACCCCTCCCAGTTTTGTATCATCAGCACGCTTGCTGAGGGTGCACTCTGTTCCTTCATCCAGGTCACTGATGATTAAGTTGAGCACTACTGGACTCAGTACTGAGCCCTGAAGAAAAACACCAGATACAGGCCTCCAACCATCACTGATTACAACCCTTTAAGCTCTGCCATTCAACTGGTTCTCAATCCATGCCACTGTCCCCTCATCCAACCCACACTTCCTGACCTTGCCTATGATGATGTTATGGGAGACAATGTCAAAACCCCTGCTGAAGTCAAGGTAGACAACATTCGCTGCTCTTCCCTCATCTACCCAGATGGTCATTCCACCAGAGAAGGCTATCAGATTGGTGAAGTGTGTTTCCCCTTCGTGAATCTACATTGACTACTCCTGCTCATCATCTTGTCCTCCAAACACTTAGCCATGACATCCAGGATAAGTTGTTCCATCATCTTTCTGGGATGGAGGTGATGCTGACTGGCTTGTTGTTTCCTGGGTCCTCCTTCTTGCTCTCTTTTGAAGACTGGAGTGACAGTGGCTTTCTTCCAGTCCTCAGGCACGTCTCCTGTCCTACATAATCTTTGAAAGATCATGGAGAGTAGCTCAGTAATAATATCCACCAACTCCCACAGCACTCATGGGTACTTCCCATCAGGGCTGTGAATCCGTGGGTATTGAGTCTGCCTAAATGATCTCTAACCAATCCTCCTCAAGCAAAGCAAAGCCCTCCTTTCTCTAGACTTCCTCTCGTCTCCAGGGTTTGGGATTCCTGAGAGTGGGTTCAAGCAACAAAGACTGAATCAAACAAGGCATTCAGCAACTCTGTCCTCTCTGTACCCTTTATCACTAGGGCATCCACCCTACTCAGCAGCAGATCCACATTCTCTAGTCTTCCTTTTGCTACTGATGTATTTGAAGAAGCCCTTCTTCTCCTTGACAGCTGTTGCCAAATTTAATTCCAAATGGGCTTTAGCCGTCCTTCTGCATCCCTGCTTACTCTTACACTATTCCTATATTCCCCACAAGGAGACAGTCCATTTTCCACATTCTGCACATATGTGTGTATATGGGGAAGTTTCTGAAGAATACATCAGGCATCCAAAGTATCCAACAAGTGCAGCATTAACACAGCTATGCTGTTTTAAAGAGTTGGGAATGCATTTTATATTGGAAAAATATATTTAGCTAGTCATATTTTTCATATTTCGAAGGGGAATGAATCACAGCATACCCTTCTTAAAAAAAAAAAAAAGAGAGAGAGAGAGAAAGCGTCACTCAATACCTTGTGTTTTAAAAGAATAAAATTGTAGATATTTTTCCAGGTTTGTTTATTAGCTGGTAAAGAAAGCCTTACAGGTCACCTTTAAGTTAAATCCCTGAGCAAATGCCCTGCAAGTTAAGCCAATATTTAGTAAGATTTTTTTTTTTTTTACAGCTCTGGGTAATTAAAAAAAAAGACAATGCACTTATGCAAATCCTTCAGGTACTGAGAAAGTCTGCCTCAGGAGATGACACTTGTAGACAGGTTAGTTTACACTCAGGACTTATTCTAAGAAGTGTTTTCCCACTTTTTTTTTTTCCTTGTGAAATTATTCGGTGCTTGGTAAATTGAAATTGGTAATTTTGCAGAATTGATCCAAGGGAAACTTCATTAAAGAGAATTAAATTTAAAAAATACAAAATGTATATGGAATAAGGAATATTATTTTAATCCTTTTAAAAAGGCTGCCTTGATCCAGTGCTGCATCAGTTATTACAGTGTTATGAAACCTTGCATGACCTAATGTACAATAAGAAAATGCAATGAAGTCATCTGTCAAGAACTGAAATTATGTCTCAAAAAGCTTCAAAAATTACACTTTCTTGTGACAGGAAGTCAGGTATCAAATATCAAAGAGTGCTCTTCCAGTGAATTTTGAACCCAGTACATTCTTCGGTCACTAGCTGATCTAAGACGTGTTCATATGGAAACATAAACAGCTTTGGAAATTAAGTGTTCAGCTGTTAATAGTCATTTAGTAACTTTTTTTTTGGAGTATATAGATTGTACCAGAGAACTTCCCAGGACCCATTAAAGTGTTCTTAACTATTTTTGCTATTATATAAGATTCCAGAAATTACCAGAATTGAGTAACTTAGTAAAGAGAATAAGAAAGTAAAGAACCAAGGTAGAACGAAGTGAATGGAGAAGCCCTTCAACAATTCAACTCCTAAAGCCTAGAAAAAACTGAAGCAACCTTGGTGCAAGGAAACTCTAATTGTTAGCCTCTAGCATCTGTGATTCCCTAGAGCTAAAGATCATATTTAACTGCTGTAACAAAAGAAATTGATAAATTAGATGGCCAAGAAAGTATATCAGATTTAACTATTGTATATATATGATTGGTTGTTGCCTCATCTCTAGAGAGTTTTGTATCCTATCAAATAAATAAATGCTCCTTTCTCAGCAGCTCTTAGTCCTGCGTGAACACACACAGACTATAGCTACTATTATCAAGTTTACGTAGTCAGAAGCAACACAAGTGCTGCAGCATGGGGAGACACTCTCGTAGCAGGGTGTACGGTGGAAATGAGACCTCATCTTTTTAAAAGGGGCCTAGAAAGAAAGGATTAGCAAGTACCCTGAACTACAAAAAAAAGTGTAAGTCCAAAATATTAATTCTATTTTTTGACTCATTGGAGTTTGCATTGCTTGCAAACTACAGGTATACCTGGCAATCACATTTAGTTAGAATGGCCATAATAAACTTAAAAGATCCTCTAGTTACCACAAAGCATTAATGCTGCAATATACCTACGTAAGAAGAGGTTGTATGTCTTCCACAGGCCTTATTCAAGATCATACAGAAATGCTTGTGTAAAGCATGCATCCCAGAAATCAGTAATGGCTAGAAGATTCCACACACGAGCACCTACTGAAACAGGCATCACCCAAATTACAGATATTGTTAGAATGAGTAATATACAGTTAGATGGGCACCCATAGACATACATGGGCATCTTTATTAATTGCATTCCAAAGTTCTTTTCTGACATGATTAAACTATTTTCTTTATGATTTTTTTTAATAGAGATGAATCAAAATATGAATTTGTAGTGCTAAAAATCAAACTAGTGCACAAAATTATTTTTTTAAAATTTTTAATAAACTGTGTCCAGTTTATTATGTCTAGTTAAAACCTACTGTAAGACTCCCAGAAGGTCTCTCGCTGGCTCACCAGCTTCCCACTCTTGTATTCCCAAATGAAGTGGCTAGATCCCACCACATCAACCAGTAGTTTAGTCAGTCATTTTAATTATTATAGAGTTGAGAAATACAGTACAGTGATTAGAGCGCCAGTGTGGGATCCAGGAGTCCAATTACCCACAGTGCTGCAGACAGGCTGACTTCTGTTTTTGCTTTTCTGTATACCCCACATTCCCAAGTGGAGTAATAATAGCTGCAAACTTCTGAGAGATAATTGAGGATAAACATATTAAAGACTGCAAGTTGCCCAACTGCTTCAGCTGAGGTAGAACCTAAAACAGATTTTACAATGATTCCCTGTCCTTAGAGCTGTCTACAGTGAAAGACTGCAGAGCACAATGAAATTAAGCTCTACAAAAGAATTCCTGGATGCCTTGGAAATTGCTGCGCAATCTTTCAGTGAACTAAACATGAGTATAGAAAATGAGAGTAGCTGTCCCAGAATGATTTATTTGGCTATTAAACTCAATTTGTGCTTCTTTGATTCTGGCAGGCAGGCAGGACGCATGCAGAATGGGGAGGCGGGGGATAAGCGTGTTAGTCAACTCTTTTCACTCAGGTTCTTAAAACAGGCCTGATTCAACAGCCCACTAAAGCACAGCCATGGAGCTGCAGCAATGTGCAGGTACTTCAGCAGCACTTAAGCACATGCTTTAGGAGGATCAAGCATTTAAGTGCTTTGCTGAATCCATGCTCTGTGTCGGAAATCTACTGAGATGAATTGAGCAGCTGAGACCTCTTCACAGTTTTGCTTCAGGCTGTCAAGACATTTTGAAGCTTCCCTTCACAAATGAAATTCAAGAACAATAAAGAAAAAAGAGAACAAGTGATCAGACTGTGGAGCAAAACTCAGCAATAAGTGAATTCTCCTACAGTTACACATCTAAAGAACTTGGGACTCAGCAGGTGTTCTTTAAAAAGAGTTAATAAACTTAGAGTTCCTTTTTTCCTACAATCACAGGATGTCACTTTGAGAAAGCAAAGCTAAGCTTCTTCCTAAGACGCTGATAACTAATTTGCTCATTCGTTAGGCTCAGTGTCCAGCCTGAAAGGACATTTCAAACGTGGCAAGGAGAGCCTGTTGCTTTTAGAAGGCAGTCAGGAGAGGCACCCCCGGGACTCGCGTTGCAGCAAAGCAGAGCTCCCTCCTGCTGCCGCCGCTGCCAGGATTTCTGAAGGTGCTCCCGTGGCTTCCACCCTGTGAGCAGCGGGAGCCCCCATGCCGGCACGGCATGGCACGGGGGGCGATTCCTCCCTGCTGGGGGACACGGACACACGGACACACAGGGACACACACACGATCCTTACTCACTCTAAATCTCCCCTCTGGGTAAGGGCAGGGCTAGCAAGGGCAGTAGCTCAGTGGCTTTGGTGAACTCCTGCTGCACAGGTAAGCAGAAAGGAAAGGCCTTTTCCCTGAGGCCGGGACAGGTTTCCTCACTCAGTGTTTGGGGGCAAAAGGTAGAAGAGGCCAAAACCAAACCAAACCAAGCCTTCTGATGGTTTTAGCAATACAGACAGTAGAGTCTTGAAAAATACTGCAGAAAATTCTGTTAATGGTTGAGATCAGCTCAAGAAGAGATGCCAAATCAACCGTTTGGATAAAGCATGCAAAGCCCAAGTAATAGAACACTCCTGGCTGCATAAAAGTGACATGAACACAGAACCAATGGCACAGCAGACAAGAAATGTTTTTTTTTTTTCTATTAAGATATGACAGATTATAGGACTGTACAACTGAGCAAAGAAAAAAAAAATATGTAGATTTAAAAGATTTATGTAGGCCTTTGTTTTAAGGACTGTTGCATTAAATGCAAATGCTAATTAATGCAGGTGCTAATTACGGCCCCACAGCCACATTGGGAAGGGGAGGCTGCGAACGCGTGCTCTCTGTCCGGCATGCAAAGGGGGAACCTAATCTCGGTGCTCTCCAGCCCCTGCCTTCACAAGGGATTCTCCCAGCCATGGCATTGGGAAGGGGAGGCTGCGAAAGCGTGCTCTCTGTCCGGCATGCAAAGAGGGAGCCAGACATCTAATCTCGGTGCTCTCCGGCCCCGGCCTTCACAAGGGATTCTCCCAGCCATGGAATCCGTGACTCACCCAGGCCAGGCCATACCAGCTCTGGGACGATGTGTAATTTATCAAAGGGGAATATAATATTCCTGCTGTCTGTTCCAATGAGGTGAGGAAATGTCAGAAAGATTTCTGTGTTTAAGCAGATACCCTTTCAGGGAGGTGGCCAAGCAGAGGGGGCACGCTGTATGCACACGAGGAGAGAGCAGAAGGCCCAACTCCTCACCCTCGGAGGCAGTTTGGAGGCCTCACATCAAAGATCTAACGTCTGAACAGCACCGGCTAAACGACAGGCAATGGCCAGGGCAGAGCTTTTTGAGAAGGTGCGTTCGTGTAACCCTGCTCCAGCTGTCTTCCAGGACAGCAAGTGACAGCAATCTGAGCACGGGGCCCCTCTGTGCAGAGGTTGGCCCCTACCGCGGCCTGCAGCACAGGCAAGATAGCCCGGGCTGCTGAGGCGCCGCAGCAGGCCCGGCCGTGCAGCTGGGAAGCCCCCGAGGTCGCCTGTGGAAAACCCCACCTGGTGTGTGTTTCCACACAGCTCTGCAAACAAGCGGTTCACATAAATTTCCATCCATTCCTTTGTGCAGATCCACGCACATGTATTTGTTCACAAACACTCCTGGATGGCGGCTCTGTTCGGTACTGCAACCGTACTGTAAGGGGCATCTTTGAGTTTGCTTGTCGATCAGGTTCTGCTAACATGCGTTCACCAGCTTAGAAAGAGGGGGACTTTCTCTGCCAACTCCGCCAGTTCTAGCACAAAATGAAACAAATTTTCAAGCTACAAATGTCACCTGTGAAGGAAATGAATATTTGACCCCTAAAGCCTCCCCTACAAGTGACAACTCACTGATCCTTTGCTGCGGAAAACAGGGTGAAGGAGGGAGCAGGTAAGACAGAGCAGCGACCCCTGCCCCAACACCCCCCAGCAAGGGCAGGAACTTTAGTAACGTGGTTGTCAAAGAGCAGAAATACAAGAAGCATGAAGACATTTGCTAATCGGGACTTCTTATTCAAGGAGCCAAAGGCAAATAAGCTCCAAAATACATGCCAAGATCTTTTTTTCACATTGGGGCAGAGGAAATCAAACAAATTCTAATAAAATATTACACTAGTAAGTACAAAAGAGTGGAGAGTGGATGCATCCTTCCAACATTTGCAAACCACTTACATTAAAATAGTCAAAAAGTTTACAAACAGATTTCCATTCCCTCCAAAACCTGAAGGAAGAAAAAAAATCACTGACTAAGCATTTAACTGTATGTCAACTCCTCAGGAATGGAACCTGATTAAAATACAGTGAAGAAATCGATGTCCTCCTCACAACAGTCATGCTTCTGAGTTATGATCAATACATGCAGATAATGCATTTCCACACAACTCTGACCTTCTACTTGTTGGGCAGATGTAAAGATATGGCCAAATCTCCACTGCACATCAATAAAATTGCATATTACTCAGTAGCACCATGGGTGTGGCTGCATTAACTTTACAGGTTCAGTGACCTGCCACATGAGAAGTCATTTTATGTTATTTTAACCAGGACTGGGTTGCACAAAAGTAAAGCTATAACACAGCACTAACTAAAAAAAATTAACAGCTTTTTATTGACTGGAGTTGTGCTCTACTTAGGGCCTACTGTCTCATGATTAGTTTTGAATTTGAGTCACTTACTTTCAATAGAACAGGTTTCAACTAACAGAAGGCAAAATCAGGTTAATTCCATAGCCACATATAGAATGACGCAGTCTTACAAAATGCACAGTGATACGTGGGGGAGGGAGGGGAAATGATCCAGACAATTGATTTGTGTTTAGTGAGAGGGAGAACAATATAAATCTCCATTTTGGGGGGACATAAGCCTATTTCAGATCATGTTTCAAAAGCCTAAGGACAAAAAAGACTCATATAATTCCACTTGAGTAAGAAAGAAAAAGCTGCATTAGCAAGAAGACTCTACTAGTTCATTAACAATGACAAACTGATTTTTTATCCAAAACAGAAATTAAATTAGTATCAAATGAAATTAAAAGTGCGCCATTAGCAAAGCATGGGAGAAAAAGCTAACAACATGCAGTAAAAGAAAGTTCAACAACTTAGCATTGTGCCAGAATTAATCTAAAAGCCTTCATCAGTCCCCAAGTAAAAAATTAAAAGCTTAAGTTATATAGGCATATATAACAAAGAAGTAATTAGTTAGTTTATAATACTCTCAAACACTAGGAATCAGGAAGCAGTTCAACCTGAGCCAAGAATCAAATCAGAATGACTAAAATACTGACTTAACTAAAAAACAAAAAGACTTATTCTATATTTACTGCCACAAAGTCATGATGGTAGGAACAGTGGATGGCTGAAAGTACTTAGCTACCCTAAACACTCAAGACAAGGACACACATTTGAAGTAATTTCTCAAATTTTTATGTTGATAAAGATGACAAGCATTTTAAGCAGAAATGATATGCTGTCACAAAGTTGTGGAAAACAGCTCTTACTAATATGTTTTATATCTGTCTTTTATGAATGCTGCGTGAAGAAAATAATTGCAAAATAGCAAGAAAAGGCTATTTATCATTACTGCTTTTTCCATTAGTGTCAAGTAAGTTGAAACAGGTACTCATATCCATTTAGAAACTATATAAAACAAAACAACACAGATGTGCTATTGATCTCTGAAGAAAGTATGTAATTTTCTACATAGAAGAATATTATTCCAAATTGAAAGATTTATTAAAAATAAACACTCATTCCATATTGCCACCACAGAAGCATTAACTAATTTGGAGCCATTTTCCACATTGCCCGCCCAACCAACAATTTCACTAAGTCTTTATGAGCATTTAGTCATACAAAACACATTTAAAGCATGTGTTCATGCTACCGTATGCCCAAAATTAAGCTCATACTCAGGAACTCTGGTAAGCAGAAGTGGTATCAGTGAAACGGTCTAAGGGGTTTAAAGCCCATGGAGCCCCATTCCTATCTGGAAACAGTATCAGTTGATGATGAGACCTCTGTTAACAAACAAAACAACAAAATAGCTCAGAAGCCACACATTTAAGCACATTCAAGAATCTTGTTCCACAGGAATTTTCATCTCCTTTATGTGTAAAGATGCTGTCAAAACGTGCAGCCTTGACTCCCTCTGCCAGTGTTCGGCTGCTTGCGCCTGCAGCCTTCCTTGCATTGACACTAGTACTCGTACAGAAAGCACCTAAGCAGCAAGTAGGACTAAGGACATGATCATGGCAAAAATAAAAATAAAGATGTTGACAGGCTGTTTTCACCTAGATCAGAAAGCAGAGCAGTCCTCCATAGGGAAACACATGCTTGGAGTGGTTGTGGTGGTGAAGGAGGACAGAGCAGGGCCTATTCCTTTCACTGCCAAATTGCACTTGCCAAATGGTCAAATTAAAGAAGCAGGAGCGTTGCTACCTGTGAGATTCTCTCACTAAGAGAAGAGTCCACCTCTCCGCTAAATGTCTATACAGAACTTAGGAGGTCATCATAAGATAAAGATGACTTTTCTAAAGAGGTTCCTTTTAAACACAACTAACAAAAACAAAAAACTGCCACTGTGGGCAATCTGCAATCTCAGAAAAAAAGACTCGCAAAAACAGAAGGATTATTCAAATATTTTAACTTTTATTCTATACTGAGGCATCCGATGAAACTGTAGTACAAATCCTATTAAACTGAACTTGGTTTGTGCATCCCTAAAATAGAATTGACATACAAACACAAGGTCAAAGTCACAGATCAGCAAGAAAGATTACGAAGAGGACTGATGTAAGCGCTGGCATTTGATCAGAGCTCCTGTTTTTTTAGTACACTTACCAGAAATATCACTGTATTTTCTTCACATTGGTAAGCTACACTTTTTTAGTATTCCCCATCTGTAAGAGTGGCTGGTCTATGCTTATTTAACAGAGATATTAGGCAATCTATCAAGTAAACTAAACAACTGTCATGTTAAAGAAAAGAGAGGAAAAAAAAAAAAAGTATGTGTGTGAAGGGGAAACCACTTTTTCCAGTCCTTTTCATTCTATTCCACTGTCTGTCGATACATATTAAATCACAAATCCAAAAGGAGAACCCCCTGACAAGCATAGGACGTGCCAGAGCAAGACCACTGCTGCAGAATCAGGACTTTTGTTTATAACTCCATCCACTCTGAGTTATTTATCTTAATATAGCAATTGTATATTTGGAAGTACATATCCAAACACAACACACACTCATCTATCCTAATTATCTGTATGCACAGCATATATTTCTCAATTAAAAAGGAACTCTGAACACAAGGTCTGTGCAGAACACAATCAAACTAACCTCTTCTGCAATCATGACAACATTAACGTCCTAGAAAGCTTCTTTAATGCTGAACACTGAGTAAGCGAGCAGATTAAACGCAGCAGCAACAGTTGAAAGACTCATTAAAACTCAACTGCTGAAAATAGTTAGCAATGAAAGTTATTTACTGATCTATGCATCCATCCACCCACTGATACATTCTCAGAGCTTTAAACACATGCTGAAGAATATTTAGCTTTAGGTCACATCCACCAGACATACTTCTGACACTTAAAAAGGAGAAAGAAAAGATGTCTCCAGCAAAAGATGTCTCTGTGTCCCATGACATTCATACATGTAACCCCTTCACAAAGTCTGGATGCTAAGTAAAATATTTAGCAGCTTGAAGATCAGTATAGCTTATACTCTTTCTTCTGAACCCCACTTTGAACTTTAGCATAGCTCTGATGTCGGTCTAGACATGACTGGGAGCAGTTTATATTTAGTCAAAGAGCTGCCTCTATAAATAGGTGTGTTCATATTAGTACAAAGCTTTTATTGCAACTCATTTGGGGTGACCTGCATAATTCACTCGTATGTGGGCATCTCATACATTGCCAACAAAACCTTCATGCTATCACACACCCATTTGAGTCTTCTTTTGTCTGCATTTCAACGTGTGCTTAGATTTCTTTCCTTTTAAATTTTGCATAGGTATTAGGCTTGCAACACACTAGCTGTTTGAGTGGGCTGGCTCAGTTACTAACAAAGACGCCTTAAAGAAAAAGGACAAAAAAAATTAATACAGGTTTAAGAAGAAGAAGAAGAAAAAAAAGATAGCTCCTCCTTGAAAACATCCTTCAAATGGACTAAGCTGTCACCCTCTTAAGCTATAGCATTACCTGAGCTACTAGAGCCTGATACAAATCTTTCCCTCTGAAGCCTTCAATGCAAACTTCTCACTGCAACCATATAGGTGTTGCTAGCTGTGATACTGATCCATGGTATCTTAAAGCAGTCACTGGTTTAAGATCAAATTGAGTAAGGTTTAGGTCTCAGGGCAATATAATTCTGCATTTCTTTGGCTCCTGCTTTTCTAATCCCTTTAGGCAAAATATAAGAAAAAGTAGAGATATTTGTGGTGGAATTTCTATCTCGGCCTTTTACAGTGTAGGCAAAAGTTTCTCACTTTGAAAATGTTAGAAACAATAAAAAAAAGATCAGGCAATGATTATGATTTATGATTTAAGATACAAAAAACACCAGAGATTCATTCAACAGCTGCTAACAAATCAGCAGCTTACTCTGAGATGCTGAGAATTAAACATACACAACATTTCACAGCTAAGAACATTCAAAGAAATGCATTAGCTTATAAGCAGTATAGTTACCCAGCCCTTTAAACTCTAAAACAATTTTGAGTCCAATAACTTGACTGAATAATGTATGATTTTTTTT
>NW_010588538.1:0-17700 GCF_000705375.1 Tinamus guttatus
AGAGTCACTTTTTTGCTCAGAATAAATCCAGTAAAATGTCCTTTTCCACCTATATGACCAGAGAGCATTTGAGTTTCTACAGTGAGTTTCTTCTGCTAAAGGGTCTCACATGAGTCCCTGAATCCAGCAAAAGGAATCGTTTAGGTGGACAGAAGCTTAACATCCATGCAGGGTATGGTGGGGACATTACGACGGAAGGTCTCCTCCTGCGAGTGCTTGAGATTATTTGGCACTCGCATGGGTTCGGGAGAGTAACGTGGCCCTCGAAAGGCGGAACGGCTGCCTGGCATGGGCGAGAGTCAAACCGCCGGCAGCGCTTTCTGCAGCACCCCGCGAGATGGGAGGAGATAGCAGCCCTCGGCGGTGTGGCCCCGTGCCAAACTGCACCATAGCAGATGCCAAATATAGGCTCTTCTGCCGTTGCCACACCTCTCCTCTTCCGGAGCCTGCAAGGAATCCTTTGCTTTGGTGAGACGTCTCTGTGTGATGGGGCGGGATGACGCGGGGCAGGTTCGTTGGGTGAGAGCAGCAGGCGCTTGGTAGCTGTGACGAACCCCGAACTCCCCATTTGCTGCAATCCTTGGAAGTGGGGTGGCTGGCTGGGATGAGGCTGTGTGTTCCTGTCGGATGACGCTGTGCCTGGGAATTTGTAACCTGTTGCCGCTCATCCTATCCACGTAGACTGCAGGTGGATTCCGAAGCTTTTCCGTGTCCCGTCCCCTCTGTGTGGCAGCATTTGCAGCAGAGAGCACTGCTCTCCTGGGAGCGTTTCCATCCCATCGCTGGAGCTCCCCGATTTGGCACCGCTCGCGCTGCGCGCCTTGCGAAATGCGGCCCCGGAGCCCTCTCCTGACGCCACGGTGGGACGGAGGTCTGGGGCAGGGCTGGTGGCCGGCCAGCGTCCTTGGACCTCCTCCCGAGCCGTGAGATGCGCCGCGCGGGAGGAGCTGCCGGGCTGGTGTAAACGAGCAGCACGGCCAGGTCGCCCTCGGCTGAATCGTTCCAGCTTGTCCTGCAGGGAAGCTGCTGTTGAGCGTGTCCCGGGATCAAATTAGGGTTGTTTAAATGGAGAGAGAAGGGAGGAATTTCCCGCTAACGGCCACCCGTGTGCACTGTCCATCCTTCGGCTCAGAAATCAGCTCAGTTCTCTCTGTGGCTTCTGAATCATTGCCGACAAACCTCCACTGAGTCATACAAGTTGCTGTACCCGTGGCACTTACTCTCTCATGCACTTCAGGGAAGGAGTGAGCTTCTCGTAGCGGTGGTTGAGGTGCTGAGGAAAGCTCACCTCTTCAGTTTCGGTTCCCAGATTGAGTTTGCAGGTCTGGCAGTTGCAAAAAAAGAGAGAGAGAAAAAAAAAAGAAAAAAAGAAACGAAAAGACCATAAACCAGTAAAAACCCTATCATTTTATTTGTCAGCTGAGCTCACAGAATCACAGAGATGATGTTTCTCTAGCAGTCACTGAGGCATAGTCAACACGGAACCCTCCATACCCTTTTTAGAAACCATTTTCTGGGCTAGACTGCACATTCATAAAGGGAAAGGCTTGCAGCATTTCTGGATAGCAGCCAGGCTGTCACCATCCCACGGGTTGGATGCTGATGTGGGGCAGCCGCAGAGAGAAGCTCACAGCAGAGACCCCCAGAGAAGCCCTTACAGACGTGGTCATCTGCAGCCACAGGCCTTCGGTTCTCTCTCCCATGCGGAGCCACCTGGGAGCGCATGAGGGTGGGATGGAAAGGACTGATTTACCAAACACCCGACTTACTGAGCCTGTTCTACACAGGTGGGAGTCAGTCCGTCCAGGTTAGTCCCCAAAACACTTGTTCTGTGCTCGAGGCTTCCCAATGCCGTCCTAAATCTTGCATAAGCAGGAGGATGATGTAGGAGAAATGCAGGGCACCACAGAGAAGGAGGTGAGCTCCATCCCTTCCATTTTCCACAGGTCAGAAAATGTCTGTCAGACTGGCATCTGGGAAAAAAAGACCTGGAAGCCTCCCCTCTTCAGCTTTAGTGACTGTTGAAAATGTAGAGCCCATTGTCAAAGAAATTGGTCGCCGGTGTTTTATTCTGTATTTCATATTTGATTTGGACAAACTCTTTCAATGCAGGGTTTTCCCTGGAGGTTTATGGCTATTGAGACAGTGTTTCGTCAGAATCCCACCTTCTTTTTTTACAAATCAGGTGCATAGTGATGTACAACTAATTTAGGTAATGGCCATTTATTTTTAATTGAGATTCTCAAAGCCTTTTCATACTAAAGAAAAAAAAAAGTTTAATCTTGGATTCCTAAGGAATATGCTGGACTCCAAGCATGCAGTCATGAATCATTGTCTTCAGCAGTGATTTAAGTACATGTGTGTTTTCCTAATTTGAACCAAAATTACAGTAAATCTTGAAAAACTCCTGGCAGCAGTTTTTCATCTCCACGAATCTTTGTGTAACTGAAGGAAGTATTGACAACTCCTCGGGCCAACAAAAAGGGTGTAAATTACAGCAAGAAGGTAAATTACTGTGGAGTTCAAAGCCTGACACACTCTTTGTATACTCTATCTTAGTTACTAGAAGGGAGTTTTAGCTCTTAAAATGTGATGCTAAGGATAGGTTTTCTGTTTCAAGCCTTCTGAACTTTGGTGCCTGGTCAGGAGGTTCAGTGCTATCCAGTCCTGTGAACTCCAGCTGTCTGAGCATCTCAGGATACGCGGTGAAGCTTCGCTGAAGTCACTTGTTTCTTTAGGTGCTACAAGAGTAACTTATGAAGCCATTGGCCATCACTAGCTAGACCTCCGGGAAGGAAGAAAACCAAAGTTTTAGTTAAAAGGCCTAGGTGTTCATCATCATTAGATAATTTTCGTGTGCTTTGAATACCCCATCTTTGGATTTTTCAAACGTTTTATTTTATGGTGTCTTCCACTGGCATTTCCATAACTAGAACTTTCTTCTGGAAAACTTAGGCTAGAATATTAAAGAAACCAGCATCCCAGTGCTGCTGTACGATTGCGGAAGACTGCGTGGGATGCAGAGGGAAGGCCGCAATACCAGGAAGGAGGGCTGAAAGGTTAAAACAAAAGCAACTTTTGTGAAGTGATCTCTAAGAGCACCTGCCCTGAGCAGTGTTAAGGGCACTGAGTAGCAAAACAGCCTCCCGAGGAGAGACAGAGCATCCGTGCGTGGCTCGCGTGACGCGGGGAAGGATCCAGCGCGCTTCCCCAGGGGATGGCTACTGCATCTTTTCCATCTCTGATGTCTCTGATGCCTCATATCTGATGTCAATAATTTATGAGGATTGAAACACGATCACGGGCCGTCTGTGCAGAGGGAAGGCCAGAGCCGTGGGCCCGGTGAGAGGGGCGGCTGGTGGGGGCTTGCGCAGGGGCCCGCGCACCTGATGCGGTGCCTCACGGGAGCGGGCAGCGTGCCAGCCCAGGAAGCACCGTCGTGCCGGGTCGCTGCCTGCTCCCTACCGATGTATCCCCCAGGCGTTTTCTTCTTTCCGTCCTTCATCAATGTCTCCTTTTCCCCTTCCGTTTTTTCCTCCTCCGTTTTTCCCCCTTCCTTCTTCCTTTTATCTTTCTCCCTCCCTTTTTTTCCTTCTGACTCCCCCATTTTTCCTTCTCTCCTTTTTCCTTCTCTCCTGCTTTTTCCCCTTTCTCCAGTGCTTGTCACTGAGTTCTGTATGAAAAATTTGCAGCTCTTTTCACTGGACAGGATGAATTTTCAGCTGTAATGTGAGCTGCAGGTTTTTTGGCACCGTAAGAGCCACATAACAACAGGGGCTGTCACTTCTGTGCAGAGCTGGCTTGAACTTGGGCATGAAAAATCACCTGCAGATGCAGAACAGAAATCTGCAGGAAGCCTCGCTGGCAGAGTAGGCAGAGATGGCTTAAAGGTGTCAGATGAGGAAGCTTTTTCTCCACCTTTAAATTCAGTGTGTATTAGTATCCTGTGATTGAAAGACGCATCTGGAAGGAATGGGTCGTGGTCTAGAGCAAATAGGTCTAGTGCAATTGCCGGCAGGTTGCCGAAGAATTTAAGTGACAGGTCCCCAGGCAGTTTCACAGATGCTTTCAGCTTCCCCGAAAGCAGCACGAAGCAGAGCAGAGCCTTGTTAGTGCTGCTGCTCCACAGCTTGGCAGGCTTCTCGCCTGGAGCAGGAGTAGCCTGGAGATTTGGGCAGGACAATGCAGAGATATTTTCCCATATGGGAGAGGTAGGTTAGCAAGCACGACAGCCAGAAGTATCCTTCTTCAAACAGATAAAATATATAAACAGAGCTTAAGCTCCATGGGTGGGTTTTCTTCCAGGAAAGCTGCCTTTATCTGTAATATTGGTGATTTTTTTATCTCCTGCAAGTCATGATCAGCTATTGCAATTGATTCATTTGTGTTAAAGGAGGGGAAGTAACTCAGTATTTTCCGTCCTTTCAATATCAGAGAAGGGCTCAGGGCAAGGAACTGCCATGTCAATTGCTGCAGCTCTTAGGTGGCACTTTGAGCAGAGAGATCAAGGAGAGAAGGACCCAGCGCCTGGATGTCCTTCCTTCCTCTGTGCAGATGAACTCACAGGGGCTGGACTGAAGGGCACCGAGGGCAGCCAGGGCCTTGGCTCAGAGCTGCGGCTGTTCTCGCACAGAAACATCCTTCTCACTCTGGCGACGATTAACAAAAAGGTCGCTTACGTAGGATGGTTCTGAGGTGTGCACAAAAGTCCATGAACCTAAGGAAATGTTCCCTTGGAGCATCCCCTGCTCCACAGGTCTCCAGGGAAACAGGTCTGCCTGCCAAATGAGATGGGAGTCAAGCGTAATTACGTAGAAAAGTGGCATTTGCTGGCTTATCTCTCCTTGTGTTTTCCCTTGGCGTCTGTTGCTCTGTTTGTTCAGAGGCCATGTAAATAGGTGAGCGGGTGCCGCTGTGCCCAGGTGCTTGTCTTTTTTGGAGTCTTCCCAGTGCCACTGAGAGAAAGAAGTTGTAAAAATACATTTTTAAGATGAGGACTTTGAACACATCGGATATAATGTCATGGGCTCTTTTTTTTATGATTTTGCCCTTTACTTAAAGGAACACACATAATCCTCCAATGCCTTTTCAAAACAGTATCATGATGCTATTGCAAACCGAAGTATTGTTGCTGTTTCTAAGACTAGGATGCTCACATTTTTCTGGGACTATACAGTACTTTGGGGGACTTTCCTGTGAGAATCTTTATTTTCAGCAAAACGTGCCTTTTAGAAAGCGAGTTTAGCTGTAGCCTTTCCTTCCTTTGCCGGTCCTCGGAGCCAGAGGTGCTTCACGATTACTTTGTCCTTCAGACTGAAAGGGGCCTCAGAGCATTTTAGCCTCCTGCTCCCACTCCCTTGTAACCTCATCCAGCATTTGTCAAGCTTATTCCCAATATGAATGAGGGGGTGGGGGCCAAAGAAAGGGGGAGAGATTCACTTCCGATGAAATCAGTTGAACTCTGTTCCGCAACGCATGAGCCGGGAAAGACCCATCGGATCAGCTGTCCGCGCTGTCCCAGGCTCCTGCCAATGCCGGATTAGGCAGTGCCGTACGACTTCCTAGTGTTTTGTCAGCCTGGCTTTGAAAGATCCTAGTAACAGAGCTCCCCCCTCCCTCGCCTCCGACGTTCCCTTGGGAAACTTTTCCTGACAGGAAGATGCATGAGGTTGTTAAATGCTTCCTGACATCTAGCTGAAGTTTCCCTTTTCTTAATTTAATTTCACTTTGCTTATGAGTTAGTTGATTATTTTTTAAAAAGACCTTTTATTACAGTTTCTGCTTTTTTCCACAAGCAGCTCGTTCCGAAGGGCCTCATTCCACCTTGGAATAGATAAACTCCTTTGTTCCACCAGAGGTACAGTGAACATAGCCTCAGCGAGTGCTTCCATCCTAGAGTCTTCCTTTCTCCTGTCAAAAAGGAACTTGGGGGTGTTTTAGAAAAAATGTTGGCCACAACATGTAAAATGTTCCAACAAATTGAAGAAGAGGGAAAAAAAATCAACCAGGTGTGTTCCTTCTTCCTTTCCAAGGTTGGAACTTGCTGCAGCTTTCTCTTTCACGCTCTTATTCCTGTATTGCAGAATACTGCCCGTAAATCCCAAGCAGGAGAAAAGCCCCACTTTGGTCTGCATTCTCCATGTATCTGTTGAGATGCTGAGCTGCAGAGGTTCTGCAGATGGATGGCCATGACAGGCTGAGGGCAGAAGAGAGGCTTTATCCTTCTTTCCACTGTTGAGTCCTCAGAAAAGCGAAGGATTGAATCCCTTCTACCAGCGAACATCCCAGCACCTGGGCTTGTGTCAGGTCTTCTCCTGAGGCTGCTGGTGCTCAGCTAGGAGCTCAGGCTGCCCTGGCCGTTCTCGATTCTCTGAAGTTTCTTTGAGAGGTCTGCTCTAAAGGATGACAAAGGACATACTGTTCTTTTCCAGCAGGTTGTGGATGACCCTAAGAGCCTTGTTAATGAACTCTCCCCTACCTCTTCTGTTATGATAGTGTCTTTTTTGTCCTTTTTTTTTTTTTTAATCTGGGAGATAAAGGATAACCTCTGCATTGGTCATTGTAAAGGCCTTGCTCTGCAAGCACCAGCACCTATTATGGCACTAAATACTTAACTCGAATTTTCTGAGTAGTCCTGCTCACATTTTTTACACTATGGATGGATTTAAGACCTTGGATGGGTGGGGCCAAAGTGCTCCCTGTTAGCAGGAACAAGCTGAAACAGCCTGGCCTTCCCTTACACCCGCGCATGTTTCTGCAGTGCTTTTCAGAGCCTTCTATAATCAAGACCTCAGTGTAGTACTGCAGTAAAAATCTTTATTAATATTGATTTTTTTCTCTGCAAATTTAACATTCATCCATATTCCTGGAATCTAAGGCTCTTAAGGTTACCTTTCATAAACATTTAATGCAATGCCCCTATCCCAGTAGAGAAGCGGAGTGTTACACTAATTTCACAGGTGAATAAGATCTGGAGAAGTCCATTTAAATTGATGTGAGTGATGGTGGAGACCTGGGTTGACCCAGACCTCTTGAGCTCTTCTAGTGCAAGCCTCTGTGCAGCAGTCTAGTTAAAAGCATGGCAAAAGGAGGTACGTGTAAATACACAGCACTTCTCATGCATTGGAAGCTTGCAGCTACGTCTACTGAGCACTGCTCGTCACATTGCTTCATGAACTTCGAGCATTAAGTAGGTGCTGTATCCAGGCTCCTGAACACTGGTGTGTCAGTGCTGCTAGAGGGGATTTCAGATGTCCATCTCCCTGTATGCCAGAGCCACCTTTCCAAAATCCTACCTGCCTGCTGTCATCCTGAGACATTATGAGCCTGGTGTCGTTCCTGCAGGTCTCATTCCTCTGCTAGACAATTCTGTGAGCAGCAGAAGGGATGAATAATTCTGTACTATGAGAGGTGCAAGGAAGGGAAAGGTTGGGGAACAAGGAAAACTGTGTTCCCTTCTGTGTCTCCTCCTTGTCCCGCTCAGGACTCTGCCTTCAAGATGCAGCTCTGGCCTAGGAGAGCATCCTACCAGCTCTTCTGGTTACAAGGCCAGTTGCATGGCCAATGTGTGTTGGTTTTTTTTCGAACTCTGCTAAGGTGTTTTTGTTTGCTTCTCTTGGAGATAAAGCGTGGGAACAGTTGCAGTTTGAGATGTTGGTAGATGACAGTTAGGTGTGACAAATATTTCGTATTTTTGTTATCTTCCTGCAGCTATTTTCACAATACTTATTTGAATGGTCCACTTATTACTTCCAAAGTAAAAATGGCTAAAGAAAACACCCATGTTTGTTTGTATTGAAACTGGTATGGTTTGTGGCTTTAATGTTTTTTTGCTGTTTTTTTTTATCATCTTGAACACTTGAGCAGAAGGTAACTAAACGCTCAAGGGCAGATTCTTATCTCCTTTACATCAGTGCAAACGTAGGATAAATTCTATTGGTTTGCTGACATCTTTTGCATCACCTCTTTTCCAAACGTAGGCTCTCTCTTTTTTAAATAAATGAACTACTCTGCAAAGGATGGAGCACGTTAATTTTCCATTCTTTTCCTCTTACTATGGCATACTACATTCTAGTTATTAGGAGACAGGTCTCCTAGAGCACCAGTTGCATCTTCATGAAATAAGTCTCCTCTGAGGAGGTGGGCTGAAAATCCCTGCGCTTCGCTGGTAAGGAGGCAGAAGATTTTACCATGTCTTAAAAGTCCTTGCGTCCTCTGGTCATTAACTAGATGCAAATCATAAGATTTTTAAATTAACTGAAGTTTGCATGGAGTAAATGAGTCAGACATTTCCCCCTTAGTAATGGTCTTCCTGCCTCCAGAATGGTGCTATTTAAAGAGTTGTTACACTGAAAGCTTTGCTTGTTACTCTGCTCCGTCAAAGGCTGGTGAACTGGAAACTGGTTCTAAAGGCTTCGTGTCTTTGATCACTGATTAGTGAACTCAGCTATTTAAGGTAAATGTTACGGCTCTCTGGGAATTGTCACCTGAGCTGCCACATAAATGACATGAAATTATTATCGTGGAGCCAGGCCAACCGACATGATAATATTTTACACTTGCGTAGAGATACAACAGAGGATCTTTCAGTTTTTCAGGATGTGAAGAAATCCAGTATCCTGCAGCCTTTCTGATAACTGACTTTTTTCTCACTGCTTTGTAAACAGTGAAAATAAAACACACAGATTAAGAGATTTACCCAAGATCACGTAGGATGTTGCAGCATTTGAGTCTAGAATAATTTTCAGTGTCCTAGTTTTGTGCTTTGCCTATTAATATGCCAACGCTATTTTTAACCCTCTTAAGTAGCCACGTTATTTGTAATTCACTTTACTAATAACTGATCTTCCAGATGCTTCAATTTCCACCAGCTGAGAAGGGCACTCTTCCAAACAAAACTTAAACTTGCTGCGTAACTTCGTTCTCGTCCCCAGGCTTGCTAATAAAAGGCCTCCGTATTTTGCATTTGTTATTGTTGAACATATGTGTCCTTGTAGCTCTTGTGATTAAGCAGCTGCATAAATATAGCTCGCTGCTACTGTACCTTGGTTAAGAATTAGGTGTTACAACAGGGTTTCCGGGGCGTTACCTTGCTGACCTTTGAAGAAAGTGAACAAGCACAATCCCTCACTCCCCACCATATGCTGAGTCAAGGCTTCTGCTTTCTAATCGAGATAGCATCTCTCATTACCTAAAGCCGGAAATTTAATTAGTGGCTGCAAGCATCTGGGTGATGGCTATATTTACATCCCGCTGTACATGGGAGTTAGGAGCTGCTGTGGAGGTTGGGAGGTATGTTGGGAGCAGCTGTGTGGAGGTGGGCATCCCAACGAGTTGAATATCCAAAAGTAGCTTAACAGTAGAGAAGGTAATGCTAAAGTGCAAGTGTAATGTCTGAAAAGTGGCTGCCATTCCTCTCTGTAAAGAACACAAACATGCTTTACCACTTCCAGGGTAAATGTACTACCTAAACAAATGCTCATATTAGTGATTAGGAGGAATAGTCTTTTTTCAGACTTTTTTTCTTAACAATGCAGTCTTCAAACTTAAAAGCCTAAAACTAGGGGCCAAAAATTGTGCTTAGGCATGTAGAAAATGAAGACCTAAATGACTACAGTGCTACGTCACTTCATTGAATGTTTGGTATTTGACTTTTGTACCAGTGGTGTATAAAGAAGAAGGTGTAGGGGTAGCCAAATGTGTTCACCTTTCAAAAAATGCCAACGTCAGAAAGGTTATCAGCTTTAGAGCTGTGACCTCTTGTGAGGGCACTGCTCATTTTGCTCTGGATCTTCAAGATCTGTGCAAACGTCACCACGTTTTGCATGCAAGATTTTGTTTCTCTTTGATATAAGTATGCATAGATAACTATCTTTAGCTGTGCACACACTCATGCAAGCCAAGCAGGTTCACTGAACACCAGCACAAACCAGATATGCATTTACCTCAGTCTTTATGCAGGCAAACTGCTTTGATTTTTTTCTTTGCCTCTGTAAACTTAGAGCCTCAGTCAGAATCTGGCCATGCACATTTGTTTACCTTTATAGCGTAATACAGATTGGCAGTCCTTGTAATATGACTACATTTATTTATCTATTATTTATTTATAGTTTATTTATATATATTTATAATATTTATTTACTAATAGAAATATGTAGTACAGTGTTGGCTTGCTACATAGATAATCATTTTTTTTTCTATAAAGCTGGCTATGCTAAATGTGTTATTAGGCCAAGTTTTCAATTAATCTGGGTCTGAACAACCTCTTTTTCCCTCTTTTTTTTCCTGTTATTTTGTTTGTAGCTAATAAAATGATGGTCTTTTATTTTTCAATAATCTCTTAATCTGTGTCTCATTATGTATCTCACGTGCTGCAAAAGCAGTGCTAGGGCTGGAGTGCAGCTGTGGCCAGTTCAATCCCTACCCGGCCCTTTATTTGCATCTTGACAGTAGGATGGAGCTGGTTTTCCCCTCTCTCCCTGTATACCCATTTCCTGCGAAATATATATTTAGAAAGTAAAACTTGTGTTCAATTTCGATCGTACAGCTAAAAAATATATATATAAAAAAAGAAGACTTTGCTAGGAAGTTCTGAGAGCAGATGTGTTCCTAGAAAGGACTAGGAGGTTTCCTGGCAGGGCAGAGGGACACAGGTCACTCTGCCAAGCCCCAGTGAGATCAGAGGTTTTCTGCATCCAGTTCTTGCCTCCATCGGATAGGTTCAAGTGGGAAAAGGCTGGAGAGCAGGGCCAGGAGGGAAGAGCTGGTCTAATGTGGAGCACATGGAGTAGCATGTCTTATTTAGCCTCACAGAGTAAAGGCTGGCAGGGAATATGGTTGCTCTTTAGATATATCAAGGAAGAAGGAGAACTTTTTGAGCTGAAGGATGTTGTTTTCCAAGAAAAAGTGGATATTGTCGAGTATGATTTACGCTTAGGCTGGAAATCAGGAGATTCTGATCCTATAAGATGGGAGATTTTGTAGCTTTGCAATAAGACTGGTGGGAGCAGGATATTTGATTGGCTTCTTGGCCAGATTATGTTTGTCTGAGATAAATGCAGATGGAACTGATGCTCCTGGGAGGTCCTACTAACCCTATGTAAGGAAGAAAGAAAAAAGAGAGAGAAGAAAATATATATAACAAAAATTAGTTTCAGGTTTCAGGAGAGAATAAACTGGCCTAGTTTTCTCTCTAAATGACTGTCCCTGTACAGATCTGGTGCTCAGATAAAAGAATCAGTTTATTTCAAGGTTGATGGTTAAGTGGCAAGAACTGTTAAAGGCCTTGGGTCCAGGACTGCTGCCACCTGATGTGAGCTGATGCCAAACTGAAATTCATTGCCAACCTCTCCCTTGTGCAGAGGTGAGCGTTCATGTGGCCCTGCAGTGACCAGGATCAAAAAATCTGCCTGAACACGGTATGAGCTCCCGAGGGTGATCCCATGGTGTGCTCAGCCGCAGCTTCCTCAGAGCCGCGGCTGCTGTTGGCCTGAGCCTGCCAGAGCTCTGGTCACAGTACTGCTGTTGGGTGAGGAGTCTGCCCAGCAAAGTGAATCGTCTGTGACCGGCTTGACGAGCTGACCTGACCTCTTCTGCAAGGGCATGGTCACAGGGTCAGGTCAGGGCAGGGGTGGAAGTCCTTAGTGGTGTTTGTGGTGTGATGGGAAACCTCAGAGAAGGGCACATGGGAGCTGCCTTAAGAGGCAGTGGCTCCAGACATGAGGTGCTGCTGCCTGCTCAACTCCGAGCTACCAACAAGGCTGCATGTGCCTCGTGGTGACCTATTGCTCTTTGAGACATCTGGATTCGTCCAGACCCTGCAGGCAACAGGCTCCTCCTGGCTCTGGTCTTTTGGACAGAACTGAAGAGACCTAAGGGGCTGTAAGCTGCAGGCTGAGGAGGCTGTGTCATAGTGCCAGGCGGTTGGGGACAGTTGGAGACAAGAACGGTGTCTTTTTCCTCAGGAAAAAATGAAATGTTGAACCAAAGCCTTTGGCCCTTTGTCTGATTCAGGTGTATAAATTAAAATCATCGATTACTGGGAGAGCTCTAGGAAGCCGTGTTAGCTTGGTGAGTTTCAGGTGGCAAGAGAGAGGTCTTACTGCACCCAAGTCCAGGATGGTGTTAAGACATTGCTACTCCACGCTGGGAACCGTGGCCATGGTGCCATGTCCCCTTCCGCCTTTCCCAGTGTCCCCTCGCTTCTCTCTGCTTTCACAGAATCATAGAATCATTATGGTTGGAAAAAACCTTCAAGATCATTGAGTCCAACAGTAAATCAGACCGCAGCACTAAGGTGTGAGTGGGGTATTTCTCTGCATTATTTTTAACAGGAGTGATCATTTCTGTGTGCGAAAGATGCCTGCCTTTGGGTTTTGGGTTTTTTTTTTAGATGGAATATTTATGTCTATATATGAACATCGACATATCTGTTTTGCTTATTAGCCCTCTTTCGCAGCGTTTTGCCTTACAAAGTCATCTCGAGAGGGGTGAGCTGGAAGGAAACCGAGCTGGTGGCACTTCGCTCGGGGGAGTTTTTGTGGCCGCCGGTGTGGAAGGGCTTGGTGGCGCAGTGAGAGGTGCCGTGAGAGGGGCGTACAGTGCGAGTGACTCACGCCTGGGGTTTTCTCTCACGTGTCATTGTGCCGCTTGCGGAGGTGGCTGCAGTTTTCTCCACCTCTGCTCCCCAGCTTCCCCAGTTACCCCTGTGAAAGCTCTGCCCCGAGCTGTGACTCAGCCCTGTCAGGAGGCCCATGGGGTATTTCCCCCCGCCTCCCCTTGAGTGGTTTCTCCGGTGAGAAAGTCCTCCAAGGCTGCGCTCCGTGCCTCAGCGCACCGGCGCCAACGCGCAGCCGCTCGGCGGCCACAGGGGTCATGTGAGGAAAGGGTGCGAAAGAACAAGCGCCATCCCATGGGGCTATTCTGATTAAACGGAGATTTGAAACAAGGTGACCTTCTTTTTTTATTAACCCTGCAATGAAAACATTTCTAATTTGGTTGCTATCTGAGCTTCACCAAAGCATGGTCGTGTAAGCAACCAGCGCTGTCATGCAGGCTGGTTTCCTTTCCACATCTGGTGACTTCATGGACGCCAAGAGCCTCTTCTCCAAGCTGAAGGGTCCTAGCCTGCTGGCTGGGTTTTCCATCTTGGCTTTGACACACACTTCAGTGTTCATTGCTTACTGCTTGTTGATGAGAGGGCAAAGTGGTAAAATGCAACCCCCCAAACTACAATATTTTCTGTAAATCCAAGTCTTAGTCCCAAAACAAAATCCATGCCATACACCCCTGACTCTGCTGCAGTTATTTGCTGTAGTATTCCCCAGCAGGAGGGATGGTGTATGGTTTGCATAGTGGTGCGTTGATGCAACAGCATGGTGATTCCATCACAATTGCCTTAATTCTTATGATTTGTGTGTTTTTGATAACACAAGTTCAGTTTCTCTGTGCAGCTTCAAGTGCTGCCTTGCTGTGTAGATGCTGTCACATATGTACTCTCTAGGCCTCCTTTTTACTCCTTTGTTAGCATGTTCTGATAATTTTTTTCTTCCTTGTTTTCTTCACAGATCTATCTGGAAAGTATGAACCATGAGAACAGCTTACTCACTATTAGATAAGTATTATGGATGACTCACATTAGAGCACTGAGCGACGTGCAGCTGACAGGAATATACTGTTTTATAATAGCTGTAACACTGTGCTGCAAGCCAGGAGTCTTTATCTCCCCCATTAACTTGCTCTGGTTCTCTGGCACCTTTTACCCCTTAGTTCAGCCCTCTGAACAGCTCACAGAAGTCTACGCCCCCCTCAAAGGGGATACAGAGTATGGGGCCACCCATCAACATTAGTAGATGGCATATTCAAATGGAAGATAGTGGTGAAAGGCTGCAGTATTGTAGCCATTCTTCAGGACAAAATGCATTTTTTCTATTTTTGACCTTTCTTTTATATGCAGTTAGTGGCTTTCCTTGTTTTTTGTGTTTCTGTTTTCTTTCCAGAGCCATTACTCCCCTCTTCCAGCATGACAATCCAAAAGGTCCAGAAACAGGTAAGACAGATGCTGTTTAAGCATGTTAAATTTGATTCACTAAAGGCAAAATACTGGCTGCTGGGGAGTCAGTGTTAAAAAAAAAAGAAAAAAAAATGACTCAACTACAGTGAGAATTGTACCTAACATGCTCGGACCCATTAAACTGTCTGGAATAAATATGTTGGAGACAGAGTGCACAGACTATCTGGAACCGTACGTCTGAATATGCCTCCGCTTCCAAAAACACCAGCGTTCTTTGAAGCTTCTCCCCATATGAAACCAGATTAGGCCTACGTTATTTAAAGTCCATGTTTCGTTTATGAAAACACCAGTGAAATACTGAGTTTTATTTTCCTTGCTTTTCTGAAATAGAAGTATTCATTCACGCAAACGTAATGCTGGAATATTCACAAGCCAGGAAACCTCAATGCTGACAAGAATGAGGGAAGTCAGTGTCACCCTCGAGCAGAAATTATAGCCTGTCCTCTGTATGCACCCAGTACTGTAGCTAGCTGCCTGTGCCAAGAGCTTCTCTCTAATCCATTTTGTGCAGCGTTTCGTACGATGAAGCTTTCCGGAATGGCATTATCACTGTACAGACAGCAGGTGAGGAGACTGAAGAAGCAAGAAAAGGGGGGGAAGAGGCATTCCTGGGTGAGATTCACATGGAACTGTAAAGGGATGGGGTGTGTATGAGATGCCAGGAGTTGTTGGCTATGGGGGGTGTTAACCTGGCCCGTTTCAACTTGAGGTTGCAAGGGGAAGGGGGGATAGGTAGAAAATAGGAATCCAAAAGAGACTTTTTGAAGGGTGATGTGCCAGGGACGTGGCTCTGACTGATGGCTCCATACGAGGTGACACTGGGGCCAGCTGAGCTGCCCTTGCAGGACCACACACTTGCATATCAGCCTCTTCATTTCAAACTGCGACTAAACTGCTGAAGAAGCTTGGTTTCCATTAAGATGCAGGATTGTGAACCTGAATAGCTGCGACACAAACAACACCCGGCCTTTCGCCAACTCTGCTGTGGGTCAGGAGCTTCCAGCGGGGTAGTGCTAATACAGTAAGTGCTGCTGTCATTTTTCTCAGTGAACATAAACCAAAGCCCCAGTGCCTTAATATGGAAGAGGAGTCTGGCAGGAATAGCCATGCTTATATCCTAATTGCATGCTTTGGGTCTCTGCATTTTGATACTTTCCTACACTCACTGCAAGAACTGATGTGAGATCCATTTTGCAATATGTTTTATGCTGAGATGTATTTTGGAGGCTTGCATCCCTGGGAGTGATATTGTAAAGGTTTTTGTGTTACTGTGGAATAAAGGGCTGTGTCACGTTTATGCTACAAAAATCAGTTGTGCAGCAGCTACCTGAAGGAAAAAAAGTTGCAGCAAAAGTACCTGTGTGACTGCTTAAAGCGTAGTCTTTATTAGGTCTGTTGCCAGTAAAACAGAGAATGCCCTTAAAGCCTTCTCCTTTAGCTCTGTATACCAGATATTCACGTGACGTGAACTGATCTCACAACTAAGTCGTTTTAAGTGGTATTCTGTTGCTCTTTAGGGAAGGGGTGGGAGTTTGGCTCAGAGAATCCTTGCTCATATAGCATTAACTGGTGAATGTGAGGCAGATGAATTAGCAATTTGGCCATGTCCTTCAAAAAATGAAAAAAAAAAACCCAAAACTTTAAAAACCTTGAATTGCTGATGAATGCCCTTTATGACTGCTGAGTGGAAATACTCTGGGGGCTAGAGAAACGAAAGCTCCGTCCCCTCCCCTTTGCCCTTGTGTGTCCTGGGGTGTCCAGCTCAGCAGGCAGGTTCTGGTGCTTCCCCGTGAGCTGCCTTAACCATCCGTATTCAAATAGACCGCTCAGGCGTGTCGCCTTGCTGTGCCATGGAGCAGGGGCTTTCCAGCCTCAGGGCCATTATTAGTAAGGCACTTACTTTTTACGTGGGCCTTTGGTTAAAGCTGTGAACTGCCAGCTAGTGCTAAAAACTGCTCCTCAGTCTTGTAAATAATAAACTCGCAAAAAGTTTCCGAGAAGCGTAATGACTTCCCTAAATATATATATTTTATGTCTTTAGATACTCAGATGTGCTGAGAATTCTCTGATCCTAGTAGAGGATGTGCAGTCTTGCTGCCATTTGGGAAGCTCAGGCAGGTAGCAGATAAGGAGATGGCTGTTGGGGTTTTGTTTCTCTATGTCTGAAAAAGGTAGATTTTGGGGAGTGTGTTTGTGTGGTTTTGGTGGCTAGGTGGAACGGATGACCGGAATAGTTTGAATGACTTGCACAGTAAACTTCAAGATCCTGCCAGCTGTGTGACTAGATGTGGGATTATATATCCCAGGGCACCCAAAGTCCACATAGGTTTTTAAATCACACAGGTCATTTCACAAAAGATAATTACATTCCTGAGTTACTCAATAACGCCTACAAATGTTACTCCAAATGAAGCACTTGAAGTCTCTAGCTTCTGCCAGAGGTAAATGCACTACTAGGAACAAATTAGCTGTCCGCGCAGCATTTTCTTGCTTGGAATCTTAGGGTGTATTACCCAGATAAGCTCATATACTCATTGTGAATGTACCACTCAATGTACAGGCTATGTATGTGTTTGCACTTTAACCACCACCATTGGGACAGCTCCGTGTGCCCCCCATCTCCAGTCACGGGGAGTCACTGGGAAGCCCGGAAGGCAAATGCAAGTGTTTCCTATTCTGCTTCCACTTGCTGTGAATGGGGGATCAACCTCTGCAACCTGCCAAGGTGAGGGCGGTGACACCGCAGAGGACTGCAGTGGGTGCAGGGGTGTTGCTGTGGGCTATGGATGGAGATACTGGGTTCGAGGGGAGAGGCTGGCTGTGGGTCGAGGCTGGCAGCAAGCCAAGCAGCACAACGCTCCCCCAAGCTCCTGGTGTTGCTCTAGTGCTCGTTCCATGCTCCCAAGGAAAGTGGTGGTAGAGATGGTGGTTAAGATAGCAGTTCAGGGGAAAGTATTGCATATCCACAGGGAGGGTCAGATGCTGTCTGGGAGCTGCTGAGAAGCTCCAGTATCAGGTGAGCGTTTTACAAAAGCTGAACATGTGGGTCCTTTCCCAGTAGCCTTCCTCTTTGCTGCGTGGTGAAAAGGCACCAGAGGAAAACAGCTGGCATTTCTGCTTTGCCCAGAGATTATGAAGTTAGACTTTGCGGGTGTTTTTGCCTTTTGAAGGTCTCTGTTTCCATCTGACTAGTCGGTGAACCTAGGCCAGATCTGCCTCACGGCACCTCCAGTGTAGGTGTCTGCCCAGGTGCCATTTGGCTGCTGTTGTAGTCAGTGGGGATCTAGCCACTGTTGTTGAGGGGGTTAAGGTGAGACTGAGCTCATGAAAGATGAGATAAATTGCACCCTCAGCTTCATGGGTGATGTTAACCAACTCTTCACCAGACGTCAGCAGAACCTAAGCTGACTTGTTCCATTGCAGACGCCAATGCTGCAAACACTTTCCTTTAATTGTATGTGCCATGCCCTAGCCATCCAGCTTAGATATATACATTTTAGGTGGCTGTAAGGTGTGCCAGCATAGTCTTCATGACACATCATGAAGATCATGTGGTCATGGAGATGACTTCACATGAGGAATTGTTTGAAACATCAGGGATTAGGGAGGAAGGCTACAGGTAGATGCTT
>NW_010588538.1:17712-83928 GCF_000705375.1 Tinamus guttatus
GGGTCTTGGCTCAAGTGTTCCAAAATTTAAAGTCTGTCATTTTGGTCTGTTTTAATGATTTATAGTACCTAAGTCAAGTAGAAACGGTCCCTGAGTGTTGTATCATGTCTTCGCAAATCGTACTGTGCAAGTGTCACAAAATGCTTGGATGAAATGACAGTAGTCTAGAGCAAATAGGGTAATCAGTGGCCATCTAAGTTTCAGTAAATCTGAAGTGTATTTTAAGTGGTGTCAATTTTATGTAATGGGTTTAGGGAGAAATCATGCAACTGATGGGAAGTCAGCAGAGAAATATTCATCACTTACTGTGATCAAAGGAAAGTGACAGGCTCAAAGTGCGCTCTGAACTCTCACCCCAGCACACATCATCGTCTAAGTATTAGATCATCTTTTAAAAAACCAGTAATTTCTGCTCCTTTTCCTGGTCGGTCGGAGTTTTTCTCTGCAGCCGTCAATGCGGCACAGAAATGCCTGTTGTGTAAAATCGATCACCATGGCAAGAGCCTTGGTGGACTTCAGGAGACTCACCGCAATGCACGAGCGCGTTCAGGGAGCGCTGTAGAGGTTCTCCTGGGCTGATTGATGGAGAGCATTTTCACCTAGGGCAAGAGCATAACCACTTCAGCTCATGCTTCCCCATCTGACATGAGACCTAGACCAGGGCAGGGTCTCAGAAGGAGAATCACCAGGAGGAACTCAAGGCCCTCCTAAGTTGCCTTCTGGGGGAGCTGGTATTTGTTCAGTGAGAAATCTTTGCTATGGACTCTGATGAAACATGCATGTGCAAGACTGCAAGAGAAATCTCCATTTTGCTAGTGAAGATTTAGCAGAGGAGAGTGTTGACAACTTTAGTGCCTGTATGGCTACAACTGCAACTCCTCCAGCACGCAGAAGGCCACACTGCAGTACCCCTGGCGACCCTGGCTGGTCCTGCCCTGCGTAAGGATACTAGGAGGACTCCCCCCAGCCTGTGCACGTGGAGCTGCGCTCAGCCAAGCCCTCTCGCAGCTTTCTCACCCTTGAGCTCCCAGTCCCTCCTAGGCAAATACAGAGCTATCACAGGAAGGCAGTGGAGGATCAGCACCCTCCAAGGCCACCAGCTCAGGTCCGTGCTCAGAGCACGGTTGGGACAGTGGCTGGAGAAGTGTCCTGCTTCAAGCCACAAGCTCCCTTTGGCAAGTCAGGCTCACGGGCAGGACTCTGGCATGTCCTCGCGTGGGGCAATCGTTTGGTGAGCAGTGGCAGGGAGGAGGATGGTCTCCAGTGCCCCTGGTCACCAGCGCAGGGTTCACACGGGGCGCCGCTCAGAGGCTGTCCGGGTCAGAGCCCAGCGTGTGCATCGCGTCGCAAGAGGGACATGTGGGAGCAGCTGCCTCCGCAGCTTGCTTGGCCCATTCACGTTTTGCAGAGGTTTCTCTGTCCTCTTTGGCCGCGATTTGCATTTTGCTGTGCTGTAGTTTCCCTACGCGGGGAGAAGCAGTCCCAGCTACAGGATTGGTTTTTACGTTCACGTCACCGTAAGCCACAGCAGTTCAGTCATCCTCTTTTGAGAAGCCCTGTTCCCTTGCTGAGTGAATGCCATTATTTTTATGCTGATTATAATTCTATATATTGACTGCTTGTGGTGTGACAGAATTGAGAGGATGTCACAGGGTACCAGTCAATGCTGCTGACTTAGAGAGGCAGAGGACTCCTTTCCTTATTCTGTGGTCGTCTGTATTGATTTCTTCACCCTGGAAAGGCTGATGGTCAGGGAGGGAGGAGGCCCCTGGGGTCATGGGTGATCAGAAGGGAGGGAAATAGATAAAGCATTCCAGGATTATCTTAGGGAGCTAGGTCTGGTAGAGATGAGGGAAGGTTTCATCCTGCTCCTTCCCTCCCCTTTCTGCCCCCACTATTTCCAGCCCACACATACCAGCCTATCCTGGGAAGCGTTGCAGGGCCTGGTCTGCGTAGCATTTCAGTGAGGATGCCAGTGGGCTTGGAGCTGCTGCTATTAAAGCTGTGTAGGGGTGTATTTTTGCATTCCTGATAATGTGCTGTCAAAGCTTGCTTCATGCCAGGAATACCAATGAGGAAAGGGAGCGGGGCCTGCTGGGCTGAAAGAAGAATCACGGGGCGCATTTGGCACACGGAGCTGGAGGAGGGACGAGGTGGGCAGCTGGGGAGGTAGCCTGGGAGCAGCCCTGACGTCCCCAGGCAGCAGCACTTGGACCTGCCAGGCACCCTCTGCAAGCAAATGCTCACACAGGGCTCTGACACCAAAGCACAGGGTCCCCAGTGCTGCTCGGGAGACTGGAAAGAGAAGGACGTCTCGTTAATTACTTGTCCAGTTACCCTCCTGGTGCGGAAAGCCACAGAAGTCTCCTTGCGACCTTCCTATATTTCAAGAACACACTGAAGGTGGTTTATTGTGGGTGAGGATTGACTGCTTTTTTAAGCAATGGAGAGTGAGAACAGTGTCTGGTTGCTTTGTGTTTTAACCCTTTCGTCTGCTTTCGCCAATGATTGCTGCACTTAGCAGACTTGCCTCTCTGTATGCTCACAGGCACATATGTGAGTACATGGAAAAATGCACAAGCCATTAATTGTCCACCAGGTATAAAAGTCTATATGCTCAGGACTCTGGAGAGTTGTGTAGCACTTCTTTTAAGAAGACGTTCTGGCCCAGAAACCCAAGTTCAAAACCAAGCACCAAGCAATTGTATGACTGTATTGTGCCAGTCTGGTTGTGCTATGCACATTCAGTGAGGATGGGAAGAGCTGAAAAGCTGCTGTTACTCCGATAGGAGGTATTGAAAGACATGTCTAAATAAAACTTGGTTTTCCATTTTGCTTTTCCATTGCCATGAAGCACTCACGAGTGAACAAAATAGTGCTGCTGTTCAAGCCTCTTTTGGAATTGGGCTATCCTTATTGCTCTGTGCCGTGTTGGAATAGCTGCATGGTGTGTTGAGTGGATACCCCACCACAAGCATTTATATGTTCTGCAACGTTCCTTGCAGTGTACTGTGGACTGCTTGCCTGAAGCAGGTGAGATCTGGGGGGGCATGAGATACTATCCTGTACAATCCCTTGATTACTTTCTTGCTAACTCCAAATGTGCCAAGGCTTGAGGACCCAGTATCTTCTGCCAGCTCCTGTGAGTACCCGCTGTAAGGGCAGCTCAAGTTCCTCAGTGCACATGGTGATTATGAGGGGGAGGCTATTCCAGTTCAGTCTGGCAGGCACGCAGCTTTGAGTGGCTTTGGATGAGTGAAGAAACAGCCCCTGGCATAATTGCCATGCTGCTGTGGGGATGCTGTAAAGGAGAAAATGAAGGAAGTTGGGCAATTAATTCAGCCTGTTATTTTCCTGCACTGACTGCAGCTTCTGGAATTCAACAACCATGACAGCATTGGAGAACTGGGGTGATGTGCAGCTCGCTGTGAATGAGTGCAGTTTTGACAGTGAGATTTGGCCATGCTCCTTTTTTGCATCCCATCATCCTGTGTCTCTTTTCAGATGGTCTCTGATGCTGCCTGTATAGAGGAGATGACTCTGGCACCTGGGCAGGTTCTAGGGAGGCAGCAGAGTTCCCCACCACAAGGTGAACTCTCTCCGGCTGCTGCTGAGGTTGAACAGATGAAGACTGTGATAAACACTGGCCTCAGTATTGCAAGAAGGCTGTAGAGGCACTGTGGACAAGGAGGAAGCAAAGAACCTGAGGTAACAGCAGCATCATATCATGTCACACAATGCAGATGATTGTCCAAAGCAGACAACAACCCAAGCCAATGAGTCCATGAATGCCTGTGTCACGCGGGTACAGACTCACCAGGCTGGATGTTCTGCAGTGGACACAGGCAGAGCTACTTCTGATATCTCCCAGACTGCTTTCTCCCACACTCTGAGCTCTGAGGACAGCATGTCATGCACAGACTGTGGTCCAGACTTGATCTGGCCTCACATTTTCAAAGGATTGGGTTGAAACTTAAAAGAAATGGAGAAAGGGTGGATGTGCTGGCTGCAGCGGAATAAGATCAGCGATATAAGAATGGTGTGGCTCAAAGAGCCAGGGGAAATTTAGGATATGTTCAGTCCAGAACCAGTGCCAAATATGTGAATAAGCTGCAACACAGGCTATTTTCAACCTGATGCTCCTTGCGCTGTGAGGAGTGGTTGCTTTGGGAACCTGAAGAGTTCAGCTTTCCTGTAAACCACAGATGTCATCTCTAGTGCTGTAACTGAGGAGACACCTAGGGCTGGCCGAGATCTGCAGGGTAATTGGGCTCAGAGAGGAGAGCACCCGCTGCAGCTGTGCCAGGCAGCGCATGTTGATTTCACAGCCAGGCAGCACAGTCAGGTCGTGTGACTGCTGTCCCAGAGACAAGGGAAACGAGAAATCAGTAAATGACCTGGGGTTTCCTGCAGGAATTGGAGAGCTGTTATCTTGGGACCCCAGTAAATCTGTATTTGCTGAGCAAAGATGGATCTGCAATGTCAGTCTGGGCAGGAGTCTGGAGATTGCTCAGTTGTATGTTAAAGCCTTGAGTGCTGTTTTCTTCCTCTTTCCCCTCACAATCTTATTCTTTTTTTTTTTCTTTCCTTTTGGAGGTCAAAACAGTCTAGAACTAAACCCCATGTTATAACGGTTAGTCATCTGAAAGTGTGGAGCCAGCTGCTAAAATAGCAGAACTGAAGTGCAGAATAAAAAGTGAGACAGTGATTAAGACTGATTTCCTGTTGCAGTGTCATATAGTTCACTCTGGTTGTAGACGTTGGGCCATTGATACTAGCAGGGTAAAATGTTTCTGAGCATTGGCCTTGGGCTGGTGGAATCAATCTTGTGCTGCTTAGTTATTTGAGTGCCTGGTAGCCATTGCTGAGTGTGCTGTTCTGTGCCCAAGGAAGTGACGATGATCCCATCCTATGAAGGCTGAAAAGCAAGGCCGTGCAGAATATTCCTGGCTGAGTTTGGATTGGAACCAGATTTGCTGAAACCAGGCCAGCCACAGAGCCCACTGAAGTTTATTGCTGAGTTGTATCTGGAGTTGCTGAAGGAGATAGTGCACAGGATTAGGGGACATTCATCCTCTGCATTTGCTACCTGTCTCTGTCAATAAATTGCTTTAAACTCTCCACATAGAACAGCAGAAGAAGAGAATACAAAAGGGAGAAATTGCTGAAGTAATGGTGAACCTCCCTAGGTGATGATGTTTGCTCTGAAGGCATGTGGTTTGTTCACCTGTCCATAGAGTTTGGTCTTTCGGATCCGTAGATATCCTGAAAGAGCACATATACCAGAAGTTGCTTGGCTATCTTTTTATTTCATTTACCTCAGAAATTTGTGAAGAAAAAAGACCTGAGGGCAAAGGAGAGGTTGAACTAATTGTAGTTCCGCTGAGGTCATTATTATTCAATACATTTTTGTTGGTGCCATAACCAGCTTCTGATTTGGTTTTCCACCCTGGAATTGCAAATCAGTGCCCTCTTGTGTGTGCTGTAGCAGCTGTTTGGCCCATACTGTAGACCAAGCTTGAACCTTGGCATGTGTCAGCGCTCCGGTTGACAGCATTGTCAACTATTCTTTCTAATGGCAGCAGTGCCACACAGCTCCGGGACGGGAGTTTCCTGTGCTAGCCTGCCCATCAGAGAAAGCCTGTTGCATAACCCCGTCGTGTATGGCTGCTGAAAGGTCAGAGCCACGGCTGCAGTGCTGTTTGCTGTGCACTTTGTGGCCACCACTCTGGTTATCTTGGCAGGGAAGCAGCTAAATGAGCTACTATTGAAGGCTATGGCAGCTAAAGGAAAGGAGGGGAATGGAGAGAAGCAGGGAGCTGGTTGTTGCCTGGGTGCAAAGCGTGTGGAATTGGTTCCTTCCACTTCTGCGATAGGTGCCGTAGCTTCTTCCCCCCTCCGTGCGCATCACCTCACCTTGGGAACCGGGGGTTGTGTTGGGGGGCAGCTCCTGAGCTGCAGTGTTAAAGCTCTCAGGAGGCCTGGGTCTCCTCCGTGGTTCCTCTGCTATCATGTGGCCCAAGAAACACCTGCCTGCATTCCACGCAGGAATAAATCAAAAACACTGGCATGTCCCCTGCAGAAGGAGGCACTTGTGAGTGTGAGGAGAAGCAGATGAACAGAGCTTTTAAAGCCCAGCTCTATAATTTCAATCACCCTCCAGATATGTCCAGCCTGAGAAGGTACAGGAGAGACACTGGTCTTCTCTGATAGTACTGAAGACTTTTTGTGAACTTTTGTATCCCTCCGCAAAACACCATTTCTTTCTGAGTTTGAAGGCCATGGGAGCTCCCTCATGAACTCAGGTGCTGAAACTGCTGGATTCCCTCTCTATTCTTTGCTGCATGAAGGACAGTTACCACTGAATTCAGCAGCTTGCCTCTGCCTGAGGCTCAGTGCCTCGTGTTGTTGGGCCATTCTTGCCCTCATCTCTCCCAGGTCTCAAGGCCACAAGCTTCTTCTCCCAGACAAGCTCCAACTTTGCATCTATACCGCACCTAGCATGAAAGGCACTCAACTTGGACAGAGTTTTGTACTACAGATGTTGTGTTTGTGGGAGCTGGAGACCATACATAAATACTGTCTCGAAAGCCATATCCCACCTAGCAAAGAGCAGAATATTGCCATTTTCAATCAGAAGCATATGGTGAATTTGTTTCTGAGGGCAGAATCTGGGCATGGGGCAGCAATTTTGCTGATCATAACTCATCAGTAGGTATTAGAGAAATGTGTTCTGCCTACTTCACAGAGCAGGCCAATATGCAGGAAAGGGTTTGATCATGGTGGTGTCAGTGAAGATGTGCTGATTAACAGCAGCCAAGGTAATTTCCCTCAGCTGGAATCATCCACTCCCATTTCTTTCCCCTAATCCAAGAGTGTTTATGTACCTGAGCGCAGCCTGAGGTGTGCGTGTCTCAGGTGGAAGAAAAGAGAGGGCAGAAGGGGAAGCTCCCTCTGAGCCTGACAGAACATGGCACATCGTCATGACTGTGGAGCAGGAGGAACCATTGCTCTCTGGTTACAGAGCAATGACTTATTGCATTCCCAAAGAGAGTCTTGTAACATCCACTGCCATGGGGAAGAGTGATATTTTACACTCTTCCTGCGCCTTTCATCCCAGAGGAGTTCAAAGTGCTTTTCAGCCTGCTTTCATACTGCTGAGAAAGGGATGATCAAGAGGTTTTGTGCGGAGCGCCCTCCCCAACGCAGCAGCAGCAGCAGCTACCACTGCAGCTGTGGCGCTGCCAGCCCGGGAATAACTACCAATCGCTCTTGAAATGAGCTGCTTCTGCTGATGAGCAAAACAGCCATCTAGCAGCATGCCATCGCTCTCGGAGTCAGGAGGAAGCTGCCCAGGATTATTTTTAGTATTTTAGGAATGGTTCCTGAGGGTTTGGGTTAAAGGAGAGGAAATAGCAGAGATATCGAAAGGTAAACAACTGTTTTTAGAGTAGAGAGTCCAAGGATGTCTCAGAGGTGGTAGCAGATAACGGGCTGCATGTGAGTTCACGGTGCAAAATGCTGTCGTCTTTGCCAGAGGGATCTTGCACATCAAACGAAGGAGGAAACAGTGCTTTAAACATAGCCTTGATCTGATGACACCTGGAATATTTTAGAGCTCTGGTTCCCCAGCCTCGGAAGGATATGGAAGAAAAAAAGCATATGAAAAAGACAACAAATTCACTGCAAGGATCAGAGGATGTGACAGGTGTGTTCTTCTAGGGCAGTCCAAGTGTCTTTAATTAAACTGCCTCAACCACAAATAGGCATTTTGCTGGGAAGTTTTGAGTCATGGCATAGAAAACGTAACAGGCAGTGACACAGTCCTGCCTTCAAGTCAGTGGGCCAGGGAAGGAGAAGAAGGATGGGAATGGCTCGTTTCAGAAGCAGCCCCTGCTGCCGTGAAGAGGCAGAGCAGGTCAGAGAGAGGGTCCCGGTGTCTGCGTGTCTGTCAGTCACGTCTCACGTGCAGAGGTGCTCGGGACCCGTTGTGCAGGACCTGGCTTGGGCGAACAGTGTCCGTGAGGCCGGTGGGGCTGCCCGGTGCTTTCTTGCTTTGCTCAGCCAGGTGCTCTCGCCTTGAACTGTGTCCAGCAGCGCCTAAGTGCTGCGCGCCGTGCTTTGATGTACGTCTCTTCCGGCAGCCCAAGGCCTTGTCTTACCCACCCCTGCCTCTCATGCTTACCCCTTGCTATGGTTAGTTGTGAGAGCTGAACCAGGGAATTGATACAGCTTTTAAATAATATAGTGTGCAGGCATGCCCAAGCAATGGCTCTTCTTCCATACTGGTTAATTCCGCGCTGCATTTGGAGGTGTTGAGAGAAGGGGGACCGAAGGAGGTGCTCACGTAAGGTGTGAGCTTGTCCTGCCACCAAATAACTCTGCATTAAGCCAGGCATCAAGTCTGTGGGGCTGCCTCCAGGAGAGGATGCTGTTGGGAGGAGGAGGTGGGGCAGGCATGCTGTTTACACATGCACGCTTGCCGAGCACGCATCAAGAATAGCAAATGTCAACAGCAGAGCCAGGAGTCCGTTGGCTTGTGTTTAGCTCTGTTTACAATGCTTGTGAGTAGACAGAAAAGGTCACTTTATTTTGTGGGGAGGAGAGGAGAAAAGAGGCATAAACACTGAAGCCACGTGGGCTTGTCGCGTTCCCTCAAGAAAGAAAAAGCATCTCTGTGATGATGGGTGAGCAACAAGGAAATAACCCAGAGATGAAAACCAGCTTGCCCCTTAGCAACCCTCTCTCTTCATCTCTCCTCTTGTGTATCTCTTCACTGCCAAGAGTAGGGCATAAAACAACCAGGAAAATAAAACAAAAAGAGGGGAAAAAAAAAGAAATGAGATGGGTTTTGAATGGATGCCAAGGTTGATTTAATTAGATGTATTGAATTCGTTAACTTTTGAACGACGTGTCTGCCGCGCAGCACAAATTATAAGTTGTGAGCGGCGACGGCAGCACAGCACCAACCTGCCAAAAGGTTCAGCAAAGCAGAAAGATTGACCTACTTTTATCAGATGTGAAGGGAGCGCGGATGAACGCGCTCCTCCCGCCATCGCTGAGCTTCCTCTCTATCTCTGCGCTCTCTGGAGCGCTGCCTCCACCATGAATCCTTCCATAAAAAGGGGAGCTCTCCTCCTTCGCTTGAGGGGGTCATGGTGCCCTGCAGTGGCACTTGAGCTTGTGCACAAGCACGGGGCTGTGTATGTGTCTGTGTACCCACGTGAGACAGATGCCTTATGTAGGGGCTCTTGCCTTATGTAGGGGCTGCTGTCTCCTGTCTAACACTGATTTTATGATTTTCATCTATTGCATCCTTAAAATATACTCTGGTATTCTCTGGTATTACCCCTAAATGCTGGTTAACAGCTGGTAAGGGTGACAAAATCACCCATGAGGACTACCATGGCAACCTACAGCAATTGCTTTTAGCTGTGGATGTGTCTCCTTTCCTTTTTGGTGTGTGCCCAGGTGTGGTTTTAGCTGTGTCTTGCCTTGGAATTACCCATCTCTGAAAGATGATCAGCAGCAGAATCAGGGCTGAGGTCTAGAAGACTTGGCTTCTTTGGAGTTTTGTCCTTGACCTGCTCCATTAGGCTGCACAAGACACTTTGCCGCTCTGCACCTCCCTCTTGCCTTGCCTATGGAGCTTGTGAGCCCTTCCAAACCAGGACTGCTCCACATCACACCTTGCTGCAAGCCTTTGCTGCAGTCAGACGCAGATTACATCTATAAAGAATCTATCAGGATTGGAGAAGAGGCGTATAAAAAATTCCAGCTAAATTTCCTAGAGATTATCAGAAGAAATCCCCCTGTTTCTGCTCCCAAGCTCACCGTGTTGTTTGTGGTACTCCCGTGCAGATTTTTGCAAGAGACCTGAGGTTCTCCCTGCAGATAGCAATCACAGTATCCCTGTGTGGGACCTCCCAGGCAGGTAGTCTCACAGCTGGAGAGACTTGAACAACTGAATTGCATCCAGATGTTCTGGCTCCCGTGCCAGTCACGAGTCTAACTCCTTCCATTCATTTGTGGGTCTTTTCATCAAAGACATTATTCATTAGTGTTGATGAAAAAATGCCCTATAGAATAGAAAACATCCATGAGATATGGTGCAGAGTGAACACTGATCTCCCAAGCTACCGGTATCACAGGACCGGTCTTGTGGTAGTGAATGTTTGTCAAGATCTTCAGAGAAAACAGGAGACCAACAGAGAAGTTTGAGAAGTACTAGAGATACAGGTGCTGTATGAAACTGTGGCCTGAGTTGGTTGAAGATCTTTGTGTGATTAATTTAGGTTCATGTATGAGCTTACTGATATGGGAGGGATGTTGTCTGGTTACACATACCGGCTGGCTGCCCTAATGTTTGCATTACTGGTATCAACCCCATCGTGATACCAGGGCTGCCTCACAAATTGTAATGCTGATCACGTAACATGACTGGGACCTTGCTATTTCAGTTGGGAAATTGAGATGCAGCAGTGTTAGGGAACTTGTCTGAGGTCACACAGAAGACACAACTAGGCCCTTTCCCACCACCAATGTACTGGGCTTTTCCTCTTCCTGACACGAGCATGGTGTCTTTTCCTGAATCTGCAGTACCCCGCAGTTGTTTGGGAGGGAGAGGTGAAGGAAGAAATATTATCGCACGGAGCAGCATCTGGAAGTTATAGCGGAAGAAGATAGATAAGACAGATGGAAGGAAACAGCTCTCTGCTTCTGTGGAGAGGACTTCTCGGCATAGTTTGAGGCTGCTTTGAGGATTCATGATTCAGCTTTCAGGTTGGTTGTTGATAGTTAGGATGTTTTCATTTTGACTTCATCTGTTGACAAGTCAGTAAGAGCCCTGAGAAGACTCGTATCTCTCCATCAGGTATGACTAATTTGTATTGGGACAGCCGTATGTGCGATAACAGTTCTGTTTTTCTCTAGAAGAGCTCCATTACAGACTGCCTGGTAGCTGAGCCCCATCGAGTGTTTTTGCAGGAGTTTTGCTGATTGTGCAGCCCAGATAACTTGTGAGTGAGCAAACATGGAAAGCTTTGAGTATTCAGCCTAATATGTGAGACACTCAAAAACCAGAATCCGACTTGTCTTATCGCTTGTCTGAACCAAGCTTTTAACCATACGTCGTCAGTGCTCTTCAGGAAACAATCTAATCTGAGAGCCATCACCTTGCAGTGAAGTGCTGTCTCTTAGGAAAAGCCGCTAGGAGCTCTGTGAAATGACAGGGCCCAAGTCCAGACGCTGGCAGTTAGTGCTACCTCTGCAGTTCAATGTTCCCCTCTGCTCTCCCCATTTTCTCTTCAGAGGTCCAAAGTCCATCCATACAAAATGCATTGTACAAATCAAAAAAATGTGATTTTACTTAGTCATGTACTCAAAAAACACTCTCTCCAAAAACAGCTTTGCACATGGCAGAAATGGTAAAAACTCTCTATGGAAGTTCTCTGCTGTTAGGTCCTGTCTATGCAGGAACCCAGTGGTTTTCCTTTTGATGCAACCTGAGAGCTGAATTTAAACTTACTGTAATTAAATAGTTTGGCCCCCTGCTTTCCAGGATAACACTTTTATGTATAGATTGAAAGCTGTGCTGCTGTCTCTGAACAAGTGTGTCAGTACAGATGTGCAGGCAACTTCAAGATACTGCTTCAACTGGTCAAATTTCCTTACGCAGAAAGGGCTTCAATTAGCAACTCTTTTGCTTGGCAGAGTTTAATCTTTCCCTTGATTACGATGTAAATCTCTGTACAAGAGGCTCCACACATTTAAAGGCTTGCATGTATTTGATGGAAATCATTGTTTCCTCCTTGAGGAGGTTTGTGGCTCTCTGGAAGTTGAAAGCCCACACATGGGCAGTCCATCAAGCATGTGGAGATACCAGAGAACTTGATATTGTTGTATCCCATTTTGATGAGAAGAAATGATAGGTTTTCCTGCCTCAAGCAAGATACCCGCTTTGATTTAGGAAGGCTACTTCCATTACGATACCGGAGTCGGGCTGTAATTTATAAATGAGTGTTAGAGGAGTTAGTCAGTAGAAAGTCAGAAGCCTCCAGGGTAATTCACCAGGAGGTACTCAGTGCTAACATGCTGAGATGGTGAGTTCCCACGGTAAATTCACCAAAGGACAATTTCAATTTTCTTCTCTCCTTGTTACATTGGCTTTCTTGTTTGTTCATAGAGGACTGGAATTATCTAAGGAGCTGTAGGCTCTGGGCACCTGAACAGAGAGGCAAAACTCAAGACGTAAACTTGGAGCAGATTGTGCCGTGGCAGCTGTACATATAAATAAGGAAACTGAACTTCTGAAAGTGTGAGAAACCTCTAGACACTGAGAGAGGGTGCTTGAAATTATGGCCTTGCTCTATCCAGGGTGAGTTTACCACACATAAGGCACTCCTTGTAGAGGTTATTTAATGTGTGTGTGGCTTTTTAAATAAGGATACATCAGCTTCACGTGGTTTAATCAGCTCCAATGTCCTTTGACTACAAAAATCATTCCTTTCCCATTCTCTCGGTCTCCTCAGGAATCTTCAAAAATTCTAGTCAAATCATGAAAAGTACAAACGAGGAACTGACCAAGAAACTCTTCCCAGTGGTTCCAGTGGTTTCAAATTTGAAAAGTATGGAAATTAAGCTTTGAAAGGTGAAATTCATACAGCAGGTGCTGGTGCTTACTGCTTTGTAGCAGAGTTGGCTGAAGGAGCATGTACCTTGTGTTTCTGTGACTCAGGCCCGCCCCTAGCCTAACATTTTAGCTTAAGCTATCTGTAAAGACGGGCTAGTGCTAATCCAACCCTCTGGACATAGGTGCACCAGGGCATGGGCACATATGCCCATTTTCTGTACTATCTTCCAGCTGGGTTCACTAAGACGGATATTGCATCAGCAGGATCTAGCACCACTTGTCTGTCAGAGCCTGACCTTGTCCCTTGTTCGACTCTTTTTGTTCAGACACATCGGCAGCATTTCGGGAGGGAACGTGTGATGTCATTTGCCATATGTGCTGCCATCACGGAGGGCTGCAGCAGGAAAGACCTGTCAGTGGTCAGAGTAATTCCCCTTACTCCTGCCGGCTGCACTCTGATGTACTGAAGGAAGAAAAGACACGTTGGTTGCTAATTATGACCTAAAAATGATGGCTGTGCAAAGTCCGCCCTTGTTTTGACTCCAAGGAGCTGCTGCGCACAACGCCTTCACAGAATTTCCTTAACAGACTCCTTTTCACTTTTTCCAGGGACTTGCACTGTACTTCGTTTCAGATGGATCCAGTGAATTAACATGTTGTTGCTGCTGCTGGGGTGATTGCATGCCCAGGTTCTACTCTGTTCCTGCTCAGTCTTCCCTGCTTCCCAAGCAGAAAGCATCCTTTACCTCCGCCAAACAAAGCTGCAAAGTGTTACCTTGAGACCTCGCTCAAAGGAGGGAGGAATGGGAGGGTGGAACGAGGAGGGGGACACTGCTTTCAAAGGCATGTCTGCCTTCAAGGCCTCACCTATCAAAGAGGAGGAGGTTGATTTTTTTTTTTTTTTTTTACCTTGAGCCGTGACTTCCTTTGCTGATTTATACAGTCTTCAATATGGATGCAGTTGCAGAAATTTAGACCAACAAAAGTCATTACAGTGGCTCAAAGTCTAGATAATTGCTTTAAATTAGCCAGCCTGTATTAGACAGGAGTTTCAGCAGAAGCAGAAGCTGAAACTCAATGATCCAATTCTCTCTTCTGTACTAAAAATAAAAATCTATGAATAGATAGGCATAAAAATTGTTACTGGCCTTACTTCCAAGTATAAAAAAGCCCACATGTGGATAAACCCTTAGAATCCACTACGTCCCTGTGAGAATAGACCACATTTCAAAACATGTTAGCAAATTTATTTTCAAAGTTGGAACAGTTTCTTAGAGTCCATGCAGTTTTACACTTTTAAAAGATGTTATTTGGTCATGACTGACTTCTGGTGGGGAGCTGGCATCCCCTTAGGCTGAGGTCTCAAAAAAGAAATGTGGTTATGTGCAGTGTCAGGGGGTAGTTTTGTATCTTAGCACACTTTGGCTGTCAAGCAGGGACACAAAGAGGGCAGAGACTGTCAAGACACTGGGAGAAAGGGGAGGAGGTTCAGGGGCTCTGCCACTGCCCTTTGCAGTGACCTCGGGCAAGAAGATGGACATCCCCTTCTACATCTCCTCCTCTCCAGCTCACTTAATGCATGTGACAGTTGCCTCATTGTTTTTATGGATTCTTCTAAGAAGCAAGAACTCAGTAGCTATGTCCATAATGTCTCTTTTCATCTTTTTGGTTGTGACATTTCCTGTCTCTTAGCCACATAAATTATTTTGACTGGAAGCAAAATGTTGCTCAAATGCCCTTTACAAAACAAAAGCTGCAGAATGGAGGAAAGTCATGCTGGCAGGGTAGCTGGTTCATCTTGAGCCAGAGCGTTGCAACTTGTAGTGTGTTTGGGAAAGTTGTTTGAAGCACCTAGGTCGTATGCAATAGAGGCTGCAACCTTGGGCAGTACCGAAGCCTTTATGTAGTCGGTGCTATACACTGGTCTTAGAAAATCCTGTTTGTTCTGTAAGTATGTGTGTGTGTGGAGGAAGCAGGACTGCTTTCCAGCACTGCTCTTATGTGCGCTCCAGATGGAACGTGGACAAAATTTCCTAGGCCACTGATTCCCAAATTGCTCATTCCAAACTGAGATGGACAGTTGGTATGCAGATCTCTATGGAACTGAGGCATAGGTGAGGTTTGTTATGTCCTAGAGGGAAGGTATTCCAAATTTTAGGGGCTGCCTTTTCAGCCCTCAAGAGGTGAACCAGATTTATTCTGAAGAGCTTATGGCTTACATCTAGAGAGGAGGCGAGGAAAGGCAAACAAGAAGCAGTTGTTATGACATTTGATTCATTATCTGCAATATGGCTGGGCTATCTTCATGATGGGCCTGACCATAGATTTGTGATTTGCTTCATTTTCTTTCTTGTTGTATCATTTGGATAGTATCACAGTCCTGAATCATTGAGTGTTTCCCATCCTTTCTTCAATAGGCTCTAGACTGGTGGCAGGTAGAAGGTGGATGATAGGATTATGAGATGTTTGAGGTTGGAAGGGAACTCAGGAGGTCTCTATAATCTTCTTTGAGCAGGGTCAGCTGTAAGATCAGGGTCAACTATGAGTTCAGACTAGGTTGCTCAGGTTCTCATTCAGTTGTGTCGTGAAGACTTCCAAGGATAGAGGGTACACAATTTCATGGGGGGAAAAATGGGGGGAAAAATCTCCTTTCAGCCAGTCTGAACCACTCACCTTTCAATTTATGCCTACTGTGTCCTTCTGACATCCTGTTTGCTGTCCTCCTAGTCCAGAGAGTTGCTCTTTGCACAGTGAGTCACAGCCTGAATCGCAGCAAGGGCTCTTCCTTGCCCACATCAGGACTTTCCATTCGTCCATGTTGAATTTCCTAAAGTTCCTGTTTGGCCATTCCTTCAGCCTTCTCTCAAGTGATGTGGCATTAGCTGAGCTGCTGGGTACTGGCCTGGTCTGTGCTTAGATGCTCTTTATAACAAGACTGCCCCTGGAAAGCCTTAATATTTCTCACTGCCCTAGAGAGAAGCTATGAGCGTGGAATAGTCCTAGTTTGACAAGGGCCTCTTCTTGCTTCAAATGAACTGGATTCCCAAAGGGAGAAGGTTCGACCTTAATAGATAAAGAGATGAAGCGAGTTCTGCAGAAAAAAATGCAAAGAGGTGCAGTGGTATAATTATCACAGTCTCAGTTACTCATCTGTAAAGCAAGTATTTACTTGCCACTGTGCTTTCAGTGGAGCTGTGACTGTTAAGGGCCATGAAGTGCTGAGATGCTGTAATAAGAACGCAAAGTATAATTTAGCAAAACTGTCTTGCTATGCCGGCTACGCAAGGGGAAGCCTAATTCCAAGTAGCCATATATACCTTATTGAAACAAATACACTGTGGTTTTATTTTATGCTGTCAACAGTTGGTGTGCATAAGCTTGAAAGGGCATTGACAATCTGTATTCTGTAAGATTTAAGATCTTTGGGAAAATTCTTTATTTTAATAAGATGCTAATTTCAAAAAAATGTTGTTTTTCAGTAGAGTGTGGTAGAGAAAAGGACAAAAAGGGAAAAGGAAAGACAGAAAGACCTGTACAAAGTCCTGTACAGGTACAAGACCTGTTTTAAAGGTTTTCTGCTGTTCCGTTGAAGTTCTTTTCAGGAAATGAGACTGACTAATACGGGATTAGAGTGAAACCGCATATCACAAGTCACTGTCAAGTGCATAAAGTGACCGCATCGAAAAGGAGTGAAAAATGTGTTCTTACTAATGTCTTTCTAGTCCATAGGAATCTTAGCTGTGGCTTACAATTGTAGTAGGGTAGAGATTTGCATTTTAATTTGGCGGTTTTCCTTTTTACTCTTCTGCTTCCTACCAGCTAATTTGGTGCTTTGTTAATTGTGAATCTGGAATGCAAATAGACTCACCTGCTTGTTTTTCTTTCATTTTCAGGTTTTCTAACTATGGAAGATCTCCTGAGGAGTTGCATCATGCGCTACTGCCCCTAGAACAGTGTACATATATTTGGGAGTGATGAAGAACTGCAATGTACTGCTGCATATTGCTTTAGTGCTGAGAGGGGCTCTCTGGCATGTTGTACAGCACCAAAATCTATTCCAGTGTTGACAGCAAAAATCCTTATAATTTTTGTATTTTTTTCCAACACAACTGAACTCTGTTGTAGATTCTTTGTATGCAAATCCATGTGGTATAGCAACAACAAAAAAAGCCCTGAAAGCAGTCACCAAGATAAACTTGGACAATAGGAGCATTCCTGGTTATCATTTTTTGAACTTTTGGTTTTCTTTTTTTAGTTCTGTGTAAGATACTTCTTCCCCCATGCTTTCTTACAGTAGTTAATGTTTGTCCTGGCAGAGCTCTCATTATATGAATTATAGTGCTTCTTGCATTTTATTTGGCACCATATCAATATACATGAATAAAAGGCAGAAAGTGCTGGAAATTGTCATTAACAGCCCTTGTTGATCTGCTCTGGTGTCTCCTGATGTTGAACCTCGTATTGCAAATTGCCACATGCCTGCAGTGATGATCTGCCCATGAAGGTGTGCCCAGGAAACTGAGGAAGGTAAAGAAGAGAGATGGAAAACAAAAACAAGCCAAATCTGAAGATGCTTTGACTGAAGGAATCAAATTGAAGGAATATATTTTGGCTCCCTGATGTGTTAGGTTGCTGCAGTTCAAGAAGTAAGGCCTAGTTTTTTTTTTGAAAATTTGACAGGGGTTTTGCTAGGGTCTTAAATAGAAGTAGGATTTGATCCTCTTGAAGCAGCTTAAGAGATGTCGTGCTCAACATGGCACTAATGAGGTGACATGAGCATGGTCACCTCCTTACCTTGGTGCAGCAAACTCATGTGTGCCCTGCTGTATAAGTATCACCATAGCCACAAGGGGCAAAATTAAAAAGACTCCTATAAACAATTTTAAAAATGGGACATCTCAGAGCAAAAGAGAACTGCAGAACTCTATGGCTTGGAGACTATTCCATTCTGCATCCAGAGATACTCCCCATGGTCACTTCATACTGTGGTTGCTCTGGCATTTGCATGGGCAATGGTGATAATTGTTGCATGTGCTACTGGTTTTTGCATTTTGTGTTTTGTTTTGTTTTAACGTAAAATTAACAGTCAAATTGTGTTGGAAGACACAATTGTTAGAACTTTTATCTGTTAGAACTTTTATCTCCTCAGAACGTGGGGACAAAGGAGGGAAATTGGCCAGCCCAGCTTGGCGGCCATGCATGCAGCATCTGGAGCTGAAAGCAAGGCAACAGTCAGATACCCAAACCCATCTGGGGTTCAACTGATAAGTTGTATTTAAAAGCGAAAGACAATTCTAAAAGAGCTCTGTCAAGTGGCTGAAGCCTTTAATGCTCAGTCTTTTTTAAAAAGGGGATTTCATAAGGGCTAATATGAACAGAAATGGCTCTTTTGTGGTTTTACACATTCCAGGCATGCCAGGACTGTTCCTGTCAAGGATGGGCAGTCTCTGGGCTGTTTTTTCTTTCTTTTTTTTTTTTTTTTTGCAAAGTATTTTTTGCAGAATGTATTTTTGTAAAAGCATTTGCCACAAGCTAGCAGCTTAAATAGTGAAAAATAAATGAGAGCTGCCAAATCATTACAAGATCAGTAATGGAAATTGTAAGGCTAATACCTAAACTGGCTGTGGCGTTTCAGCCAGTCATCTGTCTGTGCTACTGTGTGGTTGGGATCACCGTTTTTGCCCACTATGACTGCTTCATGTTTGATGATTTAAAAGCAGAACTTTAACTGTTGGTTACCCAAAACCTCTAAAGACTGGGTGCCTTAGGCTTTTGTACCATATACAGAAGCAATACACTTTCAGATGAACCATTGTTAAATATGAATCCCTGTAGTGTCAATGCAGTTCTAAGATCATACATTCTCTTTAACTGTAAAAGGAGCCTTAATTTCCACTGATTCATGGGTACAAAAATGGGATATAGGCATTCTTGCTCAGACCTGGGTTTCAAGCAGGCTGCATCAGGTTAGTTTGCACCTGTCCACTTGACCTGAAAGGGATTCGAATTGACTTAAGAGTTTTCACTCTCAAAATGGCTGTGTCTTGAAATAGTGCCTTGAAATAGGCAAAGCCTCATATGCAGTAAAACAAGAGATATTTTTGTAGACCTGGCGTGTTTGGTAGGTGTTTCATTCATGAGCCTGCATAACCTGTTCTATTAGGGCTATATGCTGCTTCTCTCACTGTGCTCGCAAGTGCCTCCTGGGCAACAGGAGCTCAGAGATGGTTGGAAAAGCAGAGCCAGGGGCACTAATGTAGCTCGGCTAGCTGGGATGTTGTGGAAGAACGTGGAATTAACTGTGGGAGTCAAAACTCCCTGAGGGACCTGCATAGACGCTCAGCACCTTCTGCTTTGGACTTCCTGGTACCAAACCATGCAGCAAGCTCGGAGTGAGTACAAGTCCAGTGGTACTTAACTGTGACCCTAATTTCTCAGCGACGGAGCAGGAAACTAGGTCAAGGTCTTCCTGAAGAAGGCTGAGCCATTAGGTCATAGATAACTGCTCTGAGAATTTGCTTTTCAGCCTGGCTTCTGGCCGTGGCAGCGAGTGCAGGCAAAGTGTGTGATACGGCAGACAAGAAAGCGTCTCTTTGAAAGTGTCAATAAACGAGACACTGTTGGAATGAACCCTCCAGCTCGGTTTTATTAAACATGAATATGGTTATTTAGCGAGGAATGCGTGCTTGCAGGAACAGGAGTGAAATTAGGACGTGGTGCCTGGACTCCATTCCCACCCTCAAACACACGCTCATGGAATGGAGACGGGAGAGATCTCAAGGCTGTTGCCTGGCCTCTTGTAGGTCTATGGGTGAAACAACTTTAATCTCCAGGGCTGTCGTCAAATAGTTAACTACCTTGCAAGATATAAGGGGGGAAGAATGTGTATTAATTTCATTATTTATTTATTTTTACCTGAGGGGATCTTGATATTGTAGCCTTCTTCTCTGGCTGCCTGTTGTAGCCTTCTTCTCTGGTGGCCATTTAAGGCTTGCTTCCCTAGGAGGGGATAAATAAATAAATAAATAAATGTCTCCTTTAACCCTCGATGCTTCCAGCCACAGAAATCTGGAAACAAAAATTTGGAAGGGGTACTTAGGAGAGAGCTGTTTTCCTACTGTGCTTATCTCATGATGAATAGTTTGTGAAGTGGATTTCACTTTAGCCTTTCAAGGTCTCTACTGTGGAAGTATTTATCAGTGTAAAACTGTATCAGGCTTTAAAGTAGTAGGAAAAAATTACTTTTATAGCCTTTTTTTTTTTTTTTCAAGTCGTACAAACTGATGGTTGTATGTTTGGAAAGTTTTTCTTTCTAACAAAAATAACTTCTCCACAGTGTTACCTAGTGTGGTAAAACAAGAGGACCTTGAATTGCATTTTAATGTAGAATTCATTTATATGCCCACAGCAAAAGATTTCTTTGAGATACTGTAGTTACCTTTCTCTTGACATATGCTGTATGGATGTTTCATGCTTAAAAATGTCCATTTTTTCCCTTTTGGCAATTTTCTTAAAGGACAAAAACACATAAAAATTCTTTCTTCCTCGGGAAGGATACATCAAGTTATGCGGTAATGGAGAGATATTGACAACCTGTAGAATGCCAGTTGGGACAGCGCAGGAAGTGGTTAGCACCTCATTTGAAGTCCTCACATCAAAGCTGGCCAGGAGGCCAGCTGAGATGTTCTACTTGAACCACTAATTATTGGGCCTCAGGCAGGAATCACTGGGTGAAGTTCGTGGTCTTTATTAGGCAGAAGGTCAGACAAAATCATTTTAATGGTTCCCCTCAGCTTTTAGGGTTTATGAATTGTATTTATTTTCTGAGCATAGTCAGGGTTTTTTGGAGTTTCCATGAAAAGATTGCCTTGGTAGGATGCAGACAACAAAATCCATCAGTTTATTGAGTTTCTTTTGAACTGTCCCGCAAGAAGGATAAAATTGAGCTTGTTATGGGTGGCAAAATATGGGTGTATGGGTGGCAAAAGTAACTCTACCTTGACTATTAAAGGCTTCACGTGACCACAGGAATGGATGGTGTCTAGTGCAGGCTCTGGTGCAACCAACATCTGAGGAGCAGCTCATTGGCACAGGTTAGGCAGCAACTGTCTCCCTGCTGTGCCCCTTGGGAATTGCACACCAGTGATCATGCAATGAAGCAAAGAGTAGAGGAAAGCGCAGAAGGCAGCAGATGTGCTTTTGTTAGTACTCCATCTGCAAGCTGCCAAACCGAGAACTGCAGGACACTGAACAGGAACATAAGAGACACCTTCGTTACTTGGATGTTTAGGTATCCCTTAACTACAGCCCTCACATTGTCTTGTTGCGATAGCAAAGTTGAGGAAAGCCCAGAGCAATGCCATGATTGGGGAAATGAAGAGACAACTGATATGACAGAAACACAACAGAAAGAAAATTAATATGTGAAGTAATGTTCCTTTCTTTCCTGGTGTGCAACTAGAATGAAATTGCAGGCACAAGCAAAGCACTGAATAAATGTGAGCACTTGCTACCCGTCGCCTTTTCCTTCCAGCAGATGTGGCTGGTAGATCGATGCCAGCCAGGACTCAGGGAGATTATCAGCATGGTGGAGATTCCCGGCGTCTCCAGGATGTCCAGGGACGTCCTATGTTTGAGACAGCTTCCCTTTTTGGGCAAGACCTTTAACATTCTTACCATCTACATCAGGACTCTCTCCAGATCTTGATCAAGACTTTAGTGGGGATTTTCAAACTTGTCTAGAATTATCAGCTAAAGTTCACTTGGTAGAGAGGGAATAAGTGATCCTTAAGTTAGATGAAGCCAAAGTAACTTTCTGTGGCTTGGTTGAAATAACGCAGGACAGCCTGTATCTGCTAAGCGTAAACTCTCCAGTTTTGCAAATCAGGTGGCCACAACCAGGAGTTACTAGGAATTATGTATGTTGACGTGCAGTCTACATCCAGGAGTTGTTCGGAAAAGTGTGAGTTGTGGTGAGCCAAGAATGTGCGAAGGATCAGTGTAGCAGCAGAGATGATTTGAATCTTTGCCTGGATATATCCTTTAGCACTATTTTTTAGAATAGATATAGTCAGCCCTTGTATGTGGTTATGGCAAAAAAAAAAAAAAAAAAATTGCTGCAATTAAAATATATTGCTGTGCAAGTGAAACGAAGAATTCAGGTTCTGTCTAAAGCCTAAGTGAGACTCTCTTGAGAACACAGTGTCAGAGAAAGAATTTAAGGGGTCGTCACCCCTTGTCTGAACATCGACTGTCAGTGGAAGAATGCCACATAAAGGAGCTCCACGGTTCTGGAGAGCAAGTAGAAACAGGGAAATGATTTTGTCCCCTTATGGATGCAGTTGCTGGTGTCTGCACTTGAAGAAGGATAGGGAAATTCTAAGGAGAATTCAAAGAGAATCACAAAATGACTTGAGATTGCAAACAACTCTGTGAAGTTGAGGTTTAACAGAGTTCATCTGCCTGATTGAGAAGATGCCTGAAAGGGGGTCACTTGATTCCCATGTCTAATAGAAGAAAGATTAAATCACCAGGTTTAGGGTACAGAGGGAGCCTTGCAAGTTTTATGCCTTTTTGCACAGTTTGGAGGAAGTACCACCATTTTTCTAGGTCATCTGAGTATGTTGCAGCATTAGTCCAATTTAAACTACTATTTAGTGGGTTTAATTTTATTGTATTGAGAGGTGTGCAGTACAGTGAAGGTAGGATGGATCCTTAGGTCTTTTTGTCTTTACGTGCAGAGCTCCCATAACCCCAGCACTTTGTTCCAGCAATCCCCATATTGTCCCCAAGGCAGATGCGTTCTCTGACAACTCACCATGTAGTTTAAACTGTACAGTCAAAAGGCTTTAGAGCCACCTCATCTTGAGGCAGACATCTAAAAAAGGTGAGTTATCCTCTGATGGTGGCTGCTTCCCTCCAGCAACTACTAAGGGAGACCAGATGGTTGGTTCAGGTGTAAGCTTCTATACTTCAGATGTCTCAAGTACTGGATCCCACTCTTGCTGCTTTAGCTGCCGGCATTATCAGACCAAAGCATCTAGTGAAGATCTCTCACCATCCACACAGAAAATAACACAAGAACTTTAATCAGCTCTCACAAAACAAGTGGTCCCTGTAGATCCTGTTCCCAAACTTGGCCCAGTTTCTGGGCTCTCAGCAGTGCAACATCAGGAGCTGACATCCTTTTGTAGAAATTAAAGGACAGTGGTCTAAAGAGAAAAGGAAACAAAGCTCTGGGAAAGGTGATGAGGGATAAGATCTTGTTAAGACCAGATTGGGATATTTTGGTCAGTATTACAAGCAAATCATTGCTCAGTGTTGTATGCAAAAAGATGTTCAGAAAGGAGCAGCATATTTGTAGAGATTGGTTTTCAACTTGATCAAATGGTTCCTGATGAGCTGTAATAAAAGAGGGGGAAAAAAAAAGCCCTGCTTATGGGCTGTGACTCTCAAAAACTCGTTTCAGTTGACAGATTGACTTGAGTGGCTACAATGAGCCCTGATTTCATGGTTCCCTCCTTGCATCCATCCCTGCCACGTGTCGGTCATTTCAACCATGACTTGAGGAAGCAGAGGAAGTTGTTGTGTTTGTCCTCGTGGCTCCATTCCAGCATTGTTCCTGGCTTGGCATCAAAGTGCTGATCCCAGTGGAGGATGTAGCCTGGCTGTCAGGTGATGGGAGGGATCTGCCCATCAGGGGAGCTCAATGGGTGCCAGCAGCAGTACCAATACTTTGATGAATGTCCCTGTTTGTAAGCAAGGCTACATGCAGTAGAGGATGCTGGCACTCATACCTAAGCCCCTTAAAGGGAGTGAAGGGCCTGATCAGCACTAGCTTCCAAATGGGGTATCAAAGCCAACAAATGGATGCCACTGTAAAGAATCAAGGTCCCTGGGCTTCTGTCTGAGAAAATGGTGTCAGAGGGTTATTTGCATCAGGCTTGCATCAATATCCCCTTCACAAAAGGCCTTCTTGAGAAGATATTTCTCCATCCTCCGTGGACGGGCTGCTTAATTACAAAGTGAGCACCAAGCTTTCATGCTAGCAAATAGGGCAGGTGCTGGGCAAGCAGTGTGGAGCTGTTGCCTCCCTTCCCCTGGAGGTCGATGCTCCCACGACGACTCACAAAACTCCAGCAAGATGAGTGCAAAACATAGCAATCCCTCCTTCCCACTCTGCACAACACACCTTGATTTTGTGTGTTTTTTTTTTCCCTGTCTCAGTGAATAACCAAAGTATAATTCTCTTTCAACCTTTTCCTGTTCATTCACTGATGGATGGTGGATGGATGGATTTTTGACTGATGGGGTAACAATGTGATAATAAACTTCACAATCTTGAGGTATTTCCAAGCTTCCTGAAGAGTGTGAGTCATTGTGGCAACACTCAGGATGGTGGGTTTTATGGGAGAATATTTTTAAATTCCTTCCTTTCATTCTCAGTTTTGAGACAAAAATGTATTTCATGAGACTGAAAGTTGTTTTCTTTTCCTTCCCCCTCTTTTTTTGCTGCAGATTTTATCAAAATACTTATTCAAACATGAAGATTTACATATCTGTAAACATTTTCTGATAAACCAATTGATGGCAAGTGGAAGGAGAGGGTGAGGAGAAGCCAAACATTTGGTTTTGATTCTGCTTGATTTTTTTTTCGTTTTACTTAAATCTAATCAAAATGGAAAATGTTCCATTCTGACACAATTTCAAGTCTCATTAGCAAATGAACAGAGAGTGGGAGGTGTGACCATTTAAACTGCAGAAATTCCATGCATGGAGACAGGAGGGACTAGCAGCAGTTCTGCTCTGACAGTGAGCCCAGGCTTGGGTGTCTTGGTGAACCTTTCCATCTCTTCGCATTATTGGTATGAATTGCTGGTGAGTGGAAGGTGATGAGGATAAAGGGGACGTTGTGCCCCATTCCCCAGTCAACTTGGCTCCCTCATAGGTGACACCAGAGTGTATCTCACAGTCGTTGCTGTGCATCACGCACTTGGTTTTTGTGTAGGGCTAGGGCACATCCACACAAATAAGGTCTGCATGCCGTGGTCTGTGAGCTCCAGGGTTGTAGTTAGTGCCAAGGCTGAACTAAAATGTCTTGTTCAGAGGAAGGATATATTAACTCAGGCTAGTAACATAGTTTAAAAATTCCCAGGGAAAAGCAAGCTCAGGAAGAGCTCACTGGCACTATGTGGAAATGAAGCTTCAGTTACTTGTGTTTGATTCAAGATTTTGCCAAGCTGATCTCCACAGTAGATATGCCTTTCTTGTGCGGATGGCACATCATCAGCTCCAGAGAAGGCTGAAAAAGAAGGAGAACCACACTTTACCTAAAAATATCAACGTAACTCCATAAACGTAAAATATTAACTGGTCTCAACGGATTTGGGTTGATTTATGCTGTTCAAGAAGCTGACCCTCAATGTGTGTTAGAGGCGGCTGGTAGCTGAGTGCTTGATACATCGTAAGACCTTGTTTTCAGTTACTTAGAAGTAACTGAATCCTTAATTGTTTCAAGCACAATTGTCCATACAAGGGAACATAGACCTTCCTGGGCACTTGGCATTACACCCAGGTTGTAGTTGCTTTCATATATCTACTATGTAATTATTTAATGAGCATTCACAATATGCTTAGCACTTCCTCTTTTTTTTTTTTTTTTTTTGGAAAAACAAAGACTAAACACCCCCTGCTCTGAGGAGGTCTGTCGAAGTCTGTTCACCCAGGCTGTTTGGTTCATGTTTGTGAGATCTTGTGAAGGGAGGTTTAGCAGACTTTTTCATCCTTGTCAAAACAGTGCACTTTCTGATCACTCTGGCATGCCTCATTTCTATCTAACAGCAGATGCAGCAGCACTTTTGCTTCCTTAAACAAGCCCTTGGTTTATTTTTGCCATTTGTCAGGTGCATGGAAGCATTAGCAGTTCCTGAGACCTTCCTCACAGGTTGCAAAGCTGTAGTGCAGGCTCGTCTCCTACAAAGAAGGAATATTTTGAAATGGTTGAGATGTGGGAATATTCCAGCCTCTGACTATCTCTGCCTCTTATCACTGTGATACCAAGACACCTCATAGTTCCGATTTTGATGATAGGAAATAGGCCAGATGACCAGTTATCTAAAAGATCTTGGCCACTGAAACCAAGAGGAAACTAGGACATAGTACTTGTCTGCCTGGAGCAATACATCTGGAAATGCCCAGACCTGGAGTGAGCATGGCAGGAGGCACCTTTGGACCAGCACCCCCTGCCCATTTGCAACCCCCAATTTGGGGCACGACGCCATAATATAACCCCATCCCAACTGTCTCTTCAACCCAGGTGCTCTTCATTCACAACCACAGGGAGACACATTCTGCTTCTCTGTCATGGAGCAGCCTCAGGTTTGCGTAAACGTAAAGCCAAAGCCTAAAATCTTGTAGCTTCAATGCCTCTTGTTCGTCCTCCTAAACTGTACCCAGTCATCAGGTGTCAAGCAGAGATACAAAATCCCTGTCCCCAGACGTTTTAAAAGAGGGAAGAAATCCCAGCGTGGGTGCTGGCAATGCCTCCTGGAGCAGGTTAAACTGTTACAGCTTCCAGCTGTCCTTCCTGGGTCTCTGCTGCCAGTTGCTGCTCACAGAGCAAAGGCAGCAGAACGGAGCAGGCACTTGTGTTTGGTCCCTTCACCCCTCTCTGGTTTATCAGTCTGTGCAGCAGATTGGGACTGGGAATCCAAGGAACAAAGCACAGTTTGGGGTCTGCGCAGGGCTGCAGAAACCTGGAGCAGGTGCCGGATCAGCAGCGGGTAAATCAGAGCCCTCCACTGCCTGCACCGACAGCAGGTTCTCACGGAGCGTTGCGACCCAAACCGCAGAGAGCTCAGGAGATTTTCTTCCGCCTTTTGGCACTGCTTCTCAACAAGGTTGGCACCTGCCGTTGGATGCGTTGCCTCTTGCCAATCCTATTCATGGATGTGTAATCCTGGGCAGCCAGGCAGCCAGCTCGGTGTTGGGGACTTCCTTCCAGAAGGCAGATATGTCAGTGTCATTATATGTGCTGCTTTTGAGTGACCCGGGCAAGGCCAGGCAGCGAGCAGGTGTCAAAACCCAGCTCTCCCAGGCTCCAGGTTGGCAGCCTTTCCACCAGGAAATCCTCTGTTTATTGGGAATCCGCTGCAGTGAAGGGGTTTGAATGAGTATAAGGCCCTCCCAGCCCTGCTCTTCCACAAGACCTCATCTCCCAGGCAAAAAGGTATTGAAATATTGCTCAGTGCTGGGGAGAGCCCAGAAGCAGAGCCTGATTGCCTCACACACCACACACTGGAGCAAGGACGGTGCAAGCGGCAAGCAGGATAACTTGGGAAAGGTTCAAGGCAGGTTGTGCGAGCTTGCAAACTGCGGCGGCCTGGCTCTGTCAGCACGGCTTATCTGTGAGAGCCCATCAGCTGTAGCACCAGGTCTTGTGCCACCTCTCACATCTTCCTTCGGAGCGCGAATGGCCTGCCCTGGAACAGGCTGACCCTTGGCATTACTGTTTCTTTTTTTTCCCCCCAAGTCAGGGGCACCGAAGTGAAAAGCAAGGAAAGCTCTGGCAAACTTAGTTTCTTGTTGGCTGTCTTTGCTACAGTGACCAGGCTGTTGTTTTGCTTTTGGCATTAAGTGAGAAATCAGTGTTGCTGTAGCAGAAAACTCTCAAGCAGGTGGCTATCATCACACACATATTAACCTGAACCAGCGCAGGAGGCGCAAAGTCTCTCCTCAAAGCCATCAGAAAGAGAGGAGATCTCATCGCTCTCTGTGCCCAGAGCACTGCTGACTGGAGGTTGTTGCCCAAATAGATAAGGCTCTGGGCACAGATGTCTGCTCTGATTGCTCCTTTCCTTTTGCTGCAAACCATATGGCAAGACAGGCAGTACAGATAGCTGGCAATCAAAATTCCTAGGCTCCCTCCCTGGCTTCGCCATTTGCTCATTTAATTTTCAAAGCGGTTTTCATGCATGAGCTAAACTTGCTGCCTTGAACCTCCTCCTCCCTGCTTCTTTCAAACAAGAGTTACTGAAGGTACTTTGAAAACACTAACCGCATCTTGCTCTGCGATTGCAAAATTAGATGCACTTAATATTTCTAAACTACTTTGGCACCAGCAGATAAAAGGCTCTACAGACAGGTTGCTAATCACTTTGATTAAGTAAAGCACCTCAAGTTTGCCACCGCCACTGGAGAATTGCAGTCTGATCCATCTATAACCTGGAGGAGTAAGATGAATTAGGCATGATAAGGATTGTTTGGGTTCTGGTCCGTCAACCAGCGAATGAAACGACTCCGTGTTTATATGCTAGGTCACAGAAAAAAGTTTCTCGCGATTGGGAATGATTAGGCACATGGGTGATTAATGTTTCCAGTGCTCTTTGATCCAGGGCTGCTGCTTGGAATGTGTCCTGCTGCACCGAGACATCCTGGCTGCCTCAGCACCAGAGCGAATGCAGTAGAAAATCGAATGCAAAATGTTAGGCTGGGTATGGGAAGGTTCTGCTGTGAGATATATGCTTCTTCCATCTGGGACTCCAGGGTTGCCTTCTCTGAACCATCTCCTTATTCCTGGATGTCAAGGCAGCTTGTAGCTCACTTTGCGCTTGTCTAGCTTATTCGTTTTAAAGAAAATGTTTGGGAAGATTGCCAAGCCGTTCAAACATCCAGTGCTGATTAGGACCTCAGGGTCTGCTAAGTTATGTAGAAAGCATCCCAGGTTAGAGGAAGGCTTTAAAATGCAGTCATTTCTGAGAAGTCTGGCACTTTTGTGGAACCGTTGGTGTTTCTGTCAATGTGAAGGTGATATCTCCCATCCCTGTGAGAAGCATGGTTTCAGCTGCACAATTTCCCATTTTTAACCCTCAGTTAGGGCCTCCCCTTTTTATCATAGGTGAGAGAACGGAAATAGTTTACCAAGACAAGGCGCTTGAAGGCTTGCTTGGATAAGAGGAGGAATCTCACCATTTCTTATCATTTCTGTGTGACAGAACCATTTGTCTTCATTATTTTGTGTCTCTGTCATGCTTTGGGGCTTGTTGATGAGCCTTGCCCTGGCTGGGAGGCTGTGGATGCGAGTGCATGGCTCGTTCCGGCTTCTCTTATCACCGGGAATGCAGAATTTGCCACCCCACTGCAGCCCATGTTATACATATGTGCTCCTCCTGGGCTGATGTGCTGCTTTGTACAGCGTCACTGTGTGTCAGGATGGAATCTTGAACAGGAATAACAGTGTCCGAGCACCGAGGATTTGAAGTGCAGATTCCCACATCCCAGGGGAGAGCTGAGCTATGACCAAACCACTTGCTAAGCTGCTAGCTAAGCACTTTAGAACAAATCCCAGTGCTGTGGTAGTTTATCTTCAGATGCTTCTACTTTTGCTTTTTCCAAATGCTTCTGCAAACGCGGGAGGTTCAGCGGTTTCACTGCCCCGTACAGGCAGGGGAAGAGGCAGCCACCCTTGGTATTGTTTGCTTGTGTGTGTATTGAAGACTTCCGATAACATGAAGCAGACAAAAACATTTGCAATCTTGGAAGTTTTCCGGAGTCAAGAAACCTGCAGATACAAAATGATGCCGGCTGAGTCCCACTGTACATAGGTGTAAGGAGATAATCACAATGCTGTTTTTACAGCTCTGCTGTCACTTTGGAGACATCAATTTTTCTATGTGTTTCACCAAGCCTGGGAGCTGTCAGAGACCAGCCCTGAGTGGCTGCTCTTCAACATGGGCTGAGTCCCACGTTGCACCTCCCCTTGGGGTCAGGTGCCCTGCCAGCTTCTGGTTTCAATCTCAAGCAGGATTTGTGCCATCCTGTGCTCACAGCATGAGGGACTAGTCCTGATCCAAAGCCTCTGATCTCTGAGCATCTCCCAGAGTTGAGCCAACAGTTTGGGGGTTTCTCTGCTCTACTCAGATGCTTTCACTGCATAATGGATAGAAATATCGTCTTTCCTGATCATGGTCTCTCATGATCAGGAAATGTATTCCCATCGTCAATGGACAATGGGAAAATATTTCCCATCGATATATGCATCACTTTCCTGCTTTTGTGAAGCTGTGCTTCATGTTTCTTCAAGGGTAAATTGCCTTCACGTGGGTGGCCTGAAAAGTTTCACATATATTCAATTGCAGATCATTTTTTGAAAAAGAGGGGAACCTACTGTGTTCACTTCCTAGTTTTTACACGGTTACCTGGGTGCTGCTTGGCTGAAGCCTGACTAGCTACTAATGCTTCCACTCTCCTCCCCACTTTGCAAGTGATGTGAACTCCCGCTTTCCTCCCCACTTCTTTGCAAGTGATGTGATGAGAGTAGCGACGTACAGTCTACCAGAAGCCCATGAATGGGGCCAAGTAAAACAGATATGGGCATCACCCCAAGTACCTCAAGGATTGCTACACCGACTGGGTTCCCATCGTCTGAGACATCTCCTTGTGTTTAAAAATTATGGAGCTGTCTATCTCTTTCACTTCAGGCACATTAGGAGCCAGGGCCAGAGCAGGGAGGAGCTGGGGATTAGTTGTATGTCTAGCTCCCTGCGGTGGGAATTGCTGCTTGTTTGAAGCAATTCTGGAGGGGTGGCTTATGCAACATAAGTGGTTTCAAGCTGATATAAGTCACCCCAAAGGGATGCTGCAATGCTCGGAGTGCCCTCACAAGTGCAAGAGCACAGACCCAAGGCTGGCTCCATGCCATCCCATTCCCTGCGGCTTCTGCTTCCTGGCTGCCTTCTGCTGAGTGCCGGCTCACGCTTCCTCCAGCCTCCGCATGCGGGACAGGAAAGCTTTAATGCAATTGATAAATCCACCCTTCTTTCCATGCTCATCTCAGTATGGGTGCCAACAGGGAAATGGCTCCTTGTTGCTGGGTGGGACGTTGAGCTTAACGGTTCCTGGCCAAAAATCACACAGCGCAACTCGCTTGCCTTGTGCCAGCTTTCTTGCTACCATGGCTTAGGCCTTAGGGTGCCGGTCCCAGGATATAACCAGTGATGGACTTTCCATTACTAGGGCTTGTAGATCAGTCTGTGGCAGTGTCTTGTGGTGGGTCGAGACGTTTGCAGCCAGTTGCTCTACCAACACGCTCCACCAGTAACTTTCCCCAGCTTTCATGAGAGACTTGCTGCACCCGCCCGGAGGCTGCATGCCGGCTCACGTTGCGGAGGAGATGGGAGGGCAGGGCTCCTGCTTTGCCCTGGCACACGACGTGGAGCATGAAGCAAGCCAGCAGTCAGGGGAAACGTGGCCAGCACGGAGCCTGAGACTCACTGCCCCTCCAGGCAGGGTTTGACTGGGCGAAAACCTGGCATGGAGGATGTCTACCAGGTGTCCAGGTTAGAGTGCAACCCGGGCCATTATGTGTCTGGATATGTGGGAGCTGGAGCTGCTGTCTGAGTTAGCAAGAGATCTTTAACCCTTTTTCTCTTGAGCTCTTCTGCAGGACAAGTATTGATGCATCCTTACTGTTTTCTGCTGCAAATTTGAAGACTCAAGACATTTTTTTTTCTCCTGGTCTCCTCTGATATAAATACAAGACAAAGTAAATATTAAGAAAAAAAATGGGAGAGAATCTTAAAAGCACAAAAATGTCTAGGTTGGAGGGAACTTCTGGAGATCATCTGGTCCAACTTCTGTTGAAATCAGGGCCTTAGGTTAGGTTGTTCAGAGCCCTGTTAAGTCTTTATTATTTCCAGTTAGGGAGTTTTGACCCCTTCCATGGGCAACCTATATATCTTGAATTCCTTTAAAGAAACTTGTGCCTATTGCTTCTTGTCATGTCACAGCGTATCCTTATGAAGAAAGTACCTTCATCTTCTCTGTAACTAGCTTTTAGGGATTGGAAGACTGTGATTAGATTCTGTCTGTGCTTTCCCTTCTCAAGGCTTCATTTGTCAGTTTCTCCAGCCATTCAGAGAGAAAAAATTGAGATGTTTGAAGTGTGTCCTGACAAATGCCAGAGGCAGTGGTATATCCAGCCCAGGATGCTGTAGACCTTCCCTGCTTCCAGAACACACTGCTGGCTTGTGTTCAGTCTGAGGTTCACCAAGACACCCAGGGCCTTTTCAGTAGACCTACCATGTGGTCAATCAGTGCCCACCTGGTACTACTGCTTGGAATTATTCCATCCCAGGTACAGGAATTCTTTACATACATTTTTGTTAAATCTCATTTTTGTTGGCCAAATTTTCCATCTAGTTAAGATCTCCAAATATGGTAGTTCATCCAGCATATCCACCTCCCCTCAAAATTTGGTGTTATCCACAAACTTGGTAAGGATGCATTCAATCCTGCCATCCAGATCATTTGCAAGGATATTGAATAATATTGGAAATCCATTTGTGACCAGCTGCCAGCATGACCTTGACTCAGCATCCTTTGAGCCCAGCAGTTCAGCCAGTTTCATACATTTCATCTGTCCAGTCCATATCTCATCAGCTGTCAACAAGGAGACCATACCAGATACCTTCCTAAAATCAAGGTATATAATGAATATGTTTTTCTTCAGATCCAGATGTAGTAAAATCCTGTTCTGAGTAGCATGAATGACTATTAATATAGGCAATTTTGTACCTGCATCATTGTTGCAGGTTTTCATTAACAGAGACTGCTTGGTGGTGGTGTATCCAGCAGTCAGAGTTTTGGGCCTCTTTGCCAGCACCTGGAAACTAGATGCTACAAGAAGGAGTGTGCTTGGTTTTGTCAGTCTCTTGACTGCTGCGATATTGAAAATTTGTGTCTCATAATATGAGAGGGGATCACTGGGTAGAGTTGTCAACTCCAGGGAAGTAGCAAGAGTCCTTCTCCCAAGGTCAGTTATTAACTGAAGAGTCGGGATCAGTTTCCACAGACCAATGCAGTAGGTGGCCTAATTTTTGACTGATGGTGATATCAATAATTATAGGTATCAGTATAAGCTATAGCCAATGCAGTTAAAGCAGCACTATAACACCAGCTATGCAGCAACATATATTCTCAGACTTGTATGTTTCTTTCATGTTGCTAGTCCAGCTAATTATCTTTAGCCCAGATTTTACAGCTTTGAAATATCAGAATTTATCCAATTAAACCATTGTAATTGTGTAGCAGACTACTTTTTTATATATATATATTTTAATAACCATCATGTTGACCAATACTATGCTCTTCAGTGCTGAAGAATGGACTTTTCACCTCTGGCTAAACAAGTGACCATGTCCTCCACATATTAGCTGTTGATAGCTCATAATCTGGTTCCTGAGAAGAGCAGAAGGAGAATTGCAGATGCTGAACTGAAAATACAGAAAGACCAGGGAGGTTCACATGTGGTTTTTGGGTAGTACTACCATTCTAGGCAATGATTTGTCAATGCACAGCTGCACATGGGTATCCTTTTTTTTTTTTTTTCCACAGCTATGAATCCAAATTTAATTGTAAAGTAATTGATATGAAACTGCTTAATGCTACTATTAATACTTACAGAGCAAGTATCTATTGCCTGTACTGTAATAAAAATTTCAAATATCTACTAATGAAGTATTTTTTCAAGCTGTACTTCTAGAAGGGAGGAAACTTGGCATCTACTCAGACTCTGTTAAGACAAGCCCCAAGTTATTCCAAAATAGAAAGAAGCAATGTTTTTCTTCCATAATTTAATACCCTTTGTTTCTTTGTCTCTCTCTCTCTCTTTTTTTTTTTTTTTCTCCAGCAAGAATTACCAATTTCTGGCCTAACTGGAGAGAAAGGGTTAATGGAAAACAAGACACTGCTGAAACATCATTGCTGCATTTGTGGTCAGTATTACATGTGTATACTTCAACAGTCAGCTGGGTTTAAAAAAATATGTAGAACTTCTGTTTTTGGCTGAGCAAAAAGTGACTGCTGTTCACTCTGGTGTTTCCCTCGTATTGCGGGCTGCACGTTGGCATTGCAGAGCTGGAGCCGTTTAGGTGCCATTTGCTTGAAACCCTTCAGCACAACGAGCCCTCGCTCAGTCTGGCTCTGCGCAGATTTTCAATGAAAGGCCCTGTTCACACATACAGCAACTCAAATTATCTCTAAATAAACTAGTATATGTGGAGAGTAATTCATGAACACTTCCAGCATGATGATAAATGGCAGGCAGCATGAACTTGTAAAAGGTGCCCCTCAGGGATGTGGCTCCATCATGTTGTGTAACAAAACTGTGGAAGGGGTTGGAAGCATGACCTTAAAAGAAGAGATGTGTCTTCTGGAGTTTTAGAAGCCATGCTGTAAATGACAGACATGCCATATTTGATCCGTCTCCTGGTCTACCTTGTCTATGATTGTGCTTCGAGAACTCTGAAGATACCTTAGACTTTGCCATGTGACTACTAGCCAGTTTGCTGAAGAATAGTTGTCTTAGACCTGAAAAGTCAACTTAAACAACTGGCTTTGATAAATAATGATGATTCTAAGATTATGTAATTTCCCTCTATTTTTCTGCCATTGATGACGTGATTCTTGAATTCAGTTAAGTTTTGGCTTGACAGAAGCCATTCTTCTGCTATGACAAGGAGAAAGGAAATTCAGGCTACTATAAAAGCTTTAGAAGGTTACAGCTACATGTATACTAATAGGTTAAACAGGGACAAGGCATAGCCTCGAGCACTGCTGTGTAATTGCCCATACTGCAAAGCTATTAGCATGGTTTCAGCCCACATCAGCTAGTGCTTCTCCAGACAAAGGCTGGCCACTGTCTGGGGACTAGTACTGGCCAGGGGCCATTCCCACTAGCTAATTTGGCTGCAGGCATCTTAATTTGAGGAGGTGAAAGGGCTTAGCTGTCTGGATGTGAGTTGCTGGACATTTGACTGAAGTGCTGGAGAACAGCCCCTGACTTGTCTTCTTTAAATGTATGGACAGGATGAAGACTTTGTGATACAGGAGCCCAGCAGTGAGGTACAACATATGCAAAGCTTGCAATTTTGGATGAAATTTTGAAATACAGTTTTCTGTTGAATTTTTGGGTACTGCTCCTAGTATGTGCTGATCACTTTATCTGTTTTGAAACCTCTGTACATTCTGAATATCCATCAATCTTCCCATAGAGCAAGAAAAGGAAGACACCTTCCATCTTCAGATAACAATCATAAAACAAAATAACATGAAAAATGTGAAATGACTGGGGGCAACTTTTTTTTGGTCTACAGAGATCTGTGGGAGATTCACAGACTGGTGCTGATATGATTAAAAACATTTGGCATCTTCCTATTTGACAGGGAAGGAATGAGAAAGAGAAGGTAAGACAACACAAAAGGTGAGATATATCTTGTGGAATATATCTAGGCAAAATGATGTATGGGGACTTTTCACATAATAGTGTGTAGATTTTGTCTTTAGACATCTGTAATTGTGTCTACATTTTTATTAGGCATAACCTCATAGTGAAAAGCATCTACTGCTGTAAAACTGGTTGTACTTGCAGTTTTTGTTGAAAAATGACTCATTTTCTACCCTTAAAATCCCATCTGGAATTGATACAAATGAATAAATAGTCTTGTCTCCAAGGAATGACGTTCTGGGGGAAAAACCTGTGTTGTGATCTAAATCAACACTGCAAAGCTTTATGCTCATTCTGCTTAAACCAAGAATCCTGGAATTCAGTACAGCAGAATTACAGATGAAATGCATTTTTGAAAACTGAAATGTGCAAAATAGTCATTAGGGGCCAAATGCCCAGCTCCCACCTCTCTTAGGTGCTGTCTGGCTTCAGTGCCACTGACTGTCAGAATTTCTGCATGCCATTCCGAAGATACAAGGAAAAAAGAAATCTCCAGAATAAATTCCGCTTGCTTATATCCAGTGTATTTTTTAATTCTCCAATCTTGTCCTGCATCTTATCAAGCTGTATAACAGAACTGTGAAATAATTTGGGGTGGAAGTGGTTTCTGGAGGCCAGCTAGTCCAACCCCCTGTTTAAAATAGGGCCAACCTGATCAGGCAGAGTAGGGTCTTGTCCAGTTGCATCTTGATTATCCACAAGGATAGAGCATCTACAACCTCCCTGGTGACTTGTTAAACTGACCCAGTTGAGATTTTTTTTTTTGCCTTTCTATTTGGAGTTAGAACTTCTGTATTTTGTCCTTTCAAATGAGTCTGGAGGTATCTTCTCTATACCCTCCCATTAAGGAGTTCAGGATCTCTCAGCCTTCTGTCCTTAAGTCTGAATAAACCAGTGTACCAATGTCTATCTTTGTACTGGAGAGCCCCAGACTGGACACAGCAGTCTCACGAGTGTCAAATAAATGGGAATAGTCCCTTCTCCCAACGTGCTCTCTTGTCAGTATGGTCCAGTATGCGGCTGTCGTTCTTTGCTGCAAGGGCAAACTGCTGACCCACATTCAACTTGCCATCTGTCCAGACTCGTGAGTCCTTTTCTGGAAAGCCTCTTTCTAGAAAGTCAGCCTGGTTTGCAGAGATTTATACCATCCCATGGCAGGACTTTTCATTTGTCTTTGTTGAACTTCATGATGTTTCTGTCAGCTCACCTCCAGCCTATAAAGGTCTCGTTGATCAGCAGTCATGCACAACAGCATCTTGACCATTCCACCCAGTTTGCTGTCAAATTTGTTTAGAGTGAACTGAATACTGTCAACCAGAAGCTAACAGAGAGATTGAACAGCATTGGTTCCAAACTGATCCTTGAGAGATGTCGCTAGTAACCATCTGCTGGTGGGACTTTGTACCACTGATCATCAACTTTTGAGCCTGACATTCCAGATGATTTTCCACTTCTGTAGTCCACTTGCCAAGTCCATGCCACCCCAGTTCATTTATAAGAACACAGTAGCAGACTGTGTCAAAGGCCTTGCTAAAGTAAAAATAAGCAACATCCAGTCATCTCATCACAGCAGGTAGCCAGGATAGTCAGCCGTGATGCATCAGCACTCTGCCTCTCTGCACTGCCCCATAGCACCATGCCTTCACAGGAATTAGCATTGCTTTGGCTAATAAGGCCTTAGCCTTAATGTAAGTGTGTCTGACTTGAATTTGGTTTTCTCTGACTGGAAAAATAGAACATGGGACTGGATCCTGTTTGTACATGTTTGTCTACCTGCTATGGCTTGCTAAAACAGGATCCCATGATCATAGGTCGCACGGTCGAGAGTGAGCATGTGGCAAGATGTAAAGGCAACAGGGATTTGACTGGTATCTCAGCAGGCCCAAGATATGGGATGGTCCTTTCTAAGTTTTGAACATTCTTGCTAATTGTCTTATATCCATTCAGTCATTTGTATTTCCTTCCTTTTAATATAAATAGCCCTGAGGGAAGGAACATAGAATTTGACTCAAGCATCTCTTTTTAGCTAGTAAATCTGCCCAAGGGTTTACAAAATGTTTATGCTAAAGTGAAGAACCATGCAAACAAATTATTAGCTGTTAAGTATTCGAAACAAACACTTCAGGATGAACTGCGGGGGATGTAGAAAAATAACCCCTCTCCTTGCCTTGCATCCTCACATCCCGTTTTTGAGTACTCCCAACAAAGGGGAAAAAGAGGGTGGATAGGGTAGAGGACATTTTAAAGCTCTCATCATGTTCCTGTGGTCTAAAAATCAGTTGGCAAAATGTATGCAGCCACAAAGCAGCCTAGGAGTCTCTCTTCTCAGGCTGGGAGGTCTGAACACTGCCAAAAGCTTTTGGCCCCTTCTCCTAGCCTAATGCTCTTAAAGAATGTCATTTGGTTCCATGACAGGGTGGGCTTGTTGCCTTGTGTGTGTGTACTTGTGCTTGGATGTGTGCACATCTCAAAAGCAGGTCTGAGGTTAAGAAAAGCTCCTTATTTGGATGGGAACTTTGACCAACATGTCACAGAATGTGACAACTTCCATAATGGTTTTAAAAAAATGCATGCAGAATTAGCTGTGAGCTTCCAGTAGAGGGTAACCACTTGAAATACCCAACTTTGGGACTCTACCATCCTCTGCATGATAGTTTTGAACAAATCACTTGATTTCTCTATTCCAGCTAGTTGGTTTATAAAATGAGCATTATATGGCTCATTCAAGAGCTCTTCATTTTGAGAAAGATATATGCTTGTTTTAGTGGTTTTTTGTGTGTCCAAATTGGAAAAAAAAAACAGCAAAAAAAAAAACCTTTTTTTTTTTTTCCTCATTTCATGGATAGATGTTTAATATTTGTGAAAATCTAATTCCTTTAAGTTTTCCAATTCTCAGCTCAAGCATCTAAAGCTACAGCCCATTTTGAATTTAGGCCAAACATCCCTGCCATGGTATGACACACTTTTTTTCTTGGTTGGGCATAGAACCTAGCTCAGCACAGATCTGTACCAAGGTGAGAGTGATAAAGGGACAAGATTTTACATGTCTTGTCTGCAAGGATGTAACAAAGTTTGGTCCTAGCTACATTAGCTACAGCACTAAACATCATCTAAAACAGTGGGTTTTACTCTTTATGAAAGGCCTGAGGGCTAACTCAAAATCATTCTGCGTATGTGTTTCAGCATCTATGTGACTGCTGGGGAAAATCAAGCCAGAGTAAACTTGATTTTCATTAATGCTAAGACTCAAATGGTGAGATTTTTATGTGCAAGGGAAAATAGTTGAAATGCATAACAAACCATTTGATTAAATAGAAAGAACCCAGAATTATGCCATATTCTCCTTACTCCTAGGGATACATCCTCTGCTATCTCTTTAGTATTGGTACTACATAGTCTTGTGTAATATACTTTTGCTAGAAATCTTCATAAGGGCTTCATAAGAGGGTGAGGGTGAGAATCAGGTAACAGGCTTATGAAAACAACTATTTTTGGCTCTGTTCTGATAGGACAACAGCCCCATTGTTCCGCTCTGATATTCATTGTGACTCATCTGTAGAGGACTCTCTGGCCCATTTTCTTTAAAATGTGCTCCATCCAGAGAACTGGCTGGGGCTTTCTAAAAAGGGAAACACAGAGAAGGAACAGCTTGCTCTTCTGTCGGGGGTTGATTGACCTTTTCTACACCAATTGAAAAGGTGGATTCTTATGCAGAAAGGCATCATCAGTCAAGCACGTGCGTTTGTGTATTTCTTCTCTTTCTGGAGGAAGGGAATGGCCCAGGAGAGGACAGGTTTCCAGGTTCCCAGGGGGAGCGAATGCAGGTGTCCTCAGAGAGTAGCCCACTAGTGATCTCTGCTTTAGAGTGGGAAGACCTTGCAAGACTAGAAAAGGCCACTTTGAAGCTCACTCTAGCTTCTGTTCATATCCAGCTAATGTTTGCTTTTAGGAGATTTTCCAGGCCTTTGAGACGCCTAAAGCATTGTGAATGTTGTGGCTGATTGGAATAACACACTGAGCATAGACCCTGAGCAGAGACGTTTTCCTCTGGAGTCCCACCATTATCTTTTCCTTAAAAGATGGAAAATTGAAAATGTGTCCGTTTTTTCCTTTGCTCACTTAGGTGCCAGAAGGAAACATATGTTTGTGAATGAGGTTTGCAGAGAAGTCAGTCATGCCATCTTCCTAGTGGGGGCACTTTCCTTTCTTTTCAGTTATACATTTTCCCTGAAGATATAATCTTAGGCCTCAGTTGGACAAGATAAGCACTTTGTGTAAATCTGTGAATAATCTCTCTCAAGGACTTTAAGAACAAAATTATATTAGGACTGCGAGAGGTGGAAAGCTCTTTTTTGTAAAGAATAACTTCTGTGCATTGAATCTAGAAGTGGACTAACATGTAAATCAATTTTCTGGATTTTCATCCGTAGGTGAAATCTGACTCTGTTGAAACCCATGGAAAAAATTTCATTGATTTTAAGAGATCTACATTTTAACCTGATGTGTTTGCCTGCGTTACCTTTTTTCACTGTGTTCCTATGTAAGTACTGAGGACTTGAGTAGCAACTGATAAGACCAAGACACCTCTCCCACTATGATATAAGGAATGGGCAGATGTGAATGTAGGAGGACACATTTAGGGTTTTCTGTAACACTTTGAAATGTTCTTCATTCTTCCTACCTGCTATGCTTCAGTTTTCCAGATTAAAATTATGCATGAATGACAGGTTTTATTATTTTGGGTGATCTGTGTTTTCCTTCATTATTTAGACACAGAACTTTCAAAATACTCCTCTTAGTAGAGCAATTCATTCTCAACTGGATCTTAATGAGGCTAGTTCTCCCCTTCCTGGGAAAGTATGCTCCTTTGGTTACAGAAGCCCACCTTTCACAAACCACAGCTAAAACATGTTTTTTCAGTGAAACGCAAAACACACAGCTGCTTGCAAATGTCAGTTTTTCTTAGCATGAGGCAAATATGCACTTTGTAAATGTGGGACATGGACATATTTTGATGTGGGTCTTGAACAGGGCCTCAGTATAGGCATAGCTCATCTTTAATTTATAGTTACACTCAATGTAGCCATTCCAGGAAAAGACGTTTTGTGGTTCTTGGGCAAGAGAAGAAGAAGGATAAAAAACTTCTACCCTAAACAGAAACAATTTACAACACTCAGTTCAGGCCTATGGTCCCTAAATGAAGACCTAGTGTAAAACAGTCGAAATATTTTTGGAGATTAAAATCTCTGAGATATTGATGCTAAGGCTCTTTCAGGTATATCTCTTTCTTTCTTTGGGAAGAAAACAGAAACACTCTTGTGTATTTTCTGCCTCTGGGCTGTTGACACAAGCTATAACCGCATGTTTTAATCTGATTATTAAAACTGCTACAGGAAATTCTATGGCCTCTGTTATGCCAAGGGTTGACTTAGCTGATCAAAATGGCATTTCTGGCCTGAAAATTCATCAATCACTGGAGCCCAAAGGAAAGCTTATGATAGTGCAGTGTGTTTACAGAGGGACTTCTAGTCTTTTAGGAGCTGAAAGCATTTTATAAACAGTAATTGATTCATGCCTCCCTTTACACACAAATGCAAACCACCAAGGAAGAAGCCTGCCTTGTTTTTACAGAGACTAGCAATGGGGAAGAGGTAGATAGGCAGCCTGTAATTATAAAAAATGGAATTTTGTCAGGATGCTGTGTTCACTCATGTAAAAGGATTATGGGATTTTTCATGGACCTGTGCAGTCTGGGCTGCAGAAGCACCAGTAGCAGCATCAGCTCTGTATTGCAGGGGGGTTATTGCTTCTATATGAATAGTAGGAGTGTGTTGCCTGTTGAATTGTTGCCTACTATGGCCTGTCTCAGAGTATTTGAATAGGAGAGAAGGAATTGCATCGTCCTTCCTGCAAGACGCTACAAGTGACTGTGTCCTGCAAATATGGCTGGGTGTCTCGCAGTACGGTAGATGTGCCTACCTCCTGTTCAGACCAGCTGGCAAATCTCATTGCTCAGGGCTGTTACCCTGAACAGCAGGGTTTTCCTGCAGTGTGGGATTTTCAGCCTTTGCTGATGCTCACCACAGCTTCTCCTGGAAGGAAAATGGATCCTTGCCTAATCTGTCAGAAACGGGAATACTCAGTCATAGGAACAAAGAAAGGCTTGCAAGGAAATTCTGCTTCCCTATCTTTATCAGCTAGCCTTTCCTTATTTCCACTACATGCAGTTTTGCTTATGTTTCTGACACTTGAAATACATTCTAGCTCTGCTCCTCTTCTTTCTCTTCAAATCAACTAGCTTTGGATCTGATCCAAAATCCATTCAGTTTAAGCAGGGGGAGTCTTTCTAATGCTAACAGCTGTCTTTGAATGGTGCCCCTCATTTGCACCCCTTTCTGAAATCAGAAGGCACCAAAATAACTAATCTCAGGAAGACAGAAATCAAATAACTTCAGTGTAGCATCTAGATCTTCTGCTTGAAATGGGTCTGTCAAAGGGTAACTCATCCCGGAGGAAAGAGATAACAAAGCAGATTTTTTTTTCTCTGAGATATACTATGATTTCTAGTATTTTCTCTGAAATGCAATTGAACAGCTAACAGATTAGTATAGCATTATGTTGTGGCTCTGCCTCCACATGGAAAAACATAGAAGATAAAGCAATCTTTATCTACAGTTTGCTTCCTCTGCTCTGCAGGCAGATCCCAGAATGATAGTGGCTGACTTCTTAGCTGCCTGCTTCAACTATCTTTGCTGCAGTTATCCTTACTGCTGAAATATGAAGCTAGTCAGCTCTTGCCACTTAATACATGTCAGTATGGCCAAATGGCCCAAGAGTCTGATTCAGTACTGGCAAACAGCTTGTGGCAATCCTGACATCATTAGCTAAGAAGCAGGCTTCAAGTCTTGCCTGAGAACTAGCAATGAATGATATTTTTAATGAGAGCCTGATGACTTAGGAGGTAAGTCTTTTATGAAAAAGAGGCTTTTTTTTGTTTGTTTGTTTGTTTTTTCCGTCCTTGTGGTCAGAGATCTAAGTTAGGACAGCAGCTGCTCTTCAGAAGTCCCATAGGGATGAATGAGTGGAAGCGCAGGGGATCAGGGTGGCTTTGTAAGAAGGACAGGAATATATGCGGAAGGACCAGCAGTAAGCTCTCTGGGTGCCTTTTCTGTGTCTGGCTTATGTCTAGGTTTTATGATGTTCCATGGTATCCCTGCTTCAGCGCAAAACATCGCTGGAGAGCAACCAGAAGAGAGGACAGCTTGTAAGAGCTCCTAGCCAATGTGATTAGGAAAAAATAGCAGCTAAAGCCACTAGCTCTGGGTGCGTACATCTGGCTGCTGAAGGAACGTTAGTACTGGAAATAGAGATGTCTCAACCTGAACCTTAGCTATTTGCGCTCTGGTCTGCACATCTTGTTGTTGGGTAAGTCTATCATGGAGGGTGGTTCTGCTCCAAGGATGAGGTGGTGTTTCTAGCAAGCCCTGGGTAAGCAGGAGACACTGCTAGAATAGGGAAAACTGTGAAATCTGGAAACTGAGCTTCTGTCTGGCCCAAGAAAATGACAGTAAGGGCCAGCCATAAAGGCTGGATACCAGCCAGTAACCCAGCAATCAACCCCCCAAAACAGGAGGATTATTTCATATGCTTTGAGAGGTAACAGTGATATGGGAAGTGTGACTATGGGAAGTTGAGACTCATGTCTTTTAATTCAGTGCTTGCTAAAATAAATACTGCTTGCACCAAGAGATGCTCCTAGGCATATGGAGGCCAGTGCTGATTTTACTACTGCTTTTCAGCAAAGGCCTTTGGAGACCAGACCTAATCCTTCCAAGGCTTGGCAGAGTGGTTACATGCTGGCCCTTGTCTAGTGGTAAAAGGCCTTGATTTCTGACTGTATCCTCCAGATGCTACTGAAACGTTGAGATATGGTGATAAAGGGCCTTTTATTTTAATCTCATTGGGCTAAATGATATATTAGTTAGAAGAGGACATCCATGTGCATCTGGAGAACCCTGGGACTGATATGGGAGAAGTAATGGAGAGACTGTAAGAACTCTGTGGAGGAACTTGTACTTTTCCTCTGTAAATCTGGTATCTAATCAGAATGTTTGTATATTGATTGATTTTTTTTTGGCTCAGTCTCCTAGCTGATACTCTGTTACAGCAGCAGAGGTATCCAGTGGGAAGAATATTGAATCTGATCAACTTTGTGCTCTGTAAGGGGTTATACAAAGCAATGACTAGTGAAAAAAGTCTTTAAATAGCACTGTTAGTCTCCTCAAAAAGAGGAAATATGCTGGTTATAAACTAGTATTTTCCTATCCTGGAATTGGGGGATTTTAGAAAATGACAAATTGAATGTGAGTCAGTGGGGCAATATGGTGTTTAAGGAAACTGCTATACTGGGCAACAGGCAGTGCGGGATGTATTTCGAAAACCAGACAAAAAGTACCGAAACACTCAATTTTCTGTTTTCGTCAGCAGTGTCTTGACCATGGGGTTCAGTTTTGTGTTACCAAGCACAACTGACAGTCTGGAACGGAGAGCAGGGCAGTTGTGGAGAATGAGATGGGGTGTTTTGGCAGGGGAAGGGTGATGGCCCCTGACCATCAGCAGGAGGATGTCAGGGGAGGAGAAGTGAACAAGAATAGCTCATGAAAATTAGGCACTGAAATACTCAGATTCTGCAATACGCCACCTGATTAGCAGAGATGCCTCCAAGATCTCTACCTCTATTGGACTAGAGCTGCAAAAATGGATCAAATATATGGGATAATATTGAACAGAAAATGGTATCCCAGATGTTTGCTCCCAGTCACTATTATTGCTCTGTGTCTGATCTAGATTAAAAGAGGGCTGATACTGATTCCTATATATTCAAATGCAGTCAGAAAAAAATCCCAGGTTGCTTAAGCCCAAATTCCTTGGAGAAGAGTTAATCAGGAGGTAGGTTTTTATTGCCTTCCTGGCAGACGACTGATCTGACAGAGGGGCTGAGCTGGTGCTGAAAGCTCACAAAAATAAACAGCGATATTTCAGAGGCATCTTAACGCATGGCTTGCATCTAAATTTGTGCCTCAGCAGAACCGGTTGCTCTCCATTAAATCTTTCAGGATTTGAGCCCAACTGCCTCTGCCCTCTTTTAACAATAAAGCCAAGGGTCAATTATTCTCATTAGTCAATAAGAGCTGAATTTAAAAATAACATGCTGATGTTGCTACTCAGAAATATTTAAGTTGGATTAAATATGAGGGAAAAATAAGTCAGAGAAGAGTGAGCTACAAAGGGAATTGCAGATTCAGTTTCCAGTCTGAAATATTTTTAGGGCAGGGACTGTCAATTATTTTGTTTGTACAACAATCTCAACTTAAATGGGGCCTCTAGCTGCTTCCATGGTATAAATTATTGATACTGTTAGGATCTACAAAAGACATGTGCTTAGCTTTAAGCACAGGGGTAATAGAATTGAAGTCTAAAGGAATTCTTTTGCTCAAAGTTAAAAAGTGTGCTTATATTCCTTGGATCAGAAGCTGATGACTGCTTCAGATGCTTGTGTATCATCTGACATGATCTTGAAATAATGAAATCAACTGCACTGTGATACCAGCTCAAGGTCTAAACAGATACACCGGAGCTTCCAGTTAATTCTGTTGACCTCTCCAAGAAATGCGGCCCTGTTGAGTTTGCAGAAAACCACTTGAAATGTATAGTCCTTATCTGAAGTGACAGCAGGTACACGATCCTAATAAAAGAAACATTGACACGTTGCACATCACTCTGTCATCGCGTCCCCTTGCCTGACAGAGGAAGGCAGCCCAGCACGAGCTGAAGCAATGCGAGGTGAGACTGCGCAAAACGCAGTTTTCAAAAAGAGGAGGCGGGAAGAAGCCAGGGGAGCTTGAGAAAAAGGCCCAGCCTAGAGCAACACAACCCTCTGGCTCGGCGCTCTGCGGCTGTTTTGGTTTGGAAAGTCCATGGCTGCTCTCGTCACAGCGGATGGGAGTTCACGAGGTGCTGAACTGAGCCTTGACTAAGCAGGAATAACAACAACAACAACAACAAAAGGTTAATAATCCGCGGGCACTGAGGCCCTTTTGGCTTGCTGTTCTTCATCTCGGCCTTGAAACAACCTGTGCTGTCGCAGATTGCAGGCTCTTATGGATTTGCCAGCCCTTGCCTTTTGGAAAAAGCCTTACTTTGTTTTTGGCTCAGCTCACACTCCATTTCAGTCATCTCTCCCTTGCTTGGAGGTGGGAGTTTGCAATGTATAATGCATGATGTTATTTAAACCTCTGTTTTGATCATGGTTGCTATGGGTTTCTTTGTTTTTTAGGGTTTTTTTTTTTTTCCTGCATATCACCTGCCTTTGGGAGCAAGGCATTACTGGCTCTGCTGTTCTTGCTGCTGAGGCAAAAGGGCACAGGGAGCTGCAGATGCAATGACACAGCAAGCAGCAAAACCTACCTGATTATATCTGGCTGCTATTCCCTGCTTGAGGCCTCTATTTGTGCTCTCTGGTTTCCTCATGTTTTCTCCTTTGTTTTCCTTTTTTTTCCACACTTGTTCTTTCCTAAGGGATAGAGTTACTTGTAGCCCGCAGGAGTCTGTGCTTCCACAGTCAGAGTAGAAGACCCTTAGTAGGATGGGCTTGTGTCTAAGGCCTCCAGTCACAAGAAGAGAGCTCTGCTTTTCTCCTCTCCTATATGCTTTCCAGACAGAGGGAGACAACCTGAATAGTCTCTCTGCTTCAGCTCCCTTACCAACCCACTGGAAGTACAGAGATATCAGTCTCCATCCCTTACCATGGAATTACCACAATGCGACTCTTTCTTTCAGGAATGGAATGATTGAAAAAGCTGTTGAGGATTCAGGAGGAGGTGCACAGCAGCAGCAAGGTCCCTGGAGAACCTCTTCCTCCAGTGAGGCCAGATATTGTCAGTAACTCTCTGCTCCCTCAGAGCTTGAGGAGGTTGGCTCTGACCTCCAAAAGAAGCAGGAATGCCAGCCAGATGCTCTACTCACCGCTGCAGACTCCATTGTCTTCTGTTCCCCTTAGCAGAAGTCGATGCCTCCAGAAAAGCAAGATATTGCCCAGTGTGAGGCAGCAGCTACCATCTCTCCTGAGTACTCAAGAAGAGACCTGGCTTTGCATAGGGGCAGGCAGTCCAGGGCATCCAGTGCAAGGCAGCAGTTCCAGATCCTTGAAGAGTGCAGAGGTCTGGAAGAGGCAAGATTCCTCAGCTGAAGGTGACCCTTTCTTGAATGCAGCTGGTCCTGGTGACCATACTGAGCAGAGGTGGGTCGGAGACCACGGATAGTTGTGAACCATCTCCCTTGCCGCTCCTTGTGTGCTGTCACCTGAGAACAACAGATTTCCTTTCTTCTTTCCTTTCTTCCATCTCCTCAGCATCTTCCCCTTCAGAAGAGGTCTATTTCTGATGGTGGTAGCGTACCTGCCCTCCTCCACGGAGCTGTAACTGGAATTGCGCTCACCAAGCACACTGCTATGGTGAGAGCACCACTGATAATCAAAAAGAAACTGAAAGAAGAGAAAAAGACGGAGTTATGCAGATCTGGAAGCCTTCAATGATCAGACAGCACTTTTCTCCCTCCACTGAAGTGCACATGTAGTTGTGTAATTCGGCATGAAGAATCAACGTGGTCCAGGATAGAGAGAGGTTTTTCAAGGAAGACTTGGCACCCGCAGCATTTCAGCAGGTCCTGCTGGCCTCTGGGGATGTCCTGCCTCTCAGGAGGTGTGACGGTGACTGTGGCACAAAACTGAACTTCCACCTCACCTCTGGGCTTCTCACAGAGCTGAATGAAGCTGTTAGGGTTCCAGGACCTACTTGCAACAGGCTGTGCTGCTGCATCTTCACTGCTTTTCAATCTCCAAGCTCCATGAGTTGCAGTATCACTTTGTGATAATTGTGGAGATGGTCTTCTAAATGCAGAGAGCACCGTCAGTGTTTTGGTTCAGTGAGTGACCATGGTATCTACTGTAAGGCATCCACTGCTTTTCTAGAGTTTGTGTGGAACTTACCTGGCTGCAATACTGGAAATCAAGTTGGGTTCATCAAATTTTGCAAATCTTTCAGCAAGTCACTGCTTGGGAGACTTTTTGGCTACACTGGGCTGGATCCTGAGCTTATGTGAGCTGATTAGTTTAGGATGGAAAATGGAGAAATTTGAAGGTTCAGACCATAGTTTTTTGCCACTTTCAAGGAGGAACCATTTTTTGCCTCCCTAGAACAATTTTGGTATCCAACCTTCCCTTCATGTTGCTGCTGTGGCCCAGGCAAGGGTTAACATCTCAATGTCACCCGCGGCGCTGCCCACCCTGTAACACGCTTAGCTTGCCCTTCCATTGTTTGGACTAAACCTTCCCAGATTTACTTACTTCCTTTTGATGTCTGGCAATGTTTGTTTATTAGCGCCAGTGGCCTGTGTTAACTCTGAGTAAGTCTTTGACTAAATCCCATTCTCTGCCTTTCCTCCTCCCTTCACGGGCCTGTGAGCTGATAAACTTCAGCGCTGGCTTTCAAACCCAGTGAGGTTAAACATGAACTTCTTTTACACCTGCCTACTTTCCCAGCTAATGGACTCTGTTAGCTGCAGAGAGAGGAGGCCTTTTATGGCAAAGAGAAGACTGCAAAGGTTGAATTGATTTCTGGTTCATATGTTCAAGAAGTGGGTTTTTAACTCTTGGAGAGGAAAAATTGCTGCAGTGAAATCCCTACTGGCCTGAGGTCATCCGCCAAACCAAAGCAGAGAAAGAACAACAGGACAGATATCCTTACCCAGCAACTCACAGCATCACATATCAATCAACAGTATTTTCTTATTTCCTTTTTTATTACTGTGCTTACGTACCATTTGCCAACTCAGAGTTTAGTCAACTTTAGTCTAAAGTATGAATTGAGAGAATGATGGGGACTGTTTGGGAAATGATAAGTACTTCCTATGGAAACATTCTCAACAGTGTTGTTTTTCTCTTAATCATGGGAAAGTTCCTTTAAAAGAGTAAAACTTACTGAAACAACAACAAAAAAAAAATCCTCTCATTTCTTCATATTTTTAATATTCAAATTTTTTTGTTTTGCTATGGATGTATTTCACAGGAGGAGGTATTAAAACAACAATAAAATAAAAAAAAACTAAAGGTAATTGCGCCTTTTCACTTAAGCCTCAAAATTCTTGACTTGCTTTAGCTTATGTCATTTAATCACAGCCATTAAGTCCTACTTGCAAATTCCATACTGGTTTTGTGGTCTAAGTTAATATGATTATGAAATAAGACTACAAGATGATAATAATTTTAAAGTAAAGAATTTTTGGATTTTTATTACTCCATTATTTTGTCTTCTAAAATATTCTTCATCAGCAATGATTAATTCTTGAGTCATCAGTGTCTGAGTCCTAATATGTCTTGTGGTTGCTTAAATGTTCTTTTTGCAGGATTTATAAACCCATTGATTTTTAAAACTGCATTTCAAGGGCATATAGGCGTTCCAGATGGGACAGTGACTCTGTTGTGGCAGGTCTGCATTTTCCTATGTAGTAAAACAGCCTTGGCCAAGAAGAGCTTGCATTCTGAACAGATGTAATTGACAGGTGGCAAATAGGAAAGACGATAGAATATGATTTGCAGAATGAATCCAAATTGTATTGAAACGATGAAAGGATTTAAGAGCACAGGGAAAATTTGAGCTGAATCAAGAGCCGAATTTATCATGGCGGTCAAAACTACTTAATAGCAGCCCTCTTTCTCTCTACCGCAGTATTTGTCTTTCTCCACGTTTTGTGAGACTACAGTCTATGGGGAAAGGGATTTCTCTTTTTTGGATAGGGACCAAAGATATTCTGGTGAATCTTTCTGGGATGGTTTAGGAAATGGTTGCCAGATGCATCCCTGAGTGCAGGAGAAAACATGCCTGTGTTTCTACCCCTCCATTTCATGGTCCGGATCCTCTGCTGCAGCCCAGCCCCACTGCAGCTTCTCCATCAGTCACTGCAAGGAGCAAGAGACAAGCCGTGCAGTTGTGCTCAGGAGAGACCATGGATGAGACCAACAAGGTCGTCTTGGTGCCTAGTTTTCACTGATTTCTGCAAATATTTGAGGCCTCATCAAGTCAATGTACCAGATTCCTCAGGTCATTTAAGAATCAAAAAGGAAAAGCACTCTATTTAGAATGAGAGATCAAACTCTGTAAGCATTGTCCTCCTGTAAGCAGATATGCAGATATCTGTGTCCATTTAGAAATTCTTTGGTTTCAAGTGGTCTCTGGCTTACAGAATTGTGGTTTCCTCCAGGGCTTTCTGCACCAAGCCTAACACCAAGTGTGCACATAAATATTCTTTAGAAACCTGGAAACAGCTCACCAATTACTGCTTACTGTGAGCCTTGGGGTGTTATTTTCTGATAGCTCAATATTTCTTAGATTGTTATGATAACTGATGACAAAGGACCTGTTTATGTGGAAGTCAGTATTGACGTAGCTAATGCCATTGTAAATCTCAAATGTATTTCAGCGTAAATCTGTACATAGAGACAATTCTTTATGAATGCTTTATTTTCATAGCAGACTTCTTTCAGAATAAGGTACTGATTTTCTTTGTTTTTAAAGAAGGTTGTGAGTCACAGAAAGACTTTGGTTCTCATTTCTGTGCGTGTGAACCCCAAGCTCTCGTATGTTCCAAATATCATCCTTCAAACAATTGTTTGCCTGTTGTGGTGATGGACTCCTTGTGCCCTTTGCCTGAGCAGTCAGACACTTCCCTTTGAAGATGTTTACTAATTAAATCAGAACGAAGATGGAATGAATGTTAAACACCTTCAAACACTTGCTATGTGCTTCAGTCCCATGACTGTACTTCACAAGCTGCCATCAAATCTATACATTTCAGAATAAAGGACAATTTATTTATTTACAATAGGTTAAGGTGAAAAAAAAAACTGTCTTTTTTTTTTTAATTATTTTTAACATGTGAAACTGTTGCAGCAGGAAAGATGCATAGTGATGCATGAGAACTGGAATGGCTGATTCCACCTCCATCTGTGGCTTTACGAAGCTCGTTGGCTCTGCTACTAATTCCTTATCTGCCAAAGATAGACTAATGCCTAGAGGTATGTATGCGAACCAAAATCCCAGCTACACGTAATACCAGCTTTAGTGGTATACAAGTGCTGAATGGTGATTATTTTTAGAATCTGGGTAAAGCTACTTTCTCACTCTTTCGGGTGTGACACTTACACTGATCTCAATAGCTGGAGATCTTTTTAATTAAAGAACAATGATAAAAAAAGCCACATAAAATGGATTGCCTCAAAGCATCATCATACTACAAATGCTAATTACTGTAATTATGTAAGAGTGCTCACATTATTTTCTAGCTGGGAAGACACACCAGCTGACCGGGTCTCAATATGTGGCTTTTTCAGTAATATTTTAAGAAGTCAGTCAAGTTATCTTGGCTAGGAGTTTTTGTCCTTTGCAAACTGCATAAGTATAGTCAGTCCCATGTCTAATGCAAAAATATCATTCAATGCAAGAAAACCAATTGAAGGACTTCCTTTGAAGAAGTTCCAATCTTAGCTAACAATGCAAACTTTCTTTGGTCTTCTGGGCCTATGGAAACTTGGGCTCTCCTCCTCCCGGAATGACAGATGCTACTGTCTCTATGGAGGTCACAGTGCTGTTGGTGCAGGTGACATCTTGGAGGATTGCTGGGGTGTTCTTATGTGCATTGTGTAACCAGCCCTGCTTAGCTCTACTCCCTGGAGTTATGTCAGGGTTTAGCTCTCAGTAGAAGTGGGTTGGAGTATGATGTGCAATAACAGCAGCCTCCTCCTTTTTGTCTGTGAGAGGGAGGAGATAGCAAGAAGTCTTTGGGAGAGCAAATCTGGAGCTGTGGCAGGGAATGTAGGGTTGCTCCAAATAAATTCCTTGGGAAAGTTTTGTCGGAAAGATGGGAAAGCAAAGGAACCTATGGCTGGTTCCTCTTGTGAAATGGCTGAGGTGGAGAGAAAAGCTCACGGTGAGCTGGAGAAAAGGTCAAGAGATTTGGCGGGTAGCACAGACTAGTCAGGGCACAGTAGGTGTTTGAGGAAAGTCATGTTGTTCTTGTCCTAATTGTGCTAATAGGAGTGTTAGGATCCACTTCTTGCTTTGACTTTCAAAGGCTAGGGTCAAAATTTGATTCAAATTGAGAAAAAACACATTAATCTATATTTTTCATGACCTATCAAGTAGCCCCCAATGTACACCTTAAAAAAGTCAAGAACAGAGCATTCCTTTCAATCTAAATAAACTTAAGGACAGAGCTGAAAGTATCTTGCTAGGTCCAAATAAAAGAAACAATGTTTCTGAGTGATTCTTAATAAAAATAATTAAAGATGTTGAAAATCTGGTATATAAAAAAAGTATTTTTTGAATAAAAATCCTTAAATGAATTCCTAAACCAGGAAGTCTTTTTTTAAAACCAAAATAATTTAATGGGAGGATAGAAACTTGTAAGGAAAATATTGCCAACACCAGTTTATATTTTCAGTAGGTTTTTAAAAAAATAATAAAAAATTATACATTTTCCTTTTGTAGATGGTGAAAGGAAGGGAGTGAAGTGTAGGGGAACCAATTTAACATGAATTGCAGGTTAGAGGTCTTGAACAAACGTTGATATGATCATAAGACAATTCAAATTTTTCTTTGTGATTTTGTTTGACAGCCGCCTTCCTGGGACAAAAGCTGTGTCGTGTTTTGTCCAAAGCCAGGTCATATTTCAGATGCCCACAGCTAATGGCAGTGTTTTCAAAGAGGAAAGGCCTCCTTCTGCTGAGACAGAGAGAGAAGCCATACTGGGCACAGATTACTAGCGATGCTGGTATCGTGCTATTAGAGTGTTTTCTTTCATGTGCAGGAAATGGAGGCACACACCAGCTTTCAATAGGCTTATGTAGGGTCCCTGGGACTCCAAGATATTCAGTAAAATTCCTTCCATCCCTTAAGCAGCATAATTTCACTATAAAAAAAGACACATTTTCTCTCTTCTGACTAATGAAGAGAAAGCTGAACAAATATTTCCATTCTTTATTTTCCAAGATACTCTTGAACACATCTTGCTCTATAAAGGCAAAGCAAGAGACAACCGCAACAGAAAAACTTATGTAGTTCCATGAAGGACTGAGCCAGTGAAGTTTCATTTCCTATAGAAATGTTTCTTGAGGTTGAATTTTTGTGTGGACTCTCTGCTGTCTAGTGAGAGTTGAATCATAGGATGATTTAGGTGCAAGGAGTACCCTAAAGATCCTGAGCCCAACTCTTGCTCAGAGTAGGGCTAGGTCAGGCATTAGAGTTCCTCCATGCTTTGTCCAGACAAGTTTGAAAATCACCAAGGACAGACATTGCTCTCCCTCTCTTGGCTCTTGTTCCAGTGCTGAACCCCTCTCACAGTGAAATCTTTTTTTTCATGTCCAGTTGGAATATCTCTTGTTGTAATCATTGAATCTTGTCCTTTCACTGTGTACCTCTGAGGAGTGCCTGGCTCTATTTTCTCTATTCCTTCCATTAAGTAGTTAAAAACAGTAATTTGATTCCCTCCACTCACCTTTAGTTTTCTCTTTTCCTGACTGAACAAACCCAGCTGCTCCAGCTCCTCTTTGTACATAACGAACTCTTAACTTCCTTGCCATCTTAGTGCTCATCTCCTGGACTCTCTCCAATTTATGCACCTCTCTCAAAATAAAGGTCATTCATAGGTAGGACACAATATAGCTTTTTCCTTGGTGTGATTTTTAGTGGAATTCTTCCTCATCCACTTATCTGCAAGACCTTATTGTTTTTGAGTATTCCACTTCCTTATCAGTGTATCTATTAATTTTTAAATGGACTAATTGATTTTGAAATTATTGCTAAGAAGGAAGATCAGCACACAGGTACATCCAAGCTTAAACAGAACATGCTACAGATCTTAAATGACTGGCTTTTTATGTCAACACAGACTTGCTGAAGCACAAAGTAGGGATAGATGTATACTAACCAAAAAGTGTTTTATGCCAGAATAAGGTCAGATCTTTTCCAGGAACATTTGTGGGCATAGAAAATGTGGTACAGGTTATAGTCCAAACTGTTTTGCATACAAAGCTTTACAAAATATTCTGTGCTGGCTTAATCACAGCCTTTTGGAGATCAGTTTAGTCTAGACGATCTTGCCAACTCAATCATGTTTGTCACAATTTGCACTCCAGTACACCCTGATTGATGTTTCCCAAAGTCTATTCTGTAGACATGGCCTAAACGGCATTAATATAAATAATATTATAGTAGTATAACAGTATTGATTCCTGGAGGGTCAATGACTTACATGAAATGAAATTAAGTATCAACAAGCTGATGAAATATCAAAGATTTCAGTAGTAGCTAAGTAACTATTAGTTTTCTCTCTGGTCATGTCAGTTCCTAGAAAGGCAAAAGTGCTGTTGACGATCTTTTGATTTATTTAGGTTGTAGCTCCAAAAATGTAGTCATGGTTATACTCCAGCTTTATGGGTTTTCACCATTACTCATTAATAAGGCGCAAAACTACGGCCCATTTTGTGACAGAGCAGTCAGAATGGCTAAGACCCACACCCACATGCCTGTTGTCTTTGATTGGATTAGCACTTTAACATCACATTGCATATAAAATTAACGCTGCTGGAAGCACACTCATGTAACACAGTGCACTCATATTTCATCTTATTCGCACCCACTTACTGGAAAAAAAATAATAATTAAAGTTTCATTGCCTGGAGAAGGAGTTTTTCCAAAGGCAGAAATGAAATGTGCATCAAGAACCTGTAAGGTTCCACAGGAAACAAAATTGAAGCAGGATTTTTCTTTTGTGACACAGCTAGTCACAGCTCTTCCATGTATCTAAGGCTTGTTGTGCTAGTACCATATTGGCCTACCCCTTGCTTAATTAACCCCTTGCTTAACGTCCCTTAATTAACCCCTGTGTGGAAAAACATGATTTTTAGGCATGATAGACAAGTCCAAAACTGTGAACAAATTATTGGGAGGTGCAGCTCTGTGACTTGGTTTAAGTCAGGGAGATATCTTCCAAATGAGGAGGACAGCATGAGCTGTGACCTTTAGTCAAAATGAGTTTACTTAAATAGAAAATAACTCAACCTTACCTCATGAAAAAGCATTTTCATAAGTATAGAAATACCACGGAAAATTGCAATTAAGCAAGAGGATATGAAAGATCACACAGGATGGCAATGAACAGTAGTGACAAACATAAAGTGAGTTTAGTTGTACTATTCTTTATAATCTAAGCATTATTTTAGGATGTGATGTAAGTACTTCTGTGAATTTTTCCCTTTCTTTTGTTTTCTTTTTTTTAATCTGTAAGTCAAGTCAAAATCTGATTTAAATCAGAGTGTTGATAGTGATCCAAGATATGCACAGTCACTTTCAGTCATAAAGATCCCACTTTACTTTGTAGACAGAAGTCATTTTATCCACAACTGTCTGGAATAAAAATGAAGCAACATGTAGCCATGTGCAGAAACATTCGGACAGGAAGTAAAGACTTCCCCTTCCAGCTGAAAGGCAGAAGGATGGTTAAGTGATTAAAATATTAGTCAGAAGACTGACATAACAGAATTATATTCTGAGCGTCTTGTATTAAGGAGGTAAACACTATATGCAAATGAAAAAAAATAGCTCTGTATCTGTAGTGAGTACATTTTTCTGTTAGATGTTCAGTTGGTTGTACTTTGCATAATGTGATGCGATGGAACTACAGTGATATACGGACTTGGAGATCAACCCTAGTCCAAATCAACCTAACAGAAAGGCTAAAGGTAAAATATTTGCTATGAAGCTTGAAATGCTACAGGTGTACTGATCAAGTGAACTCAGCCCCAGAAGCTTGCCTTGCAACATACGTTTAAAGAAAAATAAATAAAAATGAGAATGGATTTTATTAATGATGGAACTCCGGAGAAGAAAAAAATGGAAGAAAATAGTATTTTAGCAATGACTTATGTAGACTAAACCTTAGAGATACAAATTAATTTTCCACCATTGTAGTATGAATATTCTGCATGCACAGAAAGTCAATTTGGAGATGTCAGTGGAGTCAGAGAATCAATCAGTGGAGTCCAGGGCACCCAGACATAGCATTGCTCATGAATTTTTCCTGAATATCTGCTCATAACATCTGATCATTTTATGTTTATAATGCATGGTATCTCAATATGCCTTCTGAGCCCGTGCTGGCTTTCCGCCTTTTCTCCAGGAACATGTCTTATGGGTACAGAGAAGTGAAGAAATTAGGAGATTGTACGAGGATATTTTTCTATATGTGAGACAGTATGTATGAGGCACACATGTTGTCTTTGAACATTATATCGCTGGGAGGCAACGGGTAGCTGGGAGGCAACTGGGTATATTGTGCCCTGTTGGTGTGTCCATCAGTGCCTGTGAGCACCCATTAAGGTAGCCGTGAGTGGTTTCATTAGTATAACATATCTTGTTGGTTTTCCTCTCCAAAATCTTATCTCCCGGAAGCTCTGGAGTGGAAGTGATATGAAGGAGAACCAAAAAGCTCAGGAGAAGCAGATCTAGAGTGAAAACAGAGCAAGAGGTCACAACAGTACCTGCATGAGGTTCTTCACCTTCAGTGAGCTGAAGGCACATGATCATCTTCATCCTGCACCTACCAGGATGTGGAACATATACTCCTTTAACATACTGTAGGTATGAGAGGAAGCCTGATATGAAGACAGGAGCATTGAAAGTGCATGACTGTGGGTGACAGTGATAGTCATGAAATCAAAGGAGTCATTCAAGGTCTGGTCCTCAGTTGGCTATGAAATAGTTATTGCACTGAACGAGGCTGCTTTGTGTCTGCCGGAGTTTGGCTCATCTTTAATGCCTCATTTCAGGTCCGTGACAATGGACTCTCATGGACAGCAGGCACAGTAAAGCTAAAGGTTCAGAACAGCAAGGGGTGCGGTAGGGGAATTTCAGTTTGTACAAAACTATTTATGGATGGAGGTGAAACCAAACAAAGGAAATGGAAGGAAACAAGAAAAGCAACTGGGAGTCCACAACCCATGCAATGCTTGAAGAGTAATTTTAAAAGACGAGGCAGTAATTCTGGGGTGAGCTCTGAGTCAGGGGAAAAAACCCTACAGCCTGGATGGAATCAGCACCTGTATGCCTCTAAAATACTCAGGCCAGGTTTGCATTGGAAGATGTTACCAGGTAGGATATAATATCAAAAGGTCCTATAGTGAATGCCACTTACCAGGCTAAAGCTCTGCTTTGACTGACAATTTAGTCCTCTCCCATCTGTCCTCTGGTTATATGCAAAATAAATTCCACTAACAAGACCATTGTTTTAATGGTACATTTTCCTTTCTGCTGTAGGCTTGCATTGGCATAGACAAGTCAGTCCACATATGGCAAAGTTGGACATGCAAAAATTAGTAACTTTAGCCTAACCTCAGATTATCCCCTCATACTCTTTGAACGGTATGGGGAAAGATCAGAACTCTTGCCAATCCTTGAGTAAAAGTTGCCGTATTTGGAAGTTTGTGTGTACTCTAACCATGTGTCAGGTGTTGTCTCTTCTCAGAAAGACTTTCTAGGACATTGAAACCAACTGGCTGTAAAGTCAGATGTAAGATTTCAAATAAGAACAAGGACTGGTTCCAGAATTTCCTTTCCGAAATGCACAAGTTTCGCTACTGTGAGAAGAGGAGGGCTTGCTGCAAGCACAGAGAAACAGCTTCTTCCAGCCTGAGAAACAGGAACAGGTTCAGGAGGACTGCAGAAGTTCATAGGTTTGTGTCTTACATTAATAGTGCCTGGACACCATGATCTTGTGTCATTTTTGTTCTGAAAGATGGGAAACAGCAGTGCAAATACCTTCATATCTCAGCAGGTTTTAACTCTGTTTTTTTGTGGGGAGAGAGTTATTTTGTGTTTGTTAGTTTGTTTTTTTAATGCAAGCTGCCTAGTCATTACTATAGGACTGAAATGGACAACAAAAAGGTCAGTCTATTTAAGCTGATACAAATCTTTCTAGAGCCTCTAGAGGTTTCTACAACAGACCCTAACCGATTTTTTTTCATATTAACTACTGGGTAGCTCCATATCTGACAGTCTGATGATTTAGAAACTGGACTGATGTTCTCAAGTAGAGTCTAACAGCTACTCCAAAAGGCCAATCTGAGTAAACCCGCTTTACATAAACCACTCAGAAATGTTTGACTGGTTGCAATCGCTTGCAATTTTGACCATGTTATCCTAGTTTTAGTCACTGCAAACTGTTCCAGATAAGTATACTCTTTATTCCTCAGAGGAGGTTTTTGTTTGTGGGTAAACAGGAAGTCCATATCATAACACTAGTAGGTAAGTAATGTTTTTACTGTATTGGAGGGGACAGGAGATGGACCCACATTTCCAGTAGTAACACAGGACCGCATCCTCAAAGATATTTAGGTATCTGATTCCTGTTGATATTCTCGAAATCCACATAGCATCTAAATACCTGGAAAAAATCTGGCCAGAAATAAATTGGTTTCTTTATGAACTTGTAGTGAATGCTGAAAGTAGCAATGACTCAAATATTGAATGGAAAGCTGGAGAGCATAAAAACTCGTGTTATTATCTGGAGCAACTAGAAAAGAACTGAAGGACAGCCAAGCAAGAACTGCTGTGCAAAATCTGAAGGTATTCTGTGCTGGCAGTTCATCGATGAACGTTGCTCATTATTTGCTTATTTTGAACATGCTGTTTGCTGAAGGCCAAAGCCTGTCAGATCTTAAGCAAGGCTCTTTTTCAAGAGCTTTTGTTGCTTCAGCAAACAGGTCATGGGTCCAACCCACCCACTTCACAAACAAATATTTCTCCAAATTATCAGGGGAATGGAGTTCATTTGACAGAGATGTCAATTTTGTAGAGATGGATCACTTAGGGTGTGGGGGTTTATTGTGTGTGTCCAAGTCTTTGCCCTCTGCTCTTCAACTTTCTCCTCATGCATCCTGTATAATGACTCTGTGACTGTATGTGTGTGTGCATGCGTCGTCTGTTTATTTTTCCCTTTTGGAGCTGCTTACCTCTGTAATTAGACTCACTAAGTATTCAGTACTTCAGTTGGCTGCCTTCCCAGAACAAAGGCTATAACTGAATACAAATAACTGAATACAAATAACTGAATTAAAATAACATTAGCTTTTAATCAGAGAAAGTCCCTGTGTTGCTCAGGAAGTCTGAGATATCACTCGCCAAATGGTAATTCTACCTGCTCACAGGTAAATTGGATGGCTGTCTGGTTCCTCATCCAGTCTCCCTACAGGCATACCTGCAATACCACTTCTCTTGGTAAGCTTTATAGTGGACTGAAGGAAGATGAGGACAATGACTAAAGTACTATGTCAAGACAAGAAGAACTTGTAAGTGAACAAGATGGTTTTTCAGAGAGAAAAGAGTAACTCACAGAATACCTGTGCCTGCACAGAGATGCCCGAACAGAGAATTGTTGAAATGAAAGTAGTACAGGAATGGTTTATATGTGGTATCTGAAAGATACTTTAGTGCAAACCCATCTCAAAACTGACAGTGTTACTCTTGCGAAAACCAGCTTGACTCTGGTAAGAATAAGAGTAGGTAAGGTCAGCTTTCTGAGAAATTAGAATAGATTGTTATTCCAGGAGAAAGGAACAGAGAAGTAACATACACAAAGAATAGGCCAGCTCAAGAAATAAGAGAATACGGCTCTCCATCGCGAAGAATAATTTATACGTGAAGTGTACACCTCCATCTCTGTGATGCTGGCCTCTGAAAACAACCAACCAAACAAAAAGCAACAAAAAAGCTATTCCTTCCTCTAAAAAAGACTGCAGCGTGATCTTTTATATAAATCCATCCAAATTGTTAATAATTAATTAGAAAATATTATTGTCCAGATCTTAGCCTCTATTTTTTTTTGTTTGTTATGTAGGCTCTTCTTGGCGGTGGAATTTCAGAGCTGAAATGCAAAACCATCATTTTTTTTTTCTTATGAGAGAAATTTGATGAAAATACTGTAGAATGAAACCATCTTTAACTAATTTTCACTGAAAGTTTTTTGTTTGTTTGTTTGTTTGTTTTCCCTGTCAACTTCTCATTTTCAATTTACATTTTCTGTATGACATTTTCAGTAGGACTCTAATTTTTGCCACATAATTTTTTCTTTTCTACAGTGTATCAATCAGCTGTGTGCCTGCATTCTCTATTAAGACTCAGGGTGGTTACTAACATAACTTGGATTTGAAAGGATTTTTTAATGGATTAAGTGCCCCCTGCCTCAGAAGTTCAGTCTGCCCTGTTGGCATAGATCCAGCCATGAAAAAAGAGAGGGGACAATAAACTAGACTAAAGCATTGAATGGAATTAATCTCTTGATGCTCCTCTCTTGGGGAAGGAGTCACATGAACACCCTGGGCATGACTGAAAATATGTTTTTGTGTAGGGTATTGCCAGGGAAAAGGAAAAGGAGATGTCAGGGATATTTTAGGCTTCTGGGGCATGGCCATGTTGTGAAGGTGTTGGTTTGATTTTATAATGACCAAGTCCCCCCAGTGCTTGAAGCAGGAAAGGATCAGTAAGAAATGTTGTGAAACAGATGAGAAAAAAAAAACCAAAATCTGTCAGGTGCTCATTTTTAATTTTCCACACGCTGGGGAAACCCCATCTGGGAAGAAGTGGTTGGCTTTATTTTCCTCCAGAAGTCCTGGAGATGGTGAAGGTATGGGTAAGGGCGAGGTAGGCGCTCAGTCTAGTATGCACTTGGCAGAGTCCTCAGCTTGATGTGAACCGCATCTTCAAAAGGCATGTTCTCTAATCGCCTCCTGTCTCAGCAGCGCTATCAGGGCACGGATCTACCAGAGGTCTCCAGAACAGCATCAAAACACATCTGAGGCATTCATTATCTGAGTCCATCAGAGATGGCTTGGGTATTCCTGATCCTTCCAAGGACTGAACTGTGTCCAAGGACTGAACACTCAAAGTGTTTGCCAGCTCTGTATTTCTCTGGTTATCATTAACACCAGGATCCTGCTCTGAGAAATGCTAGCCCATGTTTCTTCTCTCTGGAAAGGGAGAGCGAAAACTGCAAAGAAGAGGTCAGTTTTTATTAAGCAAACAATGAGAATACACCAAGACTAACCTTGTGTTTTTTAAGCTGTTAATTTTATTCTTTACCAGTATGAAATATAATATAAGATTTTTCTGATAATTCTTGTTTGTTTTATTTTTTGTTTGTTTGTTTTTCCTTTAGCTTGGGGTGTTATTTTGTGAAGCAATATAGAGAAAGAAAATATAATTTTAGTGGGAAAGGGCCTGCCCTGGAAGTTACGCATGAATGCAACATTCACAGTGGCAGTTTTCTCCACTGACATGCAGTGGATTTGCGTGATAATGAAGCACAAACTTTTGTTGTCAGACTTCACAATTTATTCCTCAGGATTTGTTTTCTGATACAGATACAATATTTAGTTCATCTTCAGCCTTTGGGAAGAGACTTAGTTCTGATGCTGAAGGAAAAATAGCACCTGATGGCTGTTACATTTGTCTGTGGTGCTTTTTGGAGGCATGAAGCCTCCACCACACTATGAGCAGGACACTTCTTTATGTTATCCAGAAGGAAGTCTACCAGAGTAAACAAGTAATGGAAATTCTTTTGTTATGTTCTTTGCTTCTTACACATTTCTTCCCCTGTGAGAGGAACTGATGCTTTATCTATCATTATTCACGTTCTCTATTTTTACAACTGCTTGTAAAACAGTTTGAGGGGGAAGAGGGGGATAAAAATGGCAAACCAAAAAGTTCATAATATTGTGTGATTCACAGATTCCTTTAGATACTTCTTTCCTCATTACTGATCCATCATGGTCACCTAGATTTCAATCCTGCTAGATCCAGCCCACAATGATCCAGATAAAAGGAGAGCATAACAGCAGAAGAGTTTCACAGTGAACAGCTCTTCAGTTATATAAGTAGGCAAAGACATAACAAAGTCAGTGACTGGTTACTGAAGACAATATTTATCTCATTTTTAGTATGTTTTGGAAAAAATTTAAGGATGTTTTGGACCTTTGGGCCTTTCAGCTGTGATTTATCTCACACAGATTTTAGTGTCATCAATGCAGGCAGTTACACCTAAACTCTATGTCTAGTGTCCATTCAGTGAAGACCTGGTCAGCTGAGTTTATACAGTTTATCCATGAAAGGATAGGCATCAAATTTAGGATGAAGTGTATCACATTCCTCCAAATCTCCATTGGTTGTATTGACTCTATCCTCACTAACTGCAAAGGGACCACCAGACTGTACTGCAGACACCCACATGTGGTTAGATGATTTATATCTCTAGAAGCTTTGAACTCAGCCTGAAAAACATGCAACAGACCAGCACACATCATTGCCTCTTTTCCAGGAAGACAGACTAGATGATCACCGGCCCCTTCTAGCCTTAGAGTTTGTGAATCACCAGTGAGTAATTTCTTCAATTTCTGTTGAAAATTGTGCTTATTGTTTTTAGGTTTTCACTATGATTCCTCCATGCCCAACCACTCATCAATATCCTGGTCAGGATTTCATATGTGGATACCCATGGAGACGTTACTCTTCTTGTTTTGGATCTTAACTTATTGCAGAGAAAGTGAAGTGTATAAGTCATTTGTCCAGCTCACTTCAGCTCACTTCAGACTGACGCCAATAGAGACATGGAGCATCGGGGGGATCAGTAGTGTTTTCAGTCAACTTAGACACTTTCTTATGTAGAACAGTTTACAACATTAGCACCTAACACACTTTGTAACTATCTTATTGGTCTTTATTTTTCCAAATTTGTTGACCGTTTCTTCCAGGATGATTGCATTCAACTTCACATGAGGTCTGTTTGCCTGCTATGGGTCTCTGTGATGGCGTCCTTGTGTGCCTTGGGTCAGTTTCACTTGTGAATGCACATTGCCTTTTACGTGCCAGATGATTCTCTAGCTGTGGACATAGACTGTTGCCCTCCTTTTTTATACATGAGAGGCTTATCAACTAGTGCAGATCCAGTGAGAGGCTATGTCTTTTTTTTTCTTTTTTTTTCTCTCTTATAAGAGAAACCCACTAATTTATTGCCCATTTTTTTTCTTAGGACTTTGCCATTCTTCTCAATGCTGCCAAGAATGCTATCACTACAGTCGTGTCTCCAGTAGTTTCGATCTCTTGTTCATCTGTTCATGATTCTTTTCTGACCTTTCCACCCCATGGGACACATATGTTGGTTTCCCTGTTGTCCTTTTGCGAATGTTGTGGCAAAATACTCCCCTTTAATTTCAGTTCCACCAGGAACTTTTTAATGCCTTCTCTGTTCTGTCAGCAAATTGTGTCATATCCTGAAGGATTTTAACCTGTCTCCTTTGCTGAACTCTCAGTGCCTTCCAGACCATTGTCTGCAACCAGATTTTACCTGAGCATTCATCTAGAATTTAAAGAAGATTGGTATCCTCTGAGACATTTTGATTCCTTTGCTTCTCTGTGCCCTCAATGATGTCTTTGTTTTTCACATGTAGCTTTCTTGCTTCTTTCACTTTTTTGTACATTATGTTCACTTCAGTCCTACCGACTCACAACATGTATGAAGATGAATTTTGGCACGTGCTACACACTTGGAATTACTTAATTCTTTCCTTCATTTTGTCTCTCTTTTCGATGGCATTGTCAGGTTTCCCCCACACTGTTCCCTGTGCCTTGATCCCAGATCAGAATACCTTGTACCTTGTTTCGTAATGCAGAAGTCAAGGTCATCAGCAGTATTTTCAATTGTGTTGGACTTGCAGGGCTCTATCTGCTCCAGCTCTCACCCAAGTGGCTGTATTTTGTCTTGTGCACGTACCCACATGCCCCTGTTTACTTGCGTGCCTGACTCTTTTGCTGTACATTCACAGACTGCTTCAGTGATGAACTGAATTGAAGGTAATGTTTCCTCACGGGGCTTCAGTGCTAGCAAGACCCTGTGTGTGAGGTTTGAAAGTACGAACCCCAGTTTCTGGTGGGATGCTCACACGCAAGCATTTCCCTGCCCTCTGCGCAAGCAATTCCACCTTGTGATTCTCCTTGTGATTGTCCATGGACAGGCAGAAGATGCACTTCTCGTCCATCCACTCAGAAGTTTCATTTGTCAAAGGACCTTTTACTGCCTGCTCAAATCCGCATAAACCATCAAAATTGAGCAAAGCGGCGTGGTTAAACCTCTTATTCAGTCCCTGTTGTTCGGTAGCTAGCAAGTATTTCTGCCATTAGCAGGCACAGTAAAATGTGCTACCACTAGAAACATGTAAAGATTGCCTTTAATATATTCATGAAAAATAACGAGCTACCTACAAATGGCACCACACCTGTTTCCTCCAATTCAAGGAGAAGGTGGATTAAACCCTCACCCCGTTGTTCCAAAGCCCTTACAAAACACTGAGCACAATTTACAGTTGTGAGCGTGATTATCGTTATGCTTCCTTGGCTCAGGGAAAAACAGCTTTTCCTTGTGTAGATTATATTTGCATTTATATTTATTCATTTGCATACAGATTTTTATGCCCTCCTCTTGAAAGGTAAAGAGATTCCAGCTCTTTTAAAGGCAATAACAGTTCATTTTATGCCCTGTTCTCCATAACAATAATTGCCTTAACTCTGAAGCTCCCCTGGCATTTTAAGGGCAATAAAAAAGGGGCGGAGAGAAAGAGAGGAGAATATTCTTCTATTAATCGGTGAGACTCTGGGGCTTGGTTCTACTCCCCCCCTGGGAGTAATCCCATTATCCGTGCTGGACTGACTGAGCAGAGGCTGCAGGATCGTGCCCCTGAAGTCCAGCCTTTAATCCAATCTACCTATTGAAATGGAGCACGTGAAGCCAGGAGCTGGGGGGCTCTCAGCAACCAGCCATTAGCTCTGAAACGGGGATGCAAATTAGCCAAAATGCTTCAGAGGGATGAAAACTCCGTCTGCCGGGTTTTCCTTCTCCTCTTGCAGAATTTAATCCGCTGGTTGTGTGTGTGCATGTGGAGGTCTTTGCTATTTTTCCTCTCAATAGAGGTTCAGATCCCCACTTACAGAAATAAACACAGCCTTTCTCCATGTGTTTGAGAAAAACATGTATAAAGGGCTGTTTTGTGTGAATGGGGTAGAAAAATCCATATAAATCTTTAGTCAGGAAGGGGTGAGATTTTAATAAAAGTAACAGGCATTTGCCAGACACTCTCTCAAAAACTGCAAAAACTGAACAGCTCCACAGAGGGAAATATTGAAATCTGAAAGTCAGGCAAGACCTGTAGGAGAAAAGAGAGTCAGCAGAGCAAGGCTGTTCTGGGTAAAGAGGAGATGAATATGAAAAGACATCATAAAGGTATATAATATATTACATTGAACAGAGAAAGTAAAAAAATGAGCTTAAGTAAAACATTTCTCCTGGTAACTAAGTGAGAGAGTCAAAGGAAAAGTGAAGGACTACAATTTAAAGCAGGTTACTAATGTTATTTATTTTATTTTTCATAAATTAGTTCATAGCTTCCTATCACATTGATTTTATTAAAGCAAAAAAAAAAAGTAGAATGGACATAAATAAAGCAACTGAGTGCTAGTAAACATACTCAAATCCTCTGTGAGTTAGAAAAACAAGTTTTTGAGATAATGTCTTCCTTCCAAAATGTGTTTTAGTCCAAATTCCAGATCTGTGGCATAATAGAAATAAAAATCATTGTGTGTTGGGTCATATTGTTTCACATAAATATGAATAAATATCACCACCTCCTCTGTAACTTTTAAATTGCACAAAAACAAAAAAGAAAGAAAAGAGCTTTCTCATACTAAGGCATGAAATAGCAGCTGAGGAACTTGAAAGTATGAAATATAGTTCCATTTGGGTCAGAAAAAAATTAAAAAATAAGACTTCAAAACATTTTTTTTTCCTCCGTAAGAACTATCACAAACTCAAGTGGAAAATAAATGAGTCACATCAGAGCAACAGCTTGGCTCTTCCTCCACGGCCTTTTTCTCCTGTCTGTTGCCCATCGGGCATTCGAGGTTCCAGAAGCATGTGAGGGGGGACATCTCATCTGATTTTCACCTTCACCATTTTTGTCTACAACCCCAGGAAAGCTCAAACTGCACAGAGGGAGAGGTGTTAGTCACCTTTGTGGACATTATTCTGATGGAGCTGTTTTGAGTCATTTGACTGCTATTACATTGCACTGATAGTTTATCGTTGCCCTTGATAGCAGGGATGGAAATGTAGCTGTCTCAAACGGTTTGGTCCTGCAGTCTGCACAGGTTAAGAGTCAGGGCATGTTTGATGAACTGTGCTAACATGGCATTTAACTTCTAGACCCTCAAAACACCACAACAGTCATTACAAAGTGACTTCTAGCGCTTTACTTTTTTCGCTCTGGTTCCTTCCCTTGACCTGTACTTTGCTATCAATGGGGCTGTACCAGTTTATATCAAAGAAGGATCTAACCTCTGTTTTTAGGAAGAACACCAAGCTTTTTTACAAAATAACTGACTTGGCTTCCATCCCAAGCTAAGACTCATTTTCTTTTGACTTTGGCCAAGTTGGGTTCTCTTTACGTTCACCATAGGCTTGTACAGTAAACATTTGGAAACTGGTGGGGTAGTGTTGTTGTTCAGTGATACTTTTTTTTTTTTTTTTTTGGTTCTGTGGCTTGTTATACAAGCCCTAGCATTGGGTTAGTTTAATGATTGCTGCTGTGGGACAGCATTGGTGAAAGTGCAGTGAGTCAGGGTGGCTGTACCAGCTAAACTGACTCATGTCATGAATCCTTGTTTGCCCCATATTCATGCTGTCTGAACCAATTTCATCTGTAGCACCTTTCCTCTGCACTCTGAGAACCTTTCCCACAGCCCTCCAAAGCAGGGAATTAGGATGCTTTAATGTGTCATTTAAAAGCATTGGTGGAACAAAGCAGGTGAGATATGGAAAGTGTGTCTGGTAGAGATTGGAAGGGAAGCTGCAAGATGTCTTGGCTATCCCCACTGCTCCAGGGCTGGTGTGCATCAGACAAGTGCTCTCTAGCACTGAATGATGTGGTACCTTCCACAGTGACATTCAGATTAAGTTAGAGAACTTCTGTAAATTATTCCTTTTCTTTTCTTTTCTCTTCTTTTCTTTTCTTTTCTTTTCTTTTCTTTTCTTTTCTTTTCTTTTCTTTTCTTTTCTTTTCTTTTCTTTTCTTTTCTTTTCTTTTCCCTTCTTTTCT
>NW_010588538.1:84160-123294 GCF_000705375.1 Tinamus guttatus
TCTTCTCTTCTCTTCTCTTCTCTTCTCTTCTCTTCTCTTCTCTTCTCTTCTCTTCTCTTCTCTTCTCTTCTCTTCTCTTCTCTTCTCTTCTCTTCTCTTCTCTTCTCTTCTCTTCTCTTCTCTTCTCTTTTTTTTCTTTTTTAAAAAGTTTTTTTTCCTACAGCACAGAGACCTTCAGCTCATTCTTTGAGCATTCTGTGTGTTCTTGTGTGTGTACATTAGTTGTTACATGCATGCTGCGAGGAACTGAACCATTCTTATCATAGAATCATAGAATCATAGAATGCTTAGGGTTGGAAGGGACCTCTAGAGATCATCTAGTCCAACCCCCCTGCACACGCAGGGACACCTAGAGCACGTGGCACAGGACTGCATCCAAGCGGGTTTTGAAGATCTCCAGAGAAGGAGACTCCACAACCTCTCTGGGCAGCCTGTTCCAGTGCTCTGTCACCCTCACTGTCAAGAAATTTTTCCTTAAGTTCCTATGGAATTTTTGGTGTTTCAGTTTCCGGCCATTTCCTCTAGTCCTATCAGTGGCCACCACTGAAAAGCGACCACCACCGTCCTCTGCACTCCCTCCCTTGAGGTATTTATATACACTGATTAGATCCCCTCTCAGCCTTCTCTTCTCCAGGCTGAACAGGCCCAGCTCCCTCAGCCTCTCCTCATAGGGCAGATGTTCCAGGCCCCTGATCAGCCGTGTGGCCCTGTGCTGGACTCTCTCCAGAAGCTCCACATCCCTCTTGTACTGTGGAGCCCAGAACTGGACACAATACTCCAGATGCGGCCTCACCAGGGCTGAGTAGAGGGGCAGGATCACCTCCCTCGACTTGCTGGAGATGCTCTTCTTAATGCAGCCCAGGATTCCATTGGCCGTCTTGGCCACGAGGGCACACTGCTGCCTCGTGGTCAACTTGTCATCCACCATGACACCCAGGTCTTTCTCCGCAGAGCTGCTCTCCAGAAGGTCGGTCCCCAGCCTGTACTGGTGTCTGGGGTTATTCCTCCCCAGGTGCAGGACCTTGCACTTGGCCTTGTTGAATTTCATGAGGTTTTTCACCACGCAGTTGTCCAGTCTGTCCAGGTCCCTCTGGATGGCAGCGCAGCCCTCTGGGGTATCGGCTACTCCTCCCAGTTTCGTGTCATCAGCAAACTTGCTGAGGGAGCACTCTGTGCCTTCATCCATTCTTGACATAGCAGTGTTCGGTGCGGACGATGATATCCTCACCCACAAAGAAATAGGCTTTGGCTTGTAAAGTCCAGTGGAGGACTTCACTTCTTACTCATCTGTAGAGATGACAGCCCTCTGGGTAGAGTCAGATATATATTTGGAACTGATTTATTTATTAAAAATTGATGTGGCTTCACTACTGCAATATTTTCATTTGGATGCAAATAAGTATGGAAATTTATACAGTCCAGACAAGCGTCAGGAATGAACAAGGTGCAGATAACTGTCCTGGGGAGAAAGATGAGCTGGGTGATGTCCTAAGAGTCCTTCCTACTCTATTCTCAGTGGAAATTTGCCCCTGTGAACTGACAGCAGTTTTCACAGACAGGACATGTCAACATGAGCCTCAAGAGCCTGGAGGAAGGTTTTGGTGGCAACACAGGTGATGCTTGCCGTGATGCAAGTCTGATAAAGTGTCTGCAGCAACCTGATCTATGAGTTTTGCCCAGCTAAAGTCTCAGTGCATCTGTGGCATTAGCTGTGACACTGCTCCCCTCCCTGATGGCCCCATTTCTGACTTTCACTTCCCTGCTCTGATTTGGTTATGCTCATGGTGTTGAAACACTCCTCTCTGTATATCTCCTGCTGTTACTAGCAGTTCCTTATTTGCTTTCTGAAATCTCTTACATTTGTTTATAGATGAAACCTTCTGAACTTCCCCTAGGTCACCTCCTCTGTGCTTTTGCATTTGCTTTCATAATTTTACTTTTTCCCTTTATTTCAAATCTTCATATTTTCTTTCTTATTTGTTTCTTTCCCTGCAACTTCTCTTTAATTTCTGTTTTTTCTTTAGCTTATGTTCTTTTCCATTTTCCCCTTTTCTTGGAGCTGCCTGCTATGGAATTAGTAGCCCTTCTCTTTCTTTTTTGCTTTGTTTTGTTTTCTGTTTTATTCCCACATGATGCATTTCTTCGTCCTGAAGCTCTTCTGGGCTGTACAAACGTGATTCGATCCACCTAACCATAAAAGTCTCACCAGAATAAAATCTCTTTTTGCTGCACTAATTTTACCATTAGATCCCAAAGGTTTAAATCTTCTGCACTTTTCATATGAAGTCTAGGTTTGACATCTTATTCTTTAACTAATTATTTTTGCTTTGCCCAGAAGAGCCAACAGCTTGGTATTTATAAGACTTGCTTTGCATATGGAAAATCTGGATCAGTGAAGGACTTCAACTTTAGTCATCTTTGTCCAAAATGGGGGCCTAGCTTACCAGATTGTTGCCTCTTTTGAGATGGGTGGTTCACAGAGGTCTGAAAAAGTCTAGAGGTTATGGGCTTGTGAACCAGAAGAAATCTCAAAAGTGGAAGTGGTTTGGGAAGACCATTTCCCATACAGCTGACGCAGGGCTCATATCCTCTGCTTCCCACTAGTCATCACAAAGTGGGCCAGGACAAGTTTGCTCCTTGTTTCAATCTCCTGCCACTGCTCGGCACACATGGCAGCACGCCCTGACTCCAGGACAGATGCCAGATAGTGACCTGAGTTGAGAGCAGGCATTTTCCTAATCTGCTCTCCTCAGTTCTGAACATGGAAGTCGAACATTGCTGGGTGATCCTCTCTTAGAAAAACATGAGTGTCTCTCACATGACTAAGCATCAGTAAAACCTAAAGCATAATTTTCCTCTTAGAATGCAACTTAATACACAAGTGCCTCCTCTTTCTGTCTAACGCTCTCTTTATTTCTTCCAAACTCTAAAGTCAAAGGAAAATCTTTCTCTTGTGTTCCTATTGCTTCTGTAAATGAACTTTCCTTCATGTTTGCCAGTTTATGCAAAAAGTAGTAAAATTTCTTTTGGAATCAGCAATATGTCCTTTGAATGAAATATTCAGACAGAGTACATTAGTCCATTAATTATAAATAAGATAAATAAAACATATGAACAAATAAATATAGGAGCCCAGTTGTGTGAAAATAAATTCGTAATTTAACTGGAAATATTAAAACCATGGCTTTTCTTTTTTTTAGTTGAAGTGAGTGAGCTTGTTCTTCTTTATTTATAGGTGAAACAATAGCTTTTGCTGGAAAACAAATCCATCAAGTATTATTTTGTCTTTAAACAGTTGGTTTTTTTTCTTCCTCTGTGTGTCTACAGTAGGTCAGCTTTGCATTCATTTTGGGCAGGGATGATGAAAGGCAACTGCAATTTGTATATTCATTTCTAAATGGTGTGAACTGCAATTTAAGACACAAAGGACAGCACCACAGGCTTATATAAGCCCGGCCTGACTGACATCACTCCAGTTATATTTTAATACCTTCTGGTCCATATGCTTAGATATTTGTACAAGATCATCTTTTGCTATTGGAAATGAAAGAATGAAAAAAAAAATGTTACATTTCAGTAGTGTTAACCCGTAACTAAATTCTCCATCTGAAACAAAAACACTTCCCTCATTTTTGAGCTTCAGACCTCATGTATATATAATACATATATATGTCACTTCATGTAAATACACTGCTCACTAGCCAGTTCTTCTTTTTCTTTTCTTCTCCCAGCAGTTTTCAGCCCTCACCTGGGAATAAACAGCTGAATTATATAATAGTGAAACAAGCAGTATCGGTTGTAAAGAATGTATAACCCAGCTGAAGACTATGTGTTCAAAGTGAGATTGCACCTAGGCAGCTCCAGTCGGCCATGAGGAACTCAGGGATTCCACAAGAACACGTCTAGCAAAAGTCCTGGCAAACAGTAATTCGTAGTTTTAAGCGCGCTGCCTACAGTGGCTGCTAAATAGTGTTTTAAAATAAATTGGATCAACTGTATTCACTTAAAACCTCTGCCCTTGCAGAGTGAGAGGCTCTTTCTGCTCCACCTTTTTCCTCTGCAACAGAGGAATGGTGCCTGTTTGCTGCAAAGAGATGCTGCTAGCTTTTGAGTGGTTGTTGTCTCCAAAGATTTGCTCGATGGGAGGCTGTTGGCATTGGCAATACAGCTTAATGACAGAGCTGAAGTGTGCGGAAAGTATTGGGGAGAGTGTTGGATGTCACATCTGCTGCTTAGACTCTGAGGCATTTGTACATATGCAGTAAGCATAATATTAACTCACTGGAAAGCAAATCCTTTCCCTTTAAAGTTCGTGTAAAATGCAAACTGCAGAGCAAGACAAATGGAAAGCATCAATCCAGATCATTTACTGTTAATCCCAAGGAACAGATTCATTGTCTATTTTCAAAGGATTTTTGTATAGCTATTAAAAAGCATTGTTGGCTTATTGGTGAGGGAGGATATATCCCTGTTTCCATTAATTATTAATAATTACTGGCATATTTAATGAGCTCAGAAAATGATCAGTTCATTCATAATAACCTCTTCTGCCTGTCCCCTCCCATACTCTCTTGGGAAAAAGAAAAGAATTAGACAAGAAAATAGACCTACTAAATTTCAAGATGAATAATGTGACTGGCATAACATAAAAGGGAAACACAAAGAGAGATTTTTTAAAGGATGCTTATTTTGTAAAACAGTTTTATATTTTATAAAACGTATTTTTACAAAACAGATTATTTTATCAATGAAAAATGAAGGGAGAAACAAGGCCAACCATAAAATGACCCAGCTGCTGAAATGCCATTACTATAGTTGAGTTCTGGGCATGCAAATAAAGGAAAAGGTTGAGGAATTAGGTATTCAGAAGAGGCAGGCTACTGTAAAGGCAAGTCGAAGTCAGTGGCAAGAATCTGGAGGCTGGTCCCAGCGGATCCTCCGTGCGGCATGGGAAGGGAATTGCCCTGTGAATGCTCTTCGTCTGCAGCCACTTGGGGTGCAGCTTTTGTACTGCGTCTTTACAGTGTCTAGTAAAATCAGACACTGGTTTGTGACTAGGAATCCTAATGCTGATCCCTAACAACAGCCAACGTTGTTAAAATGTCAGCAAGAATGATAAGAGATATCAGACATTTGGGGGTCTTGGGGAAAGCAGCAACTATGTTTCTGCTCTTTTATTTGCAAAAATGGGTTCTGGCAGTTACACATCCGCCGAGAATTGCTTTGCTGCTTAGGAATAGGAGGGGAAAGAGAAATAATGGGAAAATATTTTATGAAGTGTGACAGCAGATGGGCTATTAAATATGACTCACTGTGTGGCATGCTGGCAAATTCTTATTAATGACCTTGTGACTCAGGGGCCACTTCAGCAGAGGTTACAGGCTTGACAAGCCATCTCTACCTGGCAAAGGTGAGTCTGAGCCCCGCACGCCTCATGCTGTTCTGAGACTCTTGATGCCAAAAATAAGGTATCTGAGTCAAAGAAACTGAATTATGTGAATAATTAAAATTCATGTTACAGCTGAATGTTATGGACTGTATGGCTGCTGTTCTCTCTGTGAACAAGCACTTCCTTAGCATTTTAAGTTGTCAGATAGAGAGGTACATCAGTAAGGAGAAGGTATTAAATGGGGAGTATCTTATCCAGATATTAAATGTGGATAAATGAGGGGAAGACTGGGCATGACATGAAGTGATAAAGCACAGCCATCTCCAAACATTTGAGGGCAGTGAATGCCAAGGATATATGGGAATTATAGAGGCAACATGAAGGAAGAGAAAGTGAGCTGGGACATGGGGAAGTGATGAAGGTTTGACTGCCATGTAAACTGGTCTAGGGCAGTCCCAAGACTAGGGAAACAATAGATCCATGTTTTTTTTGTCATTCAAATGCCAGATGAAGAGAGCACTGTACCTTGAATCCAGGGGAGGCCTCTGCAGTAAATAGGGAAGGTAGAGGCTGATTTAATTCTTTTATTTTTTTTTAATTCCTGTGCTGTAGAGAACAATATAATCTTTCATCAAGCCTTCATGAAGCCCAAAGATTATGAGGTTTTAAAGTGTCTTTAGAATCACAGTGTAGGTACAGGAATCTCTCAAGGGAAAAGAACTTGTAACTGCAGTGTCAATGCTCTTTTGTGAGACTTACGTTAAAGAGCATCTCAGCTTTTGTGATTGTATCCTCTGCATAAATAAGTCACCCAAGCTCTAGCCCAATAGCTGCTTCTGATGCCTACAACTCCAAATGCCTTGAACATTGTTCAACTGAACTGGGTTTGTGTAGAGAAATAGCCACATCTCCTGTTGGGACTTTGGAGGTTCCACGACCTTGTAAAATTATGTAATTACTATTCTGTTAGTATTTCATGCCTTATATAAGAAGATAAAGTGCATGCACCAAATAACTTGCATCAGACAAGCACTCAGGGTGTTATGGAATTCCAGTATCTTTTCCTTTCATGTGCTGTAGGATATATGTCTTATTTGCCTCAATAAGATCTTTCTGCTTACCCAGGTCCAGAGGCCACTGAAGAAGTGTGGAGAAAACCACACCTTGTCTCCTTGATATCTCTGCTTGAATTCTGGTGGGGAACCTATTCCTCACTGGGGAAGCCTTCCTGGAGATGGAAGTATGAAGCAGTTACCAGTGAGGACAACCCTTAAGGCATCTCTCCACTGAAGATGCAGTGCTGAGAAATTTGATGGGGAGGCAGGGAGGTAGAAGAAGTCAAGAGAAAGGGCATCTCTGCTTGGTTTTCAGTATTTTTAGATAAGAGAGGAGAGCTTTCCTGCCCTCCATGATCACAATCTGTAGATCTCCAACAGAAAAGGAGGAAATCCTAACATTTTCCTCTTCATTGCTTATTTCTGCAGTGAGTTTAAAGGGCGACTCAAATGTTACTGTACGGTACTTTCAAGGTCTGAGGATTCAGAGGCTTCACTTTGCCCTGTATTTGTGAGGACTGGATAATTTAGTGAAGTTCATATGCCTGCATTTTTTCTGGAAACCTGCACCAGATGGATAATTTGGATCCTTGAGACAAATTAGAGCAATCTCTGTTCCGTGACCCTCAAAGAGCTCTTGCAGCAGCAGAGGATGGTCAGAGGATAACCTTGTTTAGAGGATATCCCCAATGCATTCTTGAAGCCAGGGATTGTTTGGGATGGTGTAATACTGGATGTCTTTGTGCCGCTTGGAAATCTCAACAAAAGTTGCACCACAGCAATTGCAAAAACACATACGGGGTTGAGAATTAGGCCTACAGTGTTCTCAAATATGATCTCAGCCAGGGGAATTGCAACCCAGAAGACTATGGAGCGACTTAAGGAAGGATACAGCTTGCCCTCTCTGACAGGAAGGAACTGGAGGCCCTTGTGCAATAGTCTTGTACTGCATATTTTCCAAGAACTTCATTAACCACTCTTGCACAAAGCCAGATTAACAATTTATCAGGAGAAGTGCCAGAGCGTCCTCTATGCTATACGGCCTCTTATAGCACAGGAGCTCTTTGCCCTGATTTCCTGAGGCCAGTGCAAGCGCCTGCTTCTCCTGACGTGGGAAGATCACCTGCATACACTTCAGCTATATAATTTATATTCAAAAAAAGATTCTGTTCTTGGTCCTCTGGCTGTCTTTGTCTGACTGTTGTCTATGAAAACGGTACAGAGCTCTGAGACGAGGGAAGTTCAGCAGACACTGCTGGAGGTGATATCAAAGGGGTGGAAAGAAATCACAAATGCAAGGTATGAGTGAAACTCTGAAAGTCTGTAAGACACTGTGAAAATATGGTGTCCCCTCAGTGGAACTGCATTGGAAATGGAGAAAATGTAGACTTCTCTGCAGTGCTTTCTCCAGTGTTCAATGTGCAGGGACACTGGAGCTGTCCCCAGAGGGGTCATCAGACCTCTAAAACCACTCACAGCAGGTAAGCTATGTGTCACGCTTGTAAAGCACTTGCATTTCACCAAGCTGTTGGGAAGAGCTCCATTATATCAGGTCCTCAGTAATAACGGGTCTTCTGGGGTAGATATATTTCTCAGTGGCTGAGACTTACGCAGGGTCTGGATCAGACAGAAGAGGTTCTGGCCTATTTGGATAACAGGAGCTGAAAACATAATGTCAAATCATGAAGTCAGTGTGTTGAAAGTGCAAGGAAACAGCTTTACTCAGCATTTACATTCTTCAAATTTCTACCCCAATCAGCTGCAATCGAGTAAAAGAATAAGTGGAAGGACAGCATCATTTTGCAGTAAATCTCTCATTATCCTTAGATTTCCTCTCGACTGAAAGAATAGATATTATGATCTAGAGAAAGGTTTTAGATGCAATCAGGAAAAGAACACAAACTCTTAAAGAACTACAGTAGAAATAAATGAAAGGCGCAGTGAGTGTTCTAAATCAAAAAGAATGACTTCACAGAGGAAAAAAACCCAAGAACAATGATAATTGATGATAAAAGCAAGAACAATGATAATTAGAGATGTGTCAGGTGCTTCACTCTGGATTAGTATTGTACAGGTGTATGCATTTCAAGGACAGACCACAAACAAGAACTTGGATAAAAGATTTTTAAATCATTCCCTCAATTTCCCTTGAACTGGCTTAGTGAAGTCCTCAGAAGTGGTGACTAGAGAAGGGGATCAGAATACCTGTTTGCATTACTGGCTAAACTGTTGCTGGAAATTCAATCCAGAATGAGAGGAAAATAACTCAGCAGTGAAAAATTTTAAGATAATTTCTTAACTCCAACTCTCTATGCTTTCCAACTTCAAAAAGAGCTGAAAAAGTGATACTGTAAGAAAAGATTGCTTCTGGTTATGCATCCTACCTCACTTCAGACTGACAGAAAAATTTGAAAGAATTGTTGAGTTTCACCACCATACACAGATCTACTCCCCAGGCTCCCTACTGGCTAATTAGTGCTTTTCCTGCCATGAATAGTTGTCTTTTCATAGTCCAGCTTTCTCTCCCCATTAAAACCAGAAGGGTTGTGTAGGCAAGGTTTTAGTTGCAGGTGAAGGCTTCTTTTTAATGAAATTGAGACCAGGTTTCTCCCTCATATGCTGCGTAATCATTATGTCTGTCTCTTTTTTAAAAAACTCTCACAGATGTACCTTGATATGTTTCATCATCCTTATACCTCTTCAGTGCTTGCCCCTGGGTTAGTCTGCACAGAGCAAGACCCTTCTTTCTTCACTTTCAGTATATGTGTGACCATCCTCCAAGTTGCCCGTTGTTCTACTTATACAGCGACATTTGGAAACCTTTTCCTACTTGCTCAATCCAAGAAAGACAGGTTTGAGACTGTGTCGTTTCTTTTTCCTAGGAGAAATTCCTTCTGCTTGAAAGACTGACCTGGTATTGATCATGCTTGGGAAAGGCTCCCTGAGGCAGCTTGTTAGGTACAATTTACATTGTTTACTCTCATGCACATACTTAACCATTTAGTCATTTGCTTTCTTCCTGTTTTCATGTTGTTGATTACAAATTTGTGTTTATTTGTTTTGACTGTATGCTACCGTTAGGACAAAAAGTGGTAGTAAGATGAGGCATTCTAAAATAATGAAATGTGTGCATCTCTGTGTACCTAGGTATTGATATGTTGGGAAATCAGCCTCCGGACCCGTGGCAAAAGGGGATCAAAGCATTGAAAGTGCTCTAGCTGAGCTGTTTTCACAGGCTCAGTAACCATGATATACTCATGTGCCAGGTTTTATTACTGTGGTCCTCACCCTCTCCCTCTCCTTTGCACCTCTGGTCCTTGACAGAGGGAAGTGGCAACTTACTGGGAAGTCTCTGACCGACCATGAGTTTGCCCACGTCTATGCAGGCCCTGTCCTCACATCCTAGCTCTGGGCTACCTGCCCTGCTCCCTTCCGACCTGCCCATTTTTCTGTAGCTGTGAGCAAGTGCCACGCTCACGGTGTGATGTCCCCTGGCTCGCTGCTTGCTGCTGCTGTCCTTTTTGATCTTGCAAAATATGATAAAACTCTCACATGCACACATGCAAGCCCCTTGCACTTTAGTCGCCTGTTCTGGTGAATAAACCATATTCTCTGGTTGTGGTCTCTCTTTTCAGGAGGTGAGTGAACATTTAGCAGACAAACTAAAGCACGGAAGCATCGGTGCCATTATCAGTGCTCCCCTTCCCTCGCCAAAACCACCCCCTCCCCCCAAAAAAAGAAAAAGATAAAGCAAGACAAAAATCCCCCTGGTTTGGAAAATATTTTCTGACCATCTTACATCAGCTGCATATTAGGGAATCTAGTCTTCTCAAAATTTCTCACAAGTCTTTCTATCCTCATACGAACCTTGAACTTTTATGAACTTACCTTTTATAATTAGTCCTCCAACAAATCACACTACCTTCATAAGTATTTTTTTTTTAAATACATGATTTTTTATAGAAGGCTCTTTGTACACCAATGACATTACAGAGCTGATGAGTAATTTGATTTACATGAAATAAAATGGGGAAAATTGCATGAGTAAGAAGAGCTAATGAAGCATTGAAGAAAGAAAATGTTACTCTGCTGTCAAAAAGAAAAGAAAAAACCCAAACCTCTGTAGGCTGACAAGAAACCAGACAAGTAGTCTCTCTGAGTAATAAATTTACCAGCAGAGTAAGACATTCTTAGTTTTGATAACATCTTTACTGGGAATGGCCTGAACCAAACCTTCATGTTTGAATATCCTAACACTGATGGCAGGGGGGAGCGGGGTGAGGTATGTGGCTATATAGGAACTTGTAAGTTTGCCTTCTTTGACTTAATGGATTGACTGAAAATCTTGAGCCAAATAATCTGTAACATTATGGGTCCAGCAGTAATCTTAAATGGTCTCTTTTTTTAACAGTATTTTTTCTTTCTTAGAAGTTTTAAGTACATAAAGGGCAATTTCATTTACTAAGCTAGGGAGATGTTTCTCTTGTTCACAAGAAGAGTGGGAAATCTGTGGACCTTAGATTAATTTCCGTGTAGTTTAAATGATAGTCTTGATATTTTTTCCTTTGCTTCTGTAAAACTCAGCCTGTTGGCTGCTGCAGTTTCTTTCTTAAGAGATATTGGCACAAGGTCTTTCAAAAACCTGAAGTGAATCAACTAAAAATCACATTTTAAATTATTTGCTTAAACAGAGTGTTACTGTTGGTGCCAAGAAAGACCTCCCAGAGCAAAAAGACTCCAACCCCTCTGTGCTTTGTAACTGTAAAGGGAAACACTCCAGCAGTGGATCTACTAGTTTATATTAATTTATGAGGGCTATAATCCAAAATTGCAGGTTATTTTGTATGATGGGAGACAGCAGCTATGGCTCTGTCTCTTCATCCTAGGACACAGCTCCTGTACAACTGGTGAAGCCTTGTGTTTCCCTAGCAGTGTCCTAGACTGTGTCTCTTGTATCCCAAATTAATGTGTTGAGCGGTATCGGGAAGCATTTCCAACATGCCTGTCTCTGCAGCTAAGATGTGCTGAGCGCGCTGGGCTGTGCCTACTTCTGTACTAAGGGATTGGCTGCATCCCTAATTCCACCAATTTTCAACACCAGTGAGGATGTTATGGGGCAAAGTGTAAGGATTTGCTGTAGAAACCTGAGCAGGGGTTGGGGGATGTTTTCTCTTGGCAGCGCTAGCAAAGGCTTTCAGATTCACCCTCACATGCAGAAAGCCTGATTTGTTTCCCATCTGCAGAGCGTTGTCTTCTCTTTTCTGACTCATGGGCTATGCTGAGTAACCTTGCAGGGCCCATGAGAAAACTTCTTTTGACACTGTAGGTCAAGGTTGTTTGTCCCAAGATGACTATACCATGAGCCCATCCCAGACTGCCTAAGGAGCTTGACTGCACAAGGGGAAGCATGAAGGCCATCTTCTGCTGTGACCGACAGGCTCTTCAAATTGTGCCAGAGGCCCTTCCCAGCTCTTATTGCCTATATTTCAGTGAAGGCATCCTACTGAAGGAAGGAAATAAAGGAAATGATATGATATGAGTTGCTTAAGGCCAAAAAGTCATCATCATTGCAGGGATGAGCCCCACTCCCTGTCTAATGGCACTGCAATCTCTATACAGTAATAATTCACAGTTTTATGTCACCAAAAACACTTCTTACAATACCTCTGAAAATCAGTTTAAAATGCTTAGATACACAGAGAGATCAATTACCCCAAATTCTATTTAATATGAGTATTTTTGCAGATCATGGGCAGGCCTTAACTGAGGTGCCAAACCCAAAGATGCTTTGGGCATGGAAGCTAGATAATCTGGTCTTCCACCCTGTGCATCAGATCATCCACTCCTCTGGACTGATGAGCAAGAAGATTTCAGAAATTTTTCAACTTTTTCTATGCTGAAGCCCTTTCATTTCTCTCACTCCCATCACTAAAGTCATCTAGTTATTTCTGTACAATTTCCTTATTCTTCTCTGAGTTGATGACACCTGAGCTTTTGAAATTCTGCAATTCCACTGCAGATTTCTTTTTAGTAATGTTGTTAATGAAAATATGAGAATATCGTCACATCACTCCTTGAGGAACTCCAGAAATAATTTCTACATCCCAACAGTTCCCCTTTGTGTACATTCTGTTCTCACCTCCCCATTAGTCAGTTGATTCTCTGCAATCCTGGATAATGTCTCCCATTTTGGATCTGCATTGTCATAGTGTCCTAGACACTGGCTCGTGTCACAGCCAAAGTGTGATGAGGCCAGCTGATTTCTGAGGCATAAATGTGCCTGTTTGGTACTTTTTCACCAGTCTGTGATGAGATACTTTCTACAAACATTACAGACCTGGATGCCTAATTGCTGTAATTCTCAAGTGTTTTTTCCTGTCACAATCTCTGTTAATATTCTGTAGATGTGCCAAAGATATTTATCCCAGTCAGAGTTTTAATTGCGCCTATATTGAGTAGCACTATCCCCAATTGGTCTGTCACTCAAGATACTGGTCACTAGAGGAACAATAAGCTCTTCAATGGTCCCCATTGAAGGAACATCCATTTCATTTATCTTTTCAGGCTTTCCCACCAGCTGGCTTCCTGCCCACCTCTTTTGGTTTCTGAAGAAACACTGCCTTTGCTTTCATCCCCTAAGACTGACCCCTTTACAAAAGATTGCCAATCAAGCTGAGATTAAGATATTCATATGAAGAGAGTAAAGACACTTGCCTATTTAAAACTTAGGGCCCCCCCAAAGATAAAAGGATTGCACTAAATCCAGTGGAAACATCAGTGTGAATTGGCTTCATCTTGCCTTTTACATATAACATTTTCTATATTGAACATGTTAAGTGGCTGAACCACTTAACTTGCCAAATTGAAACAATTCTCAATAATAAAACTTTATTCTGTACTGAGTGTTCTGGGAATATAAACTTCTATGATGTAATTCTTGCCCAAAGTAAATGAGGTAGCTCTTGATTTCAGTGAAACTTTGTTAATTTATACCAGCTGAAATTTTGGCTCATAGTTTTATTTTTCCTTTTCTTTTTTTTTTTTCCAAATTTCCTGTAAGTCCTCTGCTTGAAATCTCACATGGATCTGGTAGGCCACAGCATTTTATAGTGGTTCACTGAGATATATATGGCTGGGAGTAGGCCAAGAGAAAGGTTAGTTAAATATTTGTCAGAGGAATGTTGTATCTCCTATGTAGAGTAACTGATTGGCATCAGGAATCTTATCTCCCCTCATAGCACAGGAAGAGTGGCACCAGGCTAAATTGTCAATAAAACAACCATGAAAGGAAGACATTTTGACACTGACCTTGTGAAATTCTGTTCAAAGATACAAGCATAAGAAAAAGATGCTGTGTAGAAATGGAACGCAAGATACGGGCTCTGTGGGATAAAATCCTAACAGCAGAATGGAAAATGAATCTAGGATGAGTTGAGCATTGGCCAAATCCTTCATCCTAGTGAGAGAGTTTTCTGTATGAGCAGTCCTGTTTAGACCTTGTGATATGCAGTATGCCCCTCAGCATAAGGGAACATAGCCACAATGAGGCCAAAACATGAAATTTACCCCCAGATCACACTTACATAGATATAGGTTAAGAAAGCAAAATAAATTAAGTCCTTTTAAAAAAAATAGCACAGAAAGAATCAGGGTGTAGGGACAGAGAAAGAATATGGAGATGCGTGACACTTTCTGCTATTATTTTTTTCTATCAATCAGCGGCAACCTTTTTTGTCAGTTAGCTCTCTTATGGTGATAAGAATTGGATACTTTCACACCAGTATGAACCTCAAAATAAAAATGCTACGTTTTTGCTTTTCTACTCTTCCATTATTTTTTGATACTGGGAAGCTCTGTCAACCTGCCTTCCTCAGGCTACTTTATTTTATTTTTTTTTTAAATCAGTTTTTCTAATTGAAATGTTGCCTCTGTTTTTAAATGTAGGTGCAGTTTCAGTTACCAAAAAAAAAAAAAAGTCTATGATGTTTGGACCATTTTGTGTTTTGAAATAGCAAATCTTATGATTTCTTGTTTTTTTATAAATAAATATTAGAAAATGGATCAGCTCTTGGATGTTTGTCGATTGAAAACATTGTGATAATTGAAGCCTGATGAGAAAATGCAGCCAGACTGGGGAAGTCATCAGCATATTAATGAATATGAACATGAGATGCTGTCTTAGGATCCCATATACAAATGAATCATTTAATTAAGTAGCCTGGAATGTCTTTGAGACAAGGGCCGTGTTTTTCATTTACAGCACATCACACAATGGCCTCTAGTTGTTACAATAACATTAATGATACTCATGGGAGTGGAGGTTTGTGTGTTCTATAAAAATACCTAAGATAAAATATTCAGTGCTGGACATCTTGCTTTTGGCATCTTATGCCAAAAGAATTTCTGCAATGAGAAAAGACTTCAAGAAAATGTGAGGCATAGCTAAGGAAAAAAAAAGAGATTCCAAGCGGCACCTGAGCAGCTGCCTTTGCCTCTTCTGGATAATGTTTGTGTGGTTACTTGGTGGCTAGAATGAAGTCTTTGATACTTATCCAGAGTCAAAAAAAAAAAAAACCCAACAACAACAACAAAACATGTATCCAGCATATTCACATGAGTTTGAATTCATATCTATGGCTTTATATCAAGATATCGTAATTGTTTTGCTTCACCAAAGATTTAAAATTTTATCTATAACATAATGCAGCAAGTAATGCAGTAAGTACTGTATATAAGTATAGAAGTCCAAATATGAAGGAGAGATTATTTAGAATTATCAAGTGTTGAATGTAGCAACATAGTAAAACTGCACTTAGAAAAACAGAGCAAATATCAAGAAACTCTTCTTAACAGGAAGATCTATTATTAGACTAGTACAAGCTCCCAAAAGAACTGGTATAGCCCCACAGCATGAGACTTTTAAAATGAGATCGGACAAAACATTCAGTAACACTCTGTGGAAAGCGTGTCCTCTCTGATGGGCTAGATGACCTTGCCATTTCTTTGTTCTGTTTGCCTTAATCTTTGAACAATAGTGCAGTGAACCAGTCACTGCTTTTCAACCACACTTCTGAGGAAACAAAAATCCAAGAGTGTGTCTGCTTGGTTTAAGGTTCTTATCCCTAGTCTGTTAAGCAGGGCTTGTATTGAACAATAGGCATTTCTAATCCATCACAATGCCAGGTATTAATGAACGTCCTGTTGAAATTCAGAACCGATTCTCCCTCTTGAAGGAATTAATGACCCCAAATTTCCTTTGCAGATGAAAGAAAAAAGGTCCAATCTACATATTTTATTTAGAGACTTCCAGAGGAAGTTGGGATTCTCTTTATTCTTGTATAATATGGTATATTCCAGCTTTGGTAAAAAGCAGTTACCTGAAATTCGAAGGGAACCCAAGCAAAAAGGGATTCTGCATATAACCTCTGAATACTGGAGACACAAAAAGCTTGTAGTGGGTTTTCCTCCCCTAACCTCAGCTGCATAAAAGCCAAGCATCTGAAGCAAACCAGTAATCTGAACTCCCTCTGTAGTCAGCAGAAAGAGCCGTCTTCAGAGGATCACTGATCCTGCCCATGTCGGGCGTTGCCTTCTCTCCATTGAGTATAGAGCTTTCCATGGCTAATCTTAGATAAAATGAATTCTGGCCATGGTGATTAGTTTCTCTGCTATGTGAATGACCTTCTCCACTTGAATTGCACAGATAGCAATGGATAAAATTACGTCAAGATGAAAATACTCTCTAAATAATTTAATTTTCTTTTCTTGCAATACCTTGAGGTAAAACTAAAGTTATCACTCTGTGCTTCCTTACTTTCCTTCTGTGCTTCCTTACTTTCCTTGATCAGGCTTGTATCTGTGTCATACAAATTAAGCCATGAATGAAGTCCATGGATATTAATTTGTGTACAAAGGAAAACCACAGCCACATTCAAAATTCTATGTAGAAAGAATATATATGCTTGTGCAGGTAGCAAGACTGTTACTTATGTGATGGCATAAGGCTGAACCTGAAGAGGAAAGAAAATGCTGCAGCATGTTTCTATTGAATATAGGGAAAGTATAATGCTGTGCTGGGGTTAAAGCATTCTAACTTCAACCCACCCTTGTAAATTTTTATGTAAAGAACAACAGATTGGCAGTGGTCCTGCATGGAGCATCATCTACTCCTGGTGAAATCTTGCTGCATCAGTTCTGTTCCATCTGCAGACCTCTAAAGGCTACAGATCTTACTCCTAGGGTATGGCCGGTCTGAACAATTTTTATGCCACCTGAGCCATGCACAGCAACTTGGGTGCTTTTGAGAATATACTCCATAATACTCTTCCACAGAAAACTTCAGTAAATCAAGATTTTCAGTATGTATATCCCACGTATGCCTTAAAAAACGATGGTAACCATTCAGCATCCAGTCTACACCCTACACTCGATACAGGAGTTGCTCCAACTCTTTATACTTCCTGTATCCTGCAGGTATCCACTGCCACCCTGAACAATCCCTGAGCATACTCCTGGGTGATGAGATCCTGTGCTTTGAACAGGAGCTTTGAATACTGTTTTGCAAACCGTGGTGTTCAAAGCTCCAGCCTGGAGCGGGGGAACAAGTGTGCATGTGAACTGTAGTGTAAAACTATTGATGAGATTCCCAAGATCCTTTTTGTAATACTTAACAGCACTGATTATGAACAGGTGAGCACCAGCTGTGAGCAATTGTCCTGAAGGGGGTCCTGGTGAACTCTGCAACTGCTGCAATTCTCTCCACTGCCCAGTAGGAGATTTCAATCCCCATATGTGTGATCATTGGTTCGATAAACTGAGTGGGAGCTGGGGCTATTTAGAAGTACAGCCAATTCAGCCAATTCACCATTATCCATGGGTGGATTTTGCCCATAAGCCATGCAGAAGGTGCTGAGAGACTCAGCCCTGAGCCACCTATGTCATCATTTATGAGTGCAGGCACAGCGTGAAACAGATGCACCCATGCTGCTTTCAGAGCCAGTGCTGGTCTCAAAGTAGTGAAGCTATATTTATGTGGCACTAAATTCAAGTTTATAGGCTATCTTGGTTTAAATTAGCTCTTGAGATGTTCCTGCAGTGTTGAGTTTGAACTGGAAGATCTACGGAGACCCTTATGAGTGAGATAGTCTCTATGTACCCCTGGCAGAGCATGGAGTGCTTCTGCAAGACCACTTTGGGCAGCTCTATTCACCATTTGCCAGTGCCTGCTACTCAGAGAATGGTTGTTTTTGGCTCAGAGTTTTCTGCTGTATCTCAAATCATAATGATTCTGGGTTTTTTTGATTGTTTGTTTGTTTTGCTTGTTTTTGCACCACACTGGACCTCCTGGAACCCAGTGTTGTTGTGGACATCAAGAAAGCCATTGGCTACTCCAGCCATTTCTAACAGTAGGATTACCCAGGGTTATATGTCATCCAGGATACCCCTTCCTGATTATAGTCTGCAAATTTATCTTATTCCTCCTAAATGCTATATTACTAAGAGTGTTGCAAGGCAGGAAAGGATGCACAGCTACAGCACTTTTAAAATGCACCTCCCATTCGGAGTCAAATCTCTGAAGGGTCCTTACAATCGATTGATCTCTTAGCCCTAAGATATATTCTGCAGTTAAAGAGCGTAGGCCTAAAAGGGGTCTCTTGGGTGCAGGCAATCACATTATATAATCCCTTTTATGAGTTGATTAAACTTAATCTTAAAAGTAGTTAATATGTTTTAGCTCCAAATGTTCTTACTTGCAATTTTTTTCTAGTAAACCATTGCTGATGTTTGTGGGTGTTGCAGTTTCCCATCCAAATGCATTTATTTGTTTCTTGGAAATACAGGCACATTTTGCACTGGACACTCTCTGAAAGCCGGTAGGTCCACGGGGATCTCGATCAAACTGCCTGTAATGTTGAGCTCACAGGGAAAAAGCTATTTTTTTTTTTCTGTGGAGCATACAGAAGAAGAATCAAGGGTCAGATCAGTCCTTTGAACTGTGCTGGCTTTGCAGGCTTTGTCAGAAGAAAAAGCAGCAACCCCATTTTTCTTTTTTTCATAAAATGAAAACACTATTGATACTCAAGAAAACAGATCTGCTGAGTAAGATGGTAGCCAGTTTTCGGAATGTCAAGGGACTTTTCAGAAGTCAAGGGACTTTTCCAAGATCAGACAGCTTCATGCAACAAAGTTAGAAATACAACGCAGACTTTCTAATTCTCTGTAGCATCTCCATTTCTTTCTTTTTTTTACAATAATTATTACTAAAGTTTGATCACTGACCTGAGGGATCAAGGTATCTAAGTTGCTTGTGTATTACAAAAGAAAAAGAAAACATCTTGTAGGATGTTTTGTGGTTTAACTGGTGAAATCCTGGCTATCAGTGTTGGTAGCTTCCTTCAGTTATGGCAATGGTTACCAGATCAAGGTTTCAAGGACTCAGTTTGCAGTTTCCATGTGCTTCTTGAATTTCACTCAGTTGGGTTCCTCTGCAAGCTATGAGGAAGTCACAGTCTCTAAATGGCCTTCTTGTTTCAGGATGATCAGCAGAAGTATGGCGAGAATCAGAATGATCTAAAGCAAATCCTGTTCAGTCTTGTGGGAACCAAGTGTGATACAAAATCTATAAGAAGTGAATTATAATGGTGGCAGGTACAGTGTTTTCTTCAGATGAAGTTGGCATTGCTGGGTTTATTTAAGCCTGTGGAAAAAAATATGAGAGAGGACCCAGAATTCTTTTCTAGATCCTCTTCTGGCTTCTGTGTAGTGATGCCAGCCTGCTTTGTCCCTGAATTTGTCAACGCCACAAGAGCATCAAAATTGTTGGTTTGATGAATGAAGAAGAATAAAAATGAATGGATGGAAGATGCTGTACATAAAAGTGAGTTGATGGTGACTACAAGAATATGAAAGTCCTTTGCCAGTCCTTCCAGGGTTAACCTTCCCTATGGAAACCCCATGCATGTTCATTCTGCTTTGGAAATCTGCTTCCATTGCAGGGATGACACAACCCATGCAGTACAGTTCCCAGGACAGAACACTGTGAATTTGCTCAGTGAAATCCTCAAACTATTCATCTCTCTAAATAAATCAAACCACTGATGTTTACAGTTTTCTTATGAGTCACTCAAACATCCAAGCAGAAGAAAATCTAGACATGAGCACTAGGAAACAGAGCTTGTGTGAAAATGTCTAATTCTGAAATTACAAAAGGCACCAATAGAATGAGGGATTAAATTCAGTGCATTTCTCACTGGCTTTAAAAAAATACAGGCTACATTCCTGCCATTTTAAGGCTAAGAGTGAAAACGATTTATAGAAGTGGGATTACGGACAAGAGTGACTGAAGAGCATGTTTTCTATTCCCCTACGGATGGAGGCAGGTTCCTGATCTCTACTACCTTTATTTAATTTCCCTTCAAATAATCCCAGCATGGAGATTTTCATTGCTTCATTTTTTTTCCATTCACCCTATGGTAACCAATCACAGTGACAAATGCTGTCTCACTAAGTGATAGGCAACGCATTTGTCTCCCTTGAAATTCTTCCTCTTCTCTCATTCCTACACACTTTTATTTATCAGAATTTCATTCATTCCTTAATATATAGACAGGATCCTGAAATATTATAAGTAATCCTACCTCCAGAGACATCTGGAAAGGCACACCCACTGATTCCCTGCAAGCCAGCCTTTGTATATGAGAAATGGGCCCTTTTTCAAAGACAGAAAGGGCCATTGCCCTGTCTTTGAAATATCTCAAGTTTGGTATTCAGTGAAGATAAATATGAGTCTTTCTTTAAATTACTTTTCACTCTGAACTGATGTGACATTTATCTCTACTGGAGTGTTGACTATATGAAAAGCTGAAGCTTGTTTAAAGAATGCTGCGGAACTAGAACGATTGCAATCCATCTAATTACCAAGCTTGGATGTGCCACTGCTGCAAACTTCAATTACCACCACTAAAGCATCAATTGAAAGCTTCAGCTGATTCCCAGAGAGCCAGACACTTCCAGACATTTCATGCATTATACAGATGTTTTGCTGCTCCTTCAGTCATTAATGGTTCACTGTTTTGAACATTTGGGACTTGTGTAACATGAGAAGTATGCTCCAGATGTAAGACAATTTCAAGTGAACTCTATCTCTTTAAACCACGTCTTGCCAATTGTTTCCCTAGTAGGAACTGATGACCTCATGCTGAATGCCTTTTATTTTTCCCCAGTGTTATAAGATAAATTTTCCCATAGGTTTGTTTACAGTTCCTAGGAATCCATATTTCCATGGGTTTCAAAGGCCCAATACTACAGAAAGATCTCTTGGACAGAATGCTGTATGCACTCAGCTTGCTTTGCAGGTGGAGCTGCTAATTTTTAATATGTCAATATTGCTGTCTGCACTTGTAAGGAATAGCTCCAAAATGTGCAAAAATTACCTTGTAGTTTAGCAAAGCTCTGGAAATTTTGTGGGTAACACCTGTTGTGATCAGCTCACCCTTGTTTCACTTTGACACAACTCTTAATAACTCATTCGGATTGATTCCCTTCTGGCAATTTGTTTTTAAGTCATAATTGGTATAATAATAGAAATCCTTCTGTATTCTTCTGTATTCAACTTTAAAAAGTTTCAATCTTTAATTCCTGAATAGTGAAGGAAGTTTCAAAATTAAATGTCAATTTGAACTAAAGAGTCAAATCAGTTTATTTGGAAGACATTGAGAAGAAACAGTTCTATTTCCAAAAATGTCTGTTTTCAGATGCAAATCAGCTGAGTGGGTCACCAAAGTCATTGCTTCTGTGTCAGTTATGTTGCTCACATTTGCTGAGGCAAAATTTGCACCTGTGCAGAACAGCCAGCTCCAGAGTTAAATCAGCGTTTATGGGCCTATCCCAGTGGCTTCGGACACTGTTGACTTGTACCCAGCTCTTAGGGGAGTATCCTACAAAAAGACCACTCTGCCTGGAAGAGGGATGAAAATCCTGGCCAATGTCATCAGTCTAAAATAGTCTCTGGATCTTTTGTTACTATTTTTTCCCCTTAAAGACAAAATTTGCCTTCACTGACAACCATTAAGCAATCTTGTTTTACATGTCTATAATTCGTACTCTCTTTTGATATATATTCTATCTTTAACTGTATGTGGTTTTACCAGGAAGGCCTGTAAAGCTGATTAACATCAAGTTATTATTATTTTCAAACAAAAGACAGGTTCAGAGGGAAGTTTTTGTTATTATTATTAATATTTTCCCCAAAGGGTCCCAGAAATGAATGGCAGAATTTCTGAGAAGATGCCAACTTGAATGAACAACTTTATCTGGGGTTGGAAGGTGGGAGCTTGTGGCTGTGATTATGGTGTACTTCTGTCAGTGCATCTTCCTGTCATTTGCAGGTAATGTTGAAGCATATTTGGAAAATAAAGTGAAAAAAAAAGCAATTTAATTTGAGCAGTGCTTTCTAGTGTAAAGTGTTTTATGTCATGAACATTTTTTTCTCCAAGGCTATGGTCTGATACAATAACAAATGCTAAAACACTCAGTGCTGCCTTGAAGCAATTGCCACTCAGTCTTTTTCAGAAAGCAATATTTGAGTGTTGAATGAGACCAAGCACAAGAAAACACAAGGATGGATATCTCAGTACTCTTCAAACAGTGGAAGAAATCATTTGAACAGCAGAAAGGCACAGGCAGAGCATTTCAAAAATGTTTTTTTCAATGTATGTTACATGCAAAAGAAACCCCAAACTTGACCTTCACCTTCCAAGCTTGATAAAGCTGTTCATATGATTTTCCATAAAATGATGATGGACATATTGTTAACAAATATTGTACTCAATTAGCTACATTCCACAGACAGTGAGCTACAGGCAAGGACACTTGCAATTTTTCAGACAGACTTTCAACTTATTTTAGGTGATAATATCAAAATTAGAAGTGGTAGAATACAAGTGTACACAACTGCTCTGTGAGAAGCTATGTCTGAACTGAAGACCAAATACCAGCGATTTTTGGCAAACAGAAAATTGCTAGCAGTTGATGTCATGGCATATAAGAAACAAATGAAAACCGTGCTGAAACAAATGAAAAACATCCTTGTTTTAAAAATACGTGCTATTAGAATTGCCCCAAGAAGTAGTCAGGTTGACAGTAGTTGAGGAAAGGTAATGACTTTTAAGTTTGGAAATGTAGCAAAAGCTCTAGAGGAAAGATGCAGCTAATGCAGAATTCCTGACTCTAACATTGATTTTATGCGGATGTTAAGGATGAAGAGTATAAAAATGTAAAGTGTCCAGTTTCACATCCTCCAGAATCTTTTCCCAGCAGCTTCTGGTAAGGAGGTGTATATTCCTTTTTCATAGTCACTACTAGATTTGCATTCCATAAAGCTGTCTAATTGCTTTTTGAACTCATCTAAACTCTTGTCATTTCATGAAAAGTACTTGCTTTTTTAAAAATCTTCTACCTGATAATCATTGCTTACCTTCGAGCTCCAGTTTTAGGGGAAGGAATGAATAATCATTCCCTAATCATCTGCTGTTTGTTACTCATGGTTGGTTTCATACATTGGCCTAATCATACTGAGAACTAAAAATATTCAGTTAACCTTGATGCCTATATACGGGGAGGAAAATGCACTGGAAGAAAGTAAAATACATATGATTCTTTGAGATTCCTTATAAGATTCTGAAATCAGTGAATATAAGGTTTTGTATGCCCAGTGACTTTGGACAATAATGAAAACAGACAGCTTATGGAGTTTTCTGGAAATTCTCCTTACTTTGGAAATGCTTGCAGGAGCACTGCAACTGTTAGAAACTTCAAAATGTCAAATAATGATAAACAGCAATGCAGAAAATTACAAGTCCTTCCAGTAGGCATGGTGGTGAAAGTCATACCTGAGTGTTTGCAGAGCTATTCCTGGTGCTGCAATGATCAAGACTAAAAATCTGCTGGGCTTGCTGTGACTAAATCAAGACAACTCACTTTCCAGTGGAAAACAAACAAACACAGATTTCTATAGTAAGACAGAATTTAGCATGTGCTTTTCATGACACTAAGCTTGAGCAGGGTTAGCTCATACACTCTATGTAATGCAGGTATTTCAAGATGGATCTTTGCACAGACTAATTGCATGGCCATATGCTCTGCTTCTCAGGTCAGTCTGAATGCTGAAGTGAATTCCATGCTCTGTATGACTGCATCTTAGACATACCTTGTGAGTAATCCAGGAACCACATCTTTACTTATGGAGGAGAAAGTGCAAGTGCTGGCAAGAGAAAAAAGGCATGTGGAGGAAGAAGGCGGTTCTTTTTGTGGGTGTGCCTGAGGAACACTAAATTGTTAAGTCTCCAGATAGGTGTCAGCTCAAAGGGCCTGTGCTTATTGCAGAAAATGATGCAAGCTCTATGCTGGAGCTGGTGATGAGGAATTCTAGGATGATTACTTGTTAACGCAGACCAGAGGCGAAGTACCCATTGGTCTGGTCAGGTTGCAAACTAGAGGTGATCTGTTAGACAAAAGAGGATGTGATAACATTGGGAAGAATGGATCTGTGTACATAATCTGGTGACTCCTTATCTCTAGTCAGCTGCAGACCCAGTGAGAATTTGCTGACCGGAAAGATCCAATCTCCTCTCCAGAAGTTATTCTGTATGCCATTAATAAAATAGGAGTGCCGAAAATATGAATTGTGAGCACTGGAAAGATTATTCCTGTTAATTATTGAAATATATTTGGATGTGAAATGATGCTCTACTTTCATTATTTTATTTGCATAAGCCTCATCCTGAGTATCCTTGGACAGGTACAATTCAATAAACTGTATTCAGAGGCCTGTCTCTGCATCCTATTTTGAGGTACCCACTAAGGACCTGGATGGGCAAAGTCCATGTTCTTTATAGATATACTAAAGAAAACATTGTTTTGCTGGTGCTGGGTGTAACCTGAGGACCACAGACAATTTTTGCCCTATCCTTAGTTTTCAGGACAACATATCTGTCTCAAAGAACAATAAACATTAGAATCCCATTCATGGCTGAGGCTCTGCTTCTGGCTCTGATCTCAGATGGTTTAGTATTCAACTTTGTTGGAGAAGAAAGGAAAGTGAATGTTCATAAATCATTCATAATGAGCCAAATGACTATTTTCAGTAGCATTGGCTTGTAACAGATGGGATGGATCTCAGTAATTTATATGCCTCTAAAAATCCTAAATAGTTGCTGCTATTGCAGTATACTTCCTAACTTTATCACAAGATAATTTCCCTTGGCTGTGGAATTAACTTCCTGCACTGGATGATTAAGATGGTTTTCTCAAAGAATTATAACTGGTAGGAGTTTTTAGGTGGTCTAGTGCTTTGTAGAAAGTTCTGCTTAAGTGTGATAAAATAACAGTGAGCCATTGCTGCCTCTTACACTGTGCTGTGGTTTGTGTGAGTGGGTTTACTCACTTCGCTCTGTCAGTTTTAATACTTGCATGTCTCTTCTAGTGGCTGTGATCTGTTTGTACAGGATTCACAGCAATGAGGAGTCACACTTCTGTAAAACTCTGTGTACACCGGTTTGAGACGAGTTATTATTAACAATGAAAGTTAAAAAAAATCACCTTACTGCAAGTCATTAAGAAAACCAAATCATTGAGTTTAAAATATATGTATATATGTATTTATATCTTCGGAAAAGGAAACAGCCAATATAACTGCAAACTACCGGTCTGACCACTCATTTTTCATTCTTACAGCCACAGAACATACACGCAAAGAAAAATCCCCTATCTCAGAGGTTAAAGAGAACTTAGACTGGTTTCTTGCTTAAATGAAGCTGCGGAAGCTCCTGAAGGCTGAAATTCACACCTGGGCGGACAGCCGGGCACAGAGACGAAAGGTTGGGTCCAGTGGCCAGCACAGTGCTCCAGTTCCTCACTTTTAGACCCTGGCAGAGAATTTAAAATTATACAGCTATTTGCTTTTCTTTGAGTGCGTTAGGCTCATTTTGAATGTGCCCATGGATCCACAGCCCTGGGCTGTGGCCAGGGTGGACAGCCCTGATCCTGCAGTGCATTCTGCATGCCTGAGATGGAGCCGGGCATGTGCTAAAGGGCAAGCCTGTGTGCCCAGAGACCTTTGGAAGAAACTTAAAGAAAGGAGGGAACTGGTTAAATTTAGTGCAGCTCTCAATTTGGGATTTAGGTGCCTAAGTTCTGCCTCCATCCCATTTAAGACTGCTAAATCCTTTACTGCTCCTTGCAGTCAGCAATGATTCAAGCCTGGGTGCTGAAGCTATTAAAAATTGTATGAGACTTAATCTTCTGTCCTTGGCTGTCCTTCGGTGGGGTTGCTCCTGGCTTACTTTGGTGACTAACTTGTAAATCAGCCTGGTCTTGGCTCTCTGGCCAGAGCTGAGCAACTCCCTGTTTGCAATAACAACCTCTAACCACAAAAAGACTGAAATTTGCCGGTTCCTACAGCCGTATAAATCACGAGAAACCTCATTAGCTTCAACTGGGGCTGCTTCTGATTTTCATTAGTTTAACTGGATAACAAACTTTGGCTGGAAATGGACACGAGCAGCAAATCAGCCTCAGCACACCCATAAGATGGAGGAGGGCTTCATCTTTTAGCCTGGTGTACTGGTGTATGCTGCCTCCTCCAGCAGCAGGGGAGGCAGAGTGCATGGATGTCTTTTCATCTTTCAGCCCTATTCCGGCTGAGTTTAAAGAGGAGAGTCTGGACGATTTTTCTTAGGGATCTTTGCATTGAATTACCCTTCGCACCAACATCCTGGAAATTGGTGCTAAGGGGAAGTGTAGCTGGAAGCAAGCGGCAACAGATTCCTCTGCTGGTACCAAGTGCAGTTTATTTCAGGCAGTTTGTTTGAGTCATGCATCCTCAACCACCAACTGTTAATTTCAAACCTGGCCCCCATGTTGGCTAGCCAGGAAGACTGTGTCTCGGAGATAATTCTTGGCTGTCCCCTGCTGCGGCAGGACTGCGATGGAGAAATATTTCACCGGGCTCAACCAGCCCTGAATTCCTGGAGACAAATTCAGGCCTTTGCTAATATCATAAAAAATTGCATTGCTTACAACTGTCACCATTTACATAAAGCAATATCCATATGGTGATTGTTTTATTTATGTTTCCCTTACTTCAAGGCAGAGGAAGCCAACAGCTGGAGCTGTAAGATAGAGGCATCCACCAGTTACTAGGTTGTGCTGTTCATGAGGCTGATAAGCTTTTATCACCTACTGGGAGTTTGAATCTTGTCTGAGTGATAGCATCCATCCTTTGAAAACAGAACAGAGCTCTCAGTGTTTGCTTGTCTGAAAGGAAAGAGTTTATAATCCCAGACTTTATAGTGACTGTGAGCTAAACCACGACATAGCTTGATTGTCTTAATTTCTTGACTCATTTTGTTGCAAGTCACAATACAAGCATTTGCTTCCTTTGCATCAAAAGAATTTAATTGTGTTTGCATTACTTCCTCGCCTGTATTCCTCACCACTGGAAGTCTTAAAAAATCTCCTACTCCCATCTGACTTTGATTCTGTTAATCCCTACCCATCTGTACACTTTTGAATCAATTAAAAGGCTTTTTATGGTTTGTAAGGAGAAAAAGTGTAAATGAAAAGCAATTCCTTTTGCCATAATATGTGTAACCAGAGGACATTTGAAACAAAACAGGAAAAAGGGTTACTTAACTGGATTGTTTCTACTGCACTTTTGATTTCGTACCAAAGGAGGCAAAGGGTAGCTATTGATATTTAGTTTTTTATAATAAAAGTAACATTATAGACCCAGTTACACTGCAGCTGGATATGATCTGTATAGAAAAATCCACAGTTAAAGAAGACAGGAAAGTTTTAGAAGGCTTATTTTTCATTAATCTACAGAATAATCCTCTCACCCTATTTCTGCATCTGCATTTCCAGTGATTCTAAAGCAATTTCATCCCTCTCCACAGAAAAAGAAATCTGGCCTATTTCTTTGATTAGCCAAATAATTTTGCAAGAAGATACAAAACTACAGGAGTCTGCTCCAACCATTCTGTCATTTTGATTTTACATCTTGGTGATTATGTCTGTTGATGAAATGGTTTTACGGTGGTGTAAAATATGAAGGAGTCAGGAACACAGAGGAATTAATTTTCCACAAAAAAAAAAATCTGTCTGCTTCTCACAGGGGGTATAGATGGGGAGCACAACCTCTGAAGTCACCCTGATAAGGTTAAGAGTTGGTCGCTATATAATGTTTTGCACCAAGGAATCTGTGTAAGACACAATGGCATAAACTCCATAACTCCACTGTTGGCTTTGTTGCTTCTTACTGATTTCTGTGCCTCAACAACCAAGCTCTCAGAAATGGCTGTAAAAGGAACTGCCAACTGGCAGGACCAGAGCCCCAGAGTGCACAAATGGGCACTGCCATGAGGAAGAGCCTAAGCCACGTCTTCCAGCCTCAGATGCTGCTTTTGTAGGGACAAGCATTGCTTTTAGGGACAGATTGTCTGCTTTGGTGCAGTTCTGTTTTATTTGGTGTAAAAATCACCCTTTGCTATACAAACACTTTGGAAACTGGTGCTACAGAGACCTGATCCTCCTTAGCAGAGCCTCTAGAGAGACCAACGAGTCCTGAGAGCTGGTTTTGGTAGATAACTTTTCTGAAGAGGCCTGGTCTTTCCAAAGATGGGGCATCCTCCCTCCTAAAGGTCAAAAAAGCGTAGTTCTGAGAAAACCCAGGGCAAACACTAGACATAATCAATACCAACTGATTTAGTCAATCTTGCCTTATATTATCATTGTGTTGATATGACTTAAAAAAATAAACTTTAACTACTTCTCACATAATCTCATAATCTTCCCCCCCGCCAAAAAAAAGGCCAGAATTCCAGTCCACGGTTAGGAGGATCTAGCGTGCTACAGCAGTAACACATTAACCCCAGCTGTGATGTAAAAGGTGTATTTTTGCCTCTGTAGTTATGCTTGGACTGTCATACTAGCATCCTACATCCTTAGACCCTTACAGTAGTAGAGTATCTGAATTAGGAAATTTGGTTTTCACCTGTGAAATAAGGAGAATGGCCTTTCCTTAGTGTTGTGAAGTGCTATGACAGTAATCCACAGGTGCAGAGGTGTTATAGATCCTAAGCATACTTAGAATAAAAATGAGAGCAGAGAAGACCATCAGACTGTGACTGTAACCAGTATTAGGAGGTCCAACAACTAAGTCAGCAATGCACCACAGTGAGCCTGCTCTGAATTTGATGTCAAAGGTTCTTTCGACCATTGGTGCTCTCCTCAGGAGTAGGAGCAGAAGTAACAGTAAAGAAATGGGCTAGGGAGTTCAGATGGGGATGGCAGCACTGCATGGCAGGGCAGGGAAGTTGAATTGAAGGAAAAGGCAATGCAGCAAAACCCCCTCTCTGCAAACCATGGTGATCTCCAAGGATGAGTTTCTTGCCCAGCCACCTCTTACAGGGTGACATGACCAAATACTGGACTGAAGGAAATGTCCTTCCATGGCAATGAAAGGAGAATGAACAATGACGAGAATTAAAGTAGCACAGGCAACATAGGCTAAAAAACCGCCCCCAAAACCACAGCCAAGCAGCAAAGATGCACATCCATTAATCCAGAAAGAGAGGTGAAACCATGGCCAGAGCAGCGAAGGATGTGGGGATACAGCTGCAGGGACAAAGTTCATGTCTGGGCCAGTATCAGCCTCAGCTGTGCACACTGATTTAAAGCTTCCAGATATTACAATGAGAGCTTTATCTGACATGCATATCCAGAGAAATTCCTCCACAAAAGGTTTCACAGTGTTTAATGGAATAACAAGGTGGAGAGCAGGCAGAGTGATGGGTACCCAGCACTTCTCAAGCATACAGGATATATGATCAGAAAAGAAACAGAAAGTACTTCAACTTAAATATGAGATTAGCTTACCCAGGGTCAGGTTCACATCCACATTTGATGTTGACCTTTATGAATTTACCCTGAGGTCAAACTAGCATGCTTTGACTTTGCTCTGTATTTGCATCAGGACGTCTTGTCTGCATTTCCCTGAGGAAACACACAAATTGCTATTAGGCACAGAGATAAGAAGACAAGCCCATCATTCTAGGCAAAAGAAGAAGCACAGAAATGAGTGTGCTGGAAAATAAGAGATGTATTTTGATATAGAAGGTTTAAAAATTCTTCTGACACTGATTTGAAGAAATCGCAAGGGGAAAAAAAAGAAATTTTCATCATGTAGAAACATACTGGAAGATATTTATGATGTAAATGATTTATGACCTTGTAACAAATAGAGGTAAATGTAAATGTCTCCCATACAGAAATAGTCACACATCTTTTTTGACTCTCTCAGTTGTGGTATATATTCAGTTGCTTCATACATACTGGCTATTTCTCAGAAGCTACAAATAAGCTCTTTCTCAGTAGATCATCATTCGCTAAATGAAGGTAGCAACTAAAGCTGTTGCTGTTATGGTTTTCTATGGGATTTGAATATCTACTTGTACCCATAAAAAATCTGAGTGGATTTGATTTCTGGATATTTTTCATCTCTTGCTTGAAGCAGGACAATCTCCAGTAGTAAATGAGATCAAGGGTAATTGTAATTTTTCTTTAAAGAGAAAATGAACAACTTAAATGTTAGAGTGTTGTAAATGGATCAGAAAGTTTCTGAGCTGAGACATGGCCAAGCCTTTCATCAGGTGTTGTCACCTATCAACCGAGTAACAGCAGAATTTGGAGCCATCTGAGATAATAATTTCTGTACTGCAGACACTGGTCATAGAAATTTCTCTTTTAGTCTGTTTGGTGTAATTTGCATAAAACAATGTTAACAATCAGTAAACAGGAAGTTTCTTTTGCCAGAAACTCTGCCTTTCCCCTGAAGGTGCTTCCTTGCTTCCTCCTCTTCCCTGAGCCCCATAATTCCCCTCTTAAACAGGCAGCTTTCCTCACCTGTATCATCTTGTTCCAGCCCCCAACATGGAGTTTCACACCTCCAAATTCCCTGTCCCAACGATCTATGTGGCTCTTTTGGGTGCCAGATGTTCTTCTTTGAAATTGCTGTAAACTTTTGCAAAGCCAGGCAAAATAACAAATACTCGTACTCTTATATCTAGGGGGAGCTTGAACTTTGCTCAGGTCTGGCAGCAGCCTCCCTCAAAAAATGAGGCCTCATTCCCATACACATTTGCCAGGGTCGCCTAATGATGGATTTTGATCTTTACTCATTTTTGGGATGGCCTATATGGAATTAAAATTACATGAATGGAAAGTCATACCAGGCAAGAAAAATATATGCTTGTATAAGGAAAATAAGAGGAGGAAAATGTGTTTGCAGAAAAAAGATGTCTCCTTTGCCTAAAATGTTTGTGTGGTGATGATGGGGAAGGAAGGAAGTGTTCCTTACAGAATATTATTTTCTCTGTTGCTTAAACACAGAAAAAAATACACCCCAAATTTTAAATGTAAAAGAGATGGGTTCGGTAGTTTTGTAACTGCAAATAGAAAAGGATCAGATTTGGGCTTGCTTTTGCAGTGCCTAAATGACTGATTTATGTTTTAATGGTTGCAGGAGAGGATTGGTAAACTGGTGTCTTTTTTGTTTTGATAATCTGATTGCTAATTCCTATGTTTTGCAAAAATCATTTAAACTCAAGTCACCAAACAAAGAGATTTGAAAGCTTCTGAACTGTGCCTATTTTTAGAAAGATAAAAAGAAGAAATGCCAAAAATTTATGGTATTTCCAGTACTAGGCCAAAGTTTTGCATGGTACAAGTCAGTTCTGGTTGATGGTGAGGACCCTAAACATGAAAAACAGAAGAAACTTCTACATTTGAAAAACACACAAAAAAATCTTGTAAAGTTTCAGGTGAACAGAATAAACAAGATAAACACAAGCAGAGGACTAAAGTGTGATTGCACAATCCTGCTTTGGGATGCTCATGTGAAATGCATTTCCAGCCTTTCTGAGGCTCATCCTTGCCTAGGAAAGAAAAATACACATCTCTGTAGGCTGCTATTTGTCTGGTTGGGAAACTGGAGAAGCTGTAGTTGCTATTTTTACAAATTTGCTTCCTTCAGGGGAGAGATATCTTAGGGTTGAGGGGGAGGTAATGTGATCTCTTTTTCTATTTTTATAGAAAGGGCCTGGGGATGCACTGGGAAGCTGCAGATCTCTGTAGTTGAAAGTCTTCAGCTCTCCTTTTGAGATACTAAGGGAGGAATGGTTAGAAAAGCATGGCCTAATTAAGGATATCTAATATGGTTTCAGGAAAGGAAGGGCATGCCTCATTAACTGGATGGAATTCTTTGAGGATATTGCTGCTGAGGGAGACCAAAAAAAAAAAAAAAGGCAACTCACTGTGAGCATTGTGTACCTCGGTGGGCCGGGGGAGAATAAAGCACAGTTAGGAAAGTCTGAGGCTACATTACAGAGTAGGTAAAAAAATAAAATGCAGGTAGTTGTCAGTTAAACCTACACGGAATTAAAATATTTCGTAGCTCTCAAAATCCTGGGTGCATTCTTGCCTTTTATTTATTTATTTATTTTTAATTAAACTATTATTACTGATGTGATTTACTTTTGTGATTCTGATGAAACCAGAGCTACCGTGTTTGGAAATGACATTGTGCTGAATTTCAAGGACAATTAGGAAAATCAAAGTTTGATACAGATGGAGTTAAATCCTTTTCTAAGTACCCAGTGTAGGAGATGTCATATCCAATAAAGGGCAAATAAATGCAGTGTCATGATAACAACGCGAAGACACTACAATGAGGAAAGGAAAAAGGTAGAGTGAATGGCAGATTTCTGTGTGTATTTTTAGTTTTAATGTGAGGGATGCCCTTCCCAGATCTTTTCGGGGTAGTACAGCGTTGAGGCGGGTGGAGAGGCCAGGAAGACATTTGAGCTCCTCTTGCCTCAGGGGTGGCATGGAGTCAGCTTGGCCTTTTGCCTGGGGGGCCTGGCCACCCCGAGGGATGCAGATCCAGTTGGGAGTAGCGCGATCTCTGGGAACTCCATTGCATGCCTACCTGCTGGGAGGAAGGGAGATGTCGTTACCAGCTCTCAGCTACCTGGAGATTCCTTCATACTGGGAAACAAATGTGTGTTTCGTGACCCAGCTATGCCTTTCAGAGCTCCAGGAGAAGCCAGCCCCTAATTCTCACATAGTCAGTAACTCTGCATATCTTGCTCGATAAAATTAGGTACTTTCTTGTGGTTATGGGAAGCAGACCCTGAAAGCTCGTGTGAGGGTGTTTCAGTGACTCACTGGAGTTTTGTTCCTTGGTGGGTAAGGGGCCATTTATTAGAAGGAGAGCAGGTATTAGAAGGGAAGAGAAAGGGGAAATCCTTGTGTTTCCTTCAACACCTGCAAAATCTGAAGAGCTTCGAAAGAATCTCACTTACACATCTCTGTTAATGAAGCATTTTGTTATCAGGTCCAGCACAAGTCACTCTTCACTTAGGAGAAAGGGAAAGGTCAGTTGGAGGAGGGAGAACAGAGCACAATAAAAGGTATTTCTGTTTGTGAAATGTGCCAGGCTGATGTTTCCAAGCTACTTCCCAACTATTTGACCTTGTTTTCTGATTTGTGTTGTGGGAAGGTCTTTATTCAAGGCCTAGCCTATCCCTCTTTCCTTAAGTACTGTACCAGCATAAAAAAGAAAGACAGCCACCTCCTACAGAGCCTCTAATGTGGGCTGAAGATAGGAGAAAACAGATAGTGATGTCAGGGAGAAAGAGGAGGCAGAGAAACATGGGGAATCCATGAAACAGGGCTGATCATTGTAAGAGACCAAATTCTGGGGACCCCAACTTGGCTTTCAATCCCATTTCTGAAATTGTGCAATGGCAGAGCATTTACCTTTGGGATAAGAAGACTGATACAGCTGCCAGAGGTTATACAATTCTTGATCTTTATCTTAATATGGTCAGTGAGGATATTACCTGTGATGATAGTTTCGTAAGAAACATATCTTTCTTTTGGGAACTGGAACATTAAATTAATTTTGCATAAATCACTGGCTAACCTTCAATGGGGAAGAATTAAGGCAAGTTTTGTGTGAAGTAAGTTTTGAAGTGGAGGAGCTGAAATTCTTGTGTGCACAGACAGATGGGTATCAATGTCCTTAATCCAGTTTTGATGGGTCATTTTAGCACCAAACTGCACCCAGAGAAAACTCTACCTTATGATTGACTGAGGTCAATTTGAGCCAGTCAGTTACAAGCAAAAGGCTTCAGAGACCATTATATGTTCTTAAAATCTATATTACCTGGGGACTCAAATGAGTAATTAGGCCAAGTGCTGTATGGGCGAAAAAGTCCTCAGAAGATCTCTAACTCAAAAAAGAAGAGACAGTCTTTGAAATTCTGGCCCAACTACGTCAAAGAAAATTTTACCACTAACTTAAAAGGGCTAGAATTTCATCCAAGTATACAGACAAGATGTTAAATGCATACAAAGCATCTCAGGGGAATCAAAAGAACACAAAACAGGAAAATAGTAGAATTTCTAGGCAGATTTGATAGCACGTTTATACTAAAAAAAAAAAAAAAGGTTATCAGGGAAATATACACAAACATACACATGCATTTATGTTGTGAAAAAACAAACAAACAAAAAAGGTCTTGTACATCCATCCCTCCACCCACATGCAGGGTGTTTTCTGGTCACAGCAGTGCACAGTTTGCACACAGAAAGGCATAATCAATATACACACATCTAAGCTGAAATCCCAGAGTCTTAGACCAGGTCCAAAAGTCCCTCCGGTGCTGACCTTCTGCAGATGGGTGAGCTTTCCCTTGGGGAGGGGAATTTCCTATGACTTTGAGTAGGTGATTTTCCAGACTGGGTAGCCCCTTAGCTCCCCTATGCAGCTCCTTAGTGCTGGGGACGGCACTCACTGTGCAGCACCTGACACACGGAGCTGCCACTCAGATTTGCAGGTCTTTGTGTGCTCTCGTGATATTAATAATATAATGATAGCATTATAACTGGACCATTCAACTTTGTAGTTTGTTCTTCTATAAATGATTTATAAGTTTTATGCATTTTATATGCCTCTCATTAAAAATGTATTGAAAAATACTATCAAAATGCCATTTTGTGAGGCTCTGGCTCTTTTTATTCTTGTTACAGCCATCTGCCATTAAGCTTTAATAACTGACTGATTATAATTTATTAATTTATCACCTGTTCTTTATATAGTTGGATAAAATAATTGTCAACCAATGTGAAATGGCCTCCTGTTATGTTATTAATCCCCAAACCAATTAGAAAATCCAGTCATTGCCCAAGCCGTTGAAAATAGGCAGTAACTCATGTTAGAGGTGATCAGCAATGCTCACATCAGCACTCTTAGTGTGTGATTGCTAATAGGGTTCCTGTCACCGGTGTGAATTTCAAAGTGGCAGTTTAAGTAGGGAGGCCTTTTAAAAAAAAATTATAATATGCCTGGATTTTTAGTGTTGAAAAAAAAATGTGTAGGCTCTGGCTCTGGCATATGGATTTAATGGGCATAGTCTGAAAATAGAAACATAAACTTTATATAGTATCATCATAACACATCTCAATCATATTTTGGAGAAATTTCTGCCTCTGCTCCTCTGCCAGAGAATGAAGAGGTAATTTAAGGATACCTATAAACATCAAGTCACTGAAGAGATTGACTTCATTCAGCTTTGGAAGAAGATGCAGGACTCCAGCATTTCTCCTTTGATTTTTATCTCCAAACGTTTCAATTTGGTAAGGTGTTTGTGGGCTTTCTGATATGGATATTTACAGTACATGAAAAGGGACGGAGCCAACAATGTGTTGAATCCAGCAGCTGCCATTAAGCCAAGATATTTTATTACTTCACCAGTGTGAAGGAGATATGCAGGCCACCCCAGATGTGAAGAAGTTTCTTATCTCGTGTCCTATTTGCAGAGCAGTGTTCCAACAAACCTGTGTTACCTCACCAAAACTAAAAGTCAAATTCTAGTAATGTTCCTGATGTAGAGTTAAATGCTTTTCTGTCAGAAAAAAAAAAAAAAAAAAGGAACTGACATCAGAAAGCGGAACTTGCTACTGAGGAAAGCAGCTGGAAATGTTTCTCTGTCCTAAATCAAGCTGCCTGGCCTGTCTGGTGTGTGCAGAGGATACTGCTGCAAATTCAAGTGATATTTTCTTCAAGTGGTTTGGGAGAACCTTTATTTAAAAGATGGATTTACATGGATCTGAACATGGTTTTGAAAATTGCCAACATTTTGCTAGATACAAAGCTCTGGCAAACTCAAGAAGAGATATTCCATCTCTCTCTCTTGTCTGCAGAAATACATACTATGTAGTAAATACATCTGTGTATTAGTGCAATGCAGTGACTCCAGAGTCTCCAGCATTTCACTAGTATCAAGTCCTTCCTCTGTGATGATAATATAGTAGAGTTATTTCTTTCAACCAAAATTTCTATGTATCTTTGTTATCCTATCCCAGGGCATTTAGTTTCTCCACTATATCATAGTTTAGGCTGGAGAAACTGCCTTAGGAAGGAAGGAAGGAAGGAAGGAAGGAAGGAAGGAAGGAAGGAAGGAAGGAAGGAAGGAAGGAAGGAAGGAAGGAAGGAAGGAAGGAGAAGAAAAGGGAGAGAGAGGGAGAGAGAGAGAGAGGGAGAGGGAACCCAAGGGAACCCGAAGCAGAAGTATAGAGGTCGTTCTTGATATTCTGATACTATTTCTGGATTTTCTGGAAGTAAAAATCAGAAGAAATCTCATGCAAATGCTTATGCTCCTGAGCCCTTTGAAGTCAAATGTGCAATATAAGAGATTTGGATAAGGCACGCATAAGCATCGTGAATTCTTTTTCCCTGGCCTTGAGCAACTTTTCCACCATTCCTCTCCAGCGCATGCATGGATAAAATCACGGCTATATCTCCTCCTCATTCATAGAAAGTCCTCAAAATGCTGCAGCCAATGTGATTGCCATAAACTGAAGACAGCTGGATAGCAGGACTGCCCACCTTTTACCTGTGTTATCCTAAGTCTAGATGAGACTAGAGAGGATCTTCCCATCCTACCTATCTTGGCAGATACACACAAGACTACATCCCACTCTTGCCCAAGGCAGAGGTGACAATCTTTCCTTCCTAGCTTGCAGCAGGCAGAAAAACTACTTCTCTGTCATAGCAGAACAAAACACATCCACAAAATCATTTTTCCCTAGATTTGGATCTCATGGCTTTTCCTGAATCATCCCTTCAGCATCATTTAGGTTGTTTCCAAGTACGTGAGCTGATTGTGGTACTCTGTCTGACACAGGAGAGCAGCTAGGTCATTTTTCAAATGGTAGATTGACTGCTGTTACCTGTTTGCATTTCCACGGCAGGTAGGAGGTCTCCAATTAAGGTTAGTCTCCATGCTAATAGAGCCGCAGTGTGTATATTCCTTCTCGAGTATAACAGCATCAGACAAGAAAATCCACATTCAAATCAAGGCTAGGTTCAATTATCCATGTAATAGACCTCCATGGCTGCTGCTCTCTGCAAAGAGAAGTTCATGGTCTGTATAACATACCAGGAAAAGCTTCACAGCTAAAGAACACTGCTATAAAAGCTCTGATGCATGAGGGATACCCCCAGCCATTTCCCTTCCCTCCACAAAATCATCACTTCGACTAATATCTTTACTCATGATAAAGTTCCAATCTGGGGACCACTGAATACTTTAGCAGGTTTGTATCAATCACACAGGAAGATCTCTGTTGCAAAAATATTGGCAATTGCACATGGTCCAGTTAGCAAACCATGGCCATATTCCATACTCATTCTTTCCACAAAGGCATTGCATGCACCTGTGTGCATCACTGAACTCATCAAAGAAACATCCCATAACAATTTGTGCATTGAGCTGCTCCAGCAACATCAGCCTCGATGAACGTATCCAGTAGTGGTTGCATTCACACCACTCAGGCTGGCCTCCTCAAGAGCAGACTCGCAGTGTCCACTCCTCAACACACTTGACCCTATGTCTCCTGTAGGCTCATCTTCCTCTGAGATATGGATATTAATTGGGGTCTGTTTTTTCTCAGTTCAAAGTGAGTGCTGTGCTGCAGCCCCACAGCTTGGCATTTTTATTCCATGGAGTTAAGTATCTATATTTTGGCTTCCTAAGGGATGGCAGGACAAAACTGGAAGTGATGCAATCTTCTCCATACTTCAGGGAGATGTTGCTGGACTGAAATGTCTGAAACAAAACATGTGGATTTTATTTCAGAGGGAACTACTTGGCCAATCTAAAAATGGAATGGGAATTAATGAGTTAAGTGAATTAATGGTTACGAAATGTGGAGGAGCAGGGAATCAGAGCAGGGTGAGGTGGGTAGTGAAATCGTGGTCTAAACACACCCCACTGGACTTTGGTATATGCAAATTTGTGAGGTTCTTTTTTTTTTTTTTTTTTTGACATGGAGCTGTGTGAAAGCACTGGAGGACTCAGCTTCAACTATATCCTCAACACTGAGGGTGCTGGCCTTTCTGAAAGTGTATTCTAAGCTTCAATTGATAATCATGCTCTGAAAGGAAAACACACCCCCATATTCAGGTCAGAGGATTTTCTCTATGAACCAGAAGAAGAGAAAACTCTAAAGTGAAGGCATACCTTCTGACACACAGGATCCTTTACCCTTTTATGTGGGGAAACCTATTATTAGAGCTTAACTGAAATGCTTAAGAGACTAACAATAACATCACCCACCTTTGGTTTCTAAATATTAAGCATCAGAGCTTTGTGTAGGCTTCTCAACCTCATTTTGACTCTCCTTCTTACATAAAGTCTTCTGAAGGTATTTATTTAGCCAAGCTCAACTGCAGCTCGACTGGGTGATGAGAATGGTCAAGATCCTCAGGAGATCGGCCACTTATATCAATTAGCTCCACTGGCAGTATGTAAGACTGTTCTCTACTATCTCGTGAAAGGAAGAATTTTCAAGTAGGGTTATTGGGAGGCTTTTGCTCATGAAAATGGATTCTTAAGAAGCGTGCTCAGATTAAGGGTTTCTTGGTTATTGCTTCATCAGATAGAACAATTTTAAGAAAATGTTCCCTCAGTTTTTACTTAATTGTCTAATTTTGCCTAATGTGCTGCAATCCATTCATAGGACTTCCGAACTCTGCAGTGTTACATTCCCAGGATGTATCACAGTGAGGTAACTAACATGAAATTGGGTCACTGGTCCAGTTCTGGCTTGAAAAGAATACTGGTAACATCTCTTAGTGCATTTTTTTGGCTTTCTTCCAAGGTTTCCTCCCCAGCAGATGCTGAGATCCCAGGAGAAAGCAGGGATGAATATAATACAACAAATGTACAGCACAGCTAATTATTAATTAAAGTCTCTTAGAGTAGGTAGTATCCTATGGAAACAAAAAAAAAGGAAGAAGTTTTATTGGATCTCTAACCTCAAAGACTTTTTATTGTATCTGCAATATGATTGCATCTGTGTGATGATTGATTTTTAAATAGTGAAAGGGGGGGGGAATATTCTGCTGTCATTTATCTCGAGTGTAAATTCGGAGTAGTTCTTCCTTCTCCAATAAAAAAAATCAGTTTATTTTGGTGAAATTACAAGGCAAATTTGCAGCAAGGCTACTGTTTGCATGAGAGCACTTATAAAACTCTGAGAAACAGAAAGGAAACAGAAACGAA